>VZRO01003944.1:810254-842875 GCA_013397915.1 Daphoenositta chrysoptera | reverse complement strand
GGGGGGAAAAGGAAGGTTTTTTTTTTTTTTTTTTTTTTAAAGAGAGAGACAGAGAAAAATTGCCCCAAGCTGGTCTATCCTAACATCTCAGCACCACCAAAAATTATCATAGAATTTCCTCTTATGAGCTTTTACACAAAACATATGATCTCAGGCATCAGAGTAACTGGTAGCAGAGTTACAACTTGATCATATGTGGTATATCTCCTGCAAAAAAGAGTGTGTATTATACATCTTTGGCATATTGCTGACTTCTTTGCTTTCCTTTGGGATCTTTATTTAGCCTGACATAAGTATGGACAGCTCTCCCTGCACACAGCTGTGGATACATCACAAAGAATAAAGCTAGCTAGCCATTTTCAAAAGCAGTACAAGCAAGTCCCTTTCTCAGCACTACCATAGGTACCTGACCCTAACAGCCTGTCCTATTGCATTTTACCTACTGTCAAAAACTTCTACTTTTTACACTTATTTGAGTATGATCATCTGTCATAAGAAGTCACTTCCTCACTTTTACTCATGCTTATGAACAATTACTGGTTACTTTCTTATACAGCCATTTAAAATAATTACTGAACTTGGGTTTTGCCATCCCTGGCAGTTGCATCCTCTTAGTGCTGACTACACTGGCAGTGTTTTGACACTTGGCATGGAAGGCAATTCCTACCAACTAACTTTGCCACCTAACTTTAAAGGGTCTTCCATCAGGAGATCAACCTAAGGAGCCCAACTCCATTGACTTACAGGCTCCTAAGAAAACTAATTACTTCCTTCTCTTGATGCACCATATAACTTAAGGCACCTAGTATTACTTAGCTTTCATTCCTCTCTCCCCAGTTTTAAGACACAACACTGCTGATGTCCATATTTCTATATGCATAAATACACACAAGATCTAGTTTTATGTGATTTGTATTTCAGCGCCTTTCCCATAACTTCAAAACTCCTGCCTACAAGTCTTCCATCTGCAGATCCGAGTTTAAAGAACATGAACATGCTCATCAGCAAAGTACTACTCAAGCCTGAATCTGCAAGCACTAAAGCACAACAGCAGTTTTCCACATAGAGATAGAAGTCCTCTGAGTGCAGCAGAACTACTCGTGTGTGTAAAGTTTCTTATGCACTTAAGCACTTTAGGATCTGTCCCCAGTTTTTAAAGCAAGTTTTCTGCCAAAATGGCAAGGAGTTCCACAACAATCAGCAGTTCTTGGGAGATTTCCTCTTCTTGTTCTAAATCTTATAAGAACAGCTGTTCTGGAGAAAACTTGGCCATCTCTGAATGTCCAGACAGGCTCCAAAACCACAGGTGCAGGCTCCAAGCCAGGGATGCATGTGTTAAGTCTTTCTGAAATTCAATGAGATTCAGGTTTCCTCCTTTCTCCAAGTACAAAGCCACCCACTACAGAAGGCACAGTGATCAGCAATAAAGCTTCGGCAATGGACATGTATTTGCTGCTCACATGGTACAGCCAACACTATTAATGAGATTTAGAATTGAGACAGTTTAGCAAGACTTTTTGCACTGTTCTCACTACTGACTTGTCCTGTTGCATTAAGCTTAGAGTGTTTTAGTACTGCAGGTCAGTAGGGAAACAGGAAAACCAGACCATGCATTGTGAGGGCAGGGTTCTTGAGGGAAGAGGGCTACCTTGCTATATCATTAGAAAAGGCATTTGTTCAAAGCATGATTACAGTACTACACATGCTGTAATCAGCAAACACAGGCTGGAACAGCCCTGAGAGTAATTCCTACTGAAGGTTTCGTTCTTTGTAAGCTTTACCAGTTAGCACAAGACATGAAGCAGACACTCCACTAACATCAAGATAATTCATAACACCTACACAGCTTTCTCAGTTAAAAAACTTGGCTTTAAAAAGAAAAGAGGTGTTCTCACCTACAGTTGTAGCAATTCTTGTACCATTTTTCAGCATACCTATCTTTGATCTCCTCCAATGTTTGCCAGAATGTTTGCCAGACATTTTTTTCCTGCCATCTACCACTGAGAGCAAATCTGGATGGAGTCCTTAAAGTCTTTCTTAATTCATTTATATTAATTTGACAAAAAGCATATTAATTTGTTCCTATTATCATGTGTTGTAAGACTTGAAACCACATACTTAGTTACTTATTTGAGTCTTGTACCACAAACACCATTTCTAGAAGTCACCACAAATGTACATACACAGTCATGATGGACGAAGCGGAAAAGGTGAAACAATTTTAGATATTAAAGTTTGCGCTATGACATTTTTGGCTCTGTGGCTAAATTGTTCCTTTAACCATTTTTTGCTCAGTCAGCTCAAGACCAAATTTGCATTGGAGGGTGATCTTTATAGTCTTATTTTATTAAAAAACCTCTCAACCATGTTCATAACACTAAACATCACCAACTGTGTTTTATTAAAGGCTAAAAGAATACTCAATTGTATGCAATATGACCCAAGTCCAACAAACAGTAGATATCAAAATGGCTTAGTTTGAGATAACTATTAAAAAATCCACCCTGAAAAACTGTTTATTCAACACTTGAAACAGTCTGGATTCGACAAAAGCAGGAAAAATCCTCAAACTGATCTGAAAAATAAATTTAAAATACTCTCTAAGTCAGATTATTCACTCTTACATACAAACCATTTTGAACTCCCAGGTAGCACCAAACTCCAATACTACAGCAGTGTTGTCTTCACAACAAGAGAAGCAATTCCTAGAATTTTGCAGCTTGGAAGGTGCAGGTGGAAAACATAAAGTGGTCTCTAATGCTCAAACATCCACTTTAAATTTCTTGTCTGTTGTTTGCTTGTTTGAAGAATTCAGTAATCTCTAAGGGAACAACTTCAGTAAGGATCAAAAAAACTCAAGTAAAACCTATGACAGTTTTTCATGCTCTTAATTGTACTTTGTCTCTCTTAAGGTACAAATTGAACTAAATTAAAGATTATTAAAAGTCAAGAGAAAACAAGTTCTCAGCTCTCTAGAGCCAATGGGTTGAAACAAAAGCTCAGGGTTCATGGATTACTATAGAAGCAGCAGTGATAAATGCATTTACTGACACCTCTATGCCTTGATATCTCCCAGTCAATGGTGACTGTCAATGGACAGCAGCTTTGTGCTAAATATGGCTGGATTTGTCACACCTAATTGCAGTGGGTTTCTCCTGCCATCTTGTAGCTGGGAGCTAGCAAGGAGACCCCACATGGTATGACTAATTAAATTAAAAGTTGTCCAAATAGCCAAACCATTTGTCATTGTCATTACCCACACCAAAGTCCCAAGTTGATTTTCAATCAGTATTTTCTTGGCTTGCAATGTTCGTCCTCTGCCTCACAGAAGCACTGATAATGGCAAAGAGCACAACCCACACAGCATGAGAGTAGCACAGGTACTTCAGGTGGGAATGCATGCAAAAGCTACTTGCTTTCTAAAGGATAAAAGTTCTTCAGGGGGTGCGGGTGTGCATTTCTAACAAAACCTTCACCATAAAACTGACATGGACTTGAGCACTCATGACAAACTATAGGAGCAGGTTAGAAAGCAAATGTCTTCAAAGTCAAGAAAGAAGCTTGGTTTTCCTCTCTTTGCTGAACAGGAGAGAACAATTTGCTATCCCAACACAGCCCCCAGTTATTTTGTCAACAGGAAGAGCATTACATAAAATATGAATCTGATGGAAATAAATGATACAGAAGATTATGTCATCTTTAAGCTTTACTGCTAGGGAGCCTGATTTTGTTTCCATACGGAACCCCAATCACTCCACTCTTTCAGAGCATTAATTCCAAGCATTTCTCTGCTGAAGTCTTCCATGTTAGAAACAAAACAATGCCACCCACCAAAACTCAGGCATTGGTCTAATTCTAGACCACAATGAAATGCTGTGGAGAGGCAATGCTAATGGGGTGAAAACCAGTCAGCATCTTTCAAATTTTTGGAGGGAAAACATATTAAAAAATCCAGACAGAATTACTCTAAACTTTTTTAGGAGTCACAAAATTAAAAAAATATGCTCATTCTAGCATTCCCAAGGGTCATCCTGATGTCTTTTGTTTAAATACAAGTAATATTGGAGAAGGAGAGAGCAGAAAGGAAAGGGGACATACCATATGCATATATCTACAAGTGGGAACAGTCCCAGATCTGCCATATAGATTTATTGCATCATCTGTGGCTCAGTCAAAATTCATTAGCTCCATATGACCATATGTGAGTATGGGAGAGTGTGCGTGTGCATATTCACACATCTGCTTTCAATCGTTCCACTGAGGAAATCCTACACAGTAGACACATGAAATGTCTTTACAACCTGTACCAAAGTGTGAAAGAGACAGAAAGAATGTAAGAGAGGGAGAATTTTTTCTCCCAAAAGGAAGACAGAGCTGCAAAAATGAGTCACTGCATACCAAGATTGTTTCACATTTCTACTAAAGTGTCAGTAAAATTTTGGTTTAGGGACTGAAAGCAGTATGTAGGATGAGGTATACAAAAGATAAGTGGGTTTTTTTGTAGGAATTATCAACTACTATTATACCAGCTTCTTGAGAAACAACACAAAGGAAGCTCAGTTCTGTTAACCAAGTCTCCAGTGAAGACAAGTGTGACATGTGACGGTACGTTCCACTGCAGTAAGCAAGACAATTCTATTTTCTATATTCAGCTATGACTATAATAAGCAAACAGAAGGTGTAAGGGAGTGCGAGAAGCCAAATACACAGCTCAAAATGTTAAGACTTAGAAAAAGCTCCAAAGGAACCTCTGCACTCTCCATTTACTGAATCTTGTGCCATGTAATGGGCCAATTCAAGTTCAAGTGGCAGGTACCCCAAGGACCTAATGAAGACAGTAGTTTCCAGCTCCAACCCACCTGGCAGGGCTCTCTGCTCTACACAAAGCTCCACCAGAGGCACAAAGTCATTCTAATTCAAAGAATTGTTAAATGAACAAGGCCCAAACAGTGCCTACAAATGTTGTCTTTCACACCAGACTGCAAAATTAGCATCCTACCTACAATTCTTATAAAAGAGTTTGGGTAGATAAACTCAGAGACAGCCACTTCCATCTCTTTATAAGTCATATTAAAGGGGGGACCCCTTGTCAGCTATAAGTCTCCATAACCCTAATTTTGTAGTTAGTAAAAGACCAGAGAGCTGTCCTAGCTCTATGTACACTTAACAAACTTTCACACTTCTGCCCCAGTTCTGGTTTCGAAGGAACATTCATGGGTCTGAAGAAAAATACAACACATGCAAGTGGTACTGTACATAATTTTATTGAGCAAAAAAAGTTTTAAAACAAAAATAAGATTCTACAAAATAGTAGCTTGTATCTATGGATATCCATGTGTCTCTTTGCTGGTTGTTTCTTATGTTAACTGTGTATTTAGCATTGCCAAATTTCACATTTGCAGTTCTTTTTGGAGAGCTTCTATGCCAACTCAGTCCAAAGATTAACATCATAAACTACTTGGGAGGGAATTTTTAAATGAAACCAAGTAAGAAACAGTAGAAGTTTTCAAAGCTACTAGAATTCTACAGGCACAGAGCAATATTCATACAAACATCTTCTCAGTCATTTGCTCTTGTGAAATAGCTTTAATTATTAAAATTTTCCTGGCAGAACAACACTCCTCCTCTAGATGTTTTCCTGTCTCATACAAGGCTTTTAGGACAGTAACTACAACAACTATAAATAATTAGTGTATATTACATTCTAAGAGTCAGGTGACTATTCTAGTTATTTGCCACTGTGCTTTCTTTTATATTTTTCCAAGCACTTTTCAATGTCATGCAGAGGTACATTTTCATACAAAACACTTAAAATACTGAAGAAGAAACATAGCAAAGCTGCTGAAAACTGGATACTTCCTAATATCCTCGTTACACACTGTTAGTAGTTTCAGACAGAAATAATGTCATCTAAAAATGTTATCCTGATAATAAGAAGTTGGCATATTTTTCCATATCACAGTGTTTTGTTTAGCCGCATTAAAAAATTTGCTTTGACCTTTATTTCCATTTATTCTTTGAAGACACTAATTGATATTACAAACAGGGAAGAGAGAAAAAAATCTATACATGTGTATGTATCTACTGTATTACAGATATTTTAGAAGTGTGCAAATAAGAGTGATTTTTATACTAAAGTAAAAGAAGTGGGCAATTTTAACCTACCACTTGAAAAGTTCTCCCACAAAATACTCAACTCTACAGGGAAGTAACTTTGCTTGACTACCTAAATGGGATATTCTTGTCCAGGTCCCCTATCATAACACCAGTCAACACAAAACAAAGGCTACCTTTCCAATCCTGATACTTGTCAACCACAACTTAGGCCAAAATCACAGTTTTATGAGCAGTGCTATTTTTCCTGTCCAATGTAACTTCCTGTCTCTCCCCTAAACCTGGGACCTTTCCTGCCAGCATGTACTCTGACCTGTAGAGATGAGCAAAACTAATACACCAGCATAAATTTGCTGATGGCATTTCATCGCAGTCATTAAAAGATGGAGCATCCAAGTATATAAGGCCTCCAAATTCTTTTTCAGAGGATTTAAACCATGGTGTTACAGCTGATCAGAAATGCTGGTAAGATACTGATGAGATAAGATTTATGGAAAGTCAAACATCAGCACTACTCAAAATTTAAAAATCTGTTTTAATTTATAGTCAGAGGCCAAACATAAATCTATAGTTTATTGTTTGGCTGCCCTTTCCCCAGCAGGAGATTGCACAGTGCACTGCAAGACACCATTCATGGTAGGGCCATGAAGAGCAGCAGAGCATTTAAAAAAAATTTTTAAAAAATGAAAAAGAGAGATCCATATGATTCTGCAGGAACTTTTTGCAGAACATCCATTCTCAAACTGTGTCTTCTCCATGCTCTTGACAGGCCAGAAGTCTCTGAAACACAATGGTTACTTTCCATTGAATTTCCATTGTCTCCTTCCCTTAAAGTCTAGTGGTTTTGTTGCAAAATTTGGAATATGTAAAGTTTTCTTGGGAAATTATGTTCTTTGATGTTAGATCTTTGTGTGCTTTCCGGTCTGATCAGCAGAAAGGGAGATTTAACCTTTGAAACAGAGAGCAGGTAACAAGCAAACTCTAAGTGATGCCTAGGTGTTGGAATGACAAACTACTTGTTGGTAGAATTGCCTTGTTAAGGTTTAAGCCTAGATGTTTCAGTGATTTCAGACCTAGTGGGAGGTTAACACAGCTTGGGAAGAAGGATGCCCACAGACAGTGGACACAAAGAATTTATGGGCCACGAGGATATTTGGCAGAACTCCTAAGATAAGGAAGAAACTAATAAAGCCAACTCAGCAACTGTGCTGAAATCAGCTCTGACTTGGTAAAAGATAATTCTGGCAGGGGGAGATTGTCACCACAGACGTGACCACCAATCCAAGAAACTCACTGACGCAAAAGAAGAGAAAGACTGAGCATGGAGACTAAATATCATGAGAAGCAAGTAGCCACTGAACACTAATTCCTTTGTTTGCTAAAATGTATAAATAATAAAAAGTTTAGATAGTTGGTGTGCTTGATTTGTGGAATACCCACGCTTGCACAACTCTGAAAGAAATAACCAATCTCTCTCTCAAGTGTCTAATTATTGACTTGTTGCACACCAGGTAAGGAATCTGATTTTTGTGGACAATTCTTTGGAAAGCCACTCAAAGCCTGCCCTTGTCTTAGCACACAGCTGCTTCTCAAATCAACCACCCTCTACCTGCTGCTGGCTTACTGCTGTGTCTTTGGTCACTGTAATGCAGAACAGAAGTCCCCATGATCTGCATGAGGCAAATGGCAATGCCAGGACTCAGCCCTGCCTGGGGGTGCCAGATGTGGGCTGGATCACCACTGAGAATGCTGCAACGCTCATCTCTACAGTGGCACTCAATGCCTAGAGCAGGGTTGCTAGGTAGACTCTGTTTAATAAATACAGCAACCTTCAGGTTTAAAAAAAAGGAGAAAATTCATCAGCAACAGGGCTGTCCCAAAGCCCATCCAACCTTCATTAATAATGACAATGCTTTAACATTATGGTTTGAAAAAATACAGTAAAATTTGGTTGCTAGGAATACCCCTTAATTGATAAGTAAAGCTGAGTAAAAACTGCACTTTTTAAATGAGTCTATTACCAATTTCTAAATTAATCAGTGACAACCCTTGTGTGAGACGGCTGGCACCTTCATTTCCTACGGCTATAAGTTAGAAGCACTCTTCCAATAAATTGCTAATACTGAGCAGTAAAGAAAAAAACAAAATAATTCTTTGGGTCAGTAATCTGTGAACAAGAGCTTTTATTTCCCCCTTGCTTAAGTAACAGGAGTTAGAAAACTAAAGGATCACAGCATCAGCCACAGAGAGAAAAACTGCATAGCAATGAAAGCTTTCAACATCCCACCAGAAGGCAAACCAGGAGAGCACAGGAAGGTTTAAGTAACTGCAGTTTAAGAGTGCTTTTTCACATCATAGGCTCAACACACATGCTCACTAAGAATGCCACTTAGCTCCAAAAACCTGATTTACTGCCAGACTTTTTGAATTCCTGAAGGATTTGTTTTTTTCTTTTTTTGATAATAAAGACTTTAGTATCATGTTCTGCAAACAGGAGACTTTTGCTATCTCAGTCCTCCAGTACAGTGCATAATTTTGTTGTTTCAGGAACTGGCAGAATATTAAACTGTTAGACAGGCCCATAGGAGTGAGGGGGTTGAAAAACAGAGAAAAAACTTGGGGGATGGGGGTGGAGTGTAGCATTCCGTAGATCAAATGGTATCAAATATATCATTGTGCAGCCATTTGTTCCCAGTTCTACTGCGTGCCACTAGCTACAAGCAACATGATAGCAGTTGCTAAATTTGTCCAAAAAGAAAAAGCCATTTGGGCTTGTTGCAAAAGCTTAAGGATAGAGGACAGAAAAAAACCTCAAAACAATAGAGTTGAGACCTGAACTATTTTGAAGACCTCCCTGGTAAAATATAAACAATACCCTTTGCTACCAGATTAATTCCACAACTAATTGAGACAGTTCAGCCCAGCAGCTGTAAGTAATGTCCCAAGAGCGCACAACTGGACTTGGCACAAGGCAGGACTACCTCAGCTGCCCTCCCTGGCACTGACAAAATAGTTTACTGAGCATATATATATGCCAACAAGCATCAGAGATTTGAGGTACCCTTATTTTACCCATAGAAATTCAAAGACAAGCAAAGCTTGGGCTTTTTTCAGTAAATTTAGGCAGACTGTTACAGGAACACTAACCTATCCTTCTTCTTTGCCATTCAGTGAGGCAAATGAATCACATACATCAACTGCAAATAAGAATGTACAGAAATGTCACAAATTTCATAACTTCCCCTTGAAGGAGAGAAAATGAAATGAGACGAAGAGAAAAAATAGAAAGACAAAGCCACATGCAAACACAACTTGAAAAAGCCACATACAATACATCTTCCAGAAGGGATGGGGAGGGGAGGGTGTTGATTAAGAAAATGTAGAAAAATACAAGACCAAACCCAAGAATTCCAAAATGCTCTAACCCAGTAGAGCGTCTCTTGAGCCCATTACAGGAGCTCACTTCATTGCAAAATTTGATTCCCTGAACATACAACTCTAAGTGACTGATGTGCAGAAGAAAAGGGTGGAGATGCCTTTACCTTCCCTGAAAGAACACGGGTTGTTTTGTGAAGACAAAGCTGTAGTTTTCAAACCATGTTTTCCTTAATATCTGTGTATCTCAATCGTCATCCTGCAGTCCTTTAAGTTCTGGGTTTGGGTTTTATTTTTCCCACATAACTAATTTTTTCTCATCTTTGAACTAAACAGGAAAATCCTGAGAGCCCACTTGTGGCCCCAGGAGCCCTGTGCAGAGCTGAGCACCACAGCCGTGGTCTGAGATGAACCTCAGGCACTGAGAGGCTGGGCTGAAGGAGTACCTGACAGCTCATTTGAGAGCAGCCACTCTCCTTTTAACCAGGCTGCCACTGCAGCACAGCCTTCACCTCATAGCTCTGAGAACAGCAAGGACACAACATTTTTCTGGCGTAACTTAAACACAACAACACTTAAAAAATATAAATTTATGTGTCCTTTCTTTGAGCCCATTGCCCCTGGGAAACCCAGAGGCTTGGTCAATAATCCTGTCCACCATGTTCCCTCCTTGATGGATGATATTACAGCAGTGGAAACAATCAAACCAAAGATCAGCTGCAATGGAATTAGGTGTTAAATACACATTCTGGTGTATTTTGACCTATTATATTTCCAGTTCACACTTTTTCAAGGATAAAGCCCTACCTAGAGGGTGTTGCAGGGCCTGCTTAGCATTTGAGTGGATCAGCCCATCCCTAGGATGGGTTTTGGCTGGGCTAAAAAGGTACCTAAGAGAGCAAGCCATCTCCATGGCACCGATTCTGATGGCAGAGTGTGGTCAGCACTTAAAAAAAGAGGGGAAACACTGCAAGTCTCATGGCCAGGAAGAATGGCTGACACCAGGTCTTTTTTGAGGCCAGCAAACCATTTGGATGAGACAGAAGAGGAGGGAGAGAATCAGGATCTGGGTGGAGAGGGAGGAGGAGGGAATTCCAGGAACAGTTGGACATGACAGGATATTTGGTTTCAGTGTATGTTTTAGAAAAGGAATGGCATGCTTGAAGATGGCCACAGGCGTCACTCAAGCTGTGCTCTTGATATAGCCTTCCCCTTCCAGAGTATTCCCCATTGAGCTGCATCAGTGATACAGCTGGGTGAGTCTTGTCACCAAACCGACAAGCCAGGCTCTTCTCTGCAGGCATGCAAATGTCCTCATTTGTTACAGAACATTTTCTGGGTACCATAGCTGGCTAACAATACCCACTTCTCACCTCAGATACCCTAGTTCAAAAGGCACATTCCTAGGTCCAACTGGTGCTAATACCCATTTACCTGTGTGCCTGCCCTAGAGGCAGATTTTACACAGAATGCTGGAGAAGTACAGCTGTTCCTATATATGATGGTATTAGTGCTGTTTGGACAATGTCAACTAGGTACGAGTGTTTAATACTGATTATCTGGTTAGATTTTGTGTACATACACTGTGGGGTAGCAGTTACCAAGAATTAAAGGACTCATCTACTTAGCTGTGCACTAGGTCCTGTTTCCACTCTACTATGAGCTAAAATCTACAAAGCAAGATAAGGAAAGGGTGGGAAAGTGGGGTAATTGTCACACCAGAGAAAATTACCTTCCAGAGGAACCTGCCTAATAACACTCTTAGGGGTCACGTTTTCAAGCCCAAGAAACTGACAGCATGGAAGCAAGGAAATACTGCCACAGGGGCTCAGCGGGTTGGGTGGAAGAGCTGCAGGCAACAGATATCCTTAGCCTTACTGAAGCATCAAGGCTCTTCAATGTTCTAGGCAACAACAGCCCCTGGGAGCCTTTTGAAAGCCAAGCTAGGTCAGAAATCTGGCAGATGCCCCCGTTAGAAGCTAAGCATGTTCCCAGGTTCGGCAGTGATGGGGAGATCTCTGCTACGGAGAGTTAAAAAGGAAAATCCACAAACAGGCTATTTTCCAGGATGCCAGCCAAGTACAATGGAAAAGGATGCTGGCTGTGCTCAGACAGCCTCACCTCACAGCAAAGGCCATCTCTGAGGGCAGCCCTCAGAGAGACAGGTGGTCCTTTGGCCAGAGCTGAGGGCCAGCCTGCACCAGGTGACACGAGCTGCCTCCAGCTCTGTGAAGCTGGTCACCCTCCTCTAACTGCAAGCCCTTAGCTGAATCTAAGGGGGAGGGATGAAATGGGCAGCTGTCCTGCATCTACACATATTCAGCAGTGTATACATGGCTAGATGGAATAAAACCTGTCAGCTGAAGACTGACAATCAAAATTCTACTTTGGTCCCTGTGTGTCATCCTGCTTTGACTCATAAATGCATGTGAACAGTTGTAAAATGAACTTCAACTCAGTTTGTCATAACATTATTATGCTGAAATTCATTTTCCCCCAAAATAGAGATGGTGATGCTCCTCGTGCTGGCAATCACAATAATCTCCACAAGAACTGAATTTACAGAATAAATTTAAACTTCAACACCATCTTGCCCAGTCAAAAATTAATATGCCAAGCAAATAGTTTACATAAAGCTCAGATATTCAGTTCATGTGAGATGACAATCTGGTTTTTGACAAAGCCAATTAAGAAAATTCTAGCTTTAGAATTTTCATTCACTGCCTTTATTTAATTACTGGAAAAAACCCCATCAAGTTCTTTAAGAGGTGGTAAGATATGACAAAGTTCTGAACCAACTTTGTTTACTCAAATCTATCACTAAGTTTCTTAGCAAATTGTAACGTATGAATGATGCACAGTTTCTAGCTGTGGTATAAATGAAAATATTTATTAAAAGTGAATATAGGTTTTATAATATTTTCACGGTCAGATTAGAATGATGTAAACCTGGATAGTCAATAGTATAAATGCTCAGATGTCTGTTAATTGATAATATACATGACCAAATCTTTCATGGTAACATCAAGTTTTTTTCCCTAAGACAAGTGTTTGTATAACAATGTCTTCTGCACAAATACTGTGCTTCTACTACTTATTACATTTTACAAACTTTGTTACATCTCTCCTGCCTTGACAGGATAGCCTTTTCTTTTCTAACTAAAAAGTCTTTATTCTCTTATTACAAGCTTTCTTTGTTTTCTTTCCCCACAGCAAATCATCTTTTTTTTTCATATGTCTATGTCTGCTTGTTTATTTCCTCCCCAATTTATATTTGTTTTCAGAATTTGGGCTCTCAGTAGCATCTAATGAGTGAACTGAGTATCAATAAAACACAGATTTTTACTCAAAATGCTTCATGCTGTCCTAATACCACATTAAACCAAACCACAACAGGACTTTTAAGAGTCATAAGACTCTCAGGCCAATGCTGAGAGACCCTATTCAGAGAAATCAAGGGAAAAAAGCTATGAATGAGTCTGCAAAAACATATCCCACTGCCCAAAACCTCAACCCTCAAGTTTTAGAGTAACTAGATAAACGGTAAATTGTGGGTCTTCCATAAAACTTTCTGCAAGGGCACCCAAGAAAGCACTTGGGGAATTAGCCAGCTGCCCACTTCCACCCTTTGCAGAATACACAGCCTGATTTTCAAAGATGGCAAACTGATGGTGCTCACACATAATTAAGGAATAGGAAAAACAAACAAGCTCCTCATATGATGATCACACTCTTGTCAGCAGGATATAAGTACCTTTTTTACTCTATTTGGGACTTTATCTAGAGTCCCACAAAATAATGTCTGGATCAAATTAGTGCAACCGGCAAACTCTAGCTTCAAAAATCCTCTTTTGCATCCATTCTGCCAGCTTCTACCCTTACTTCAAGGCCAGCTACTTTGGGGAAAAGGGTATATTTTCAGTTTTTCAGTAGCCACATGGACCTACAGGATTTAACATCAAAAGGCATTTTTCTTGGTGCCTGGTTATCAAGTGTCTGCCATGCAACTTTCCACGTTCTCTTTGCCATCAACAGAAACCTGCACAAAGCTACCTTGTGCTAAAATCTCAAGTTTCTTCTCTTTTTCCACGAGAGACACTAGCTGCAAGCATTTTCCCAGGGTTCCAGCCAAACCTTTTATTCTGCTTACCTGTGTCCCCATTTGGGAGCCTATCCTGCACTTCTACCCACTGTCATAGTGCAACTATTGTTCCGAGAGATGATTTCATGCCAACACACCAAAAGAGACTTGTATGATGTAGACCCTGTGCTTCAAAGACAGACAGATAAGGTTTCCTTTCTGATCAACACTTATCTTGTAAAAATGGTAATATGACCCTAACAAATGGCATCCTAAAATTTAACTTAAATATATAGCTTTCTGATTCCCTGGAGTTTTATATGAGATAAACCAGCTCATGTTACAGTGACAGCACAAAACCAGATGCAAACTCCAAGCTTTTATCATAGCATTTAAAGGGTCACCATGTCCTTTGCAAATAGGCAATTTTTTTTAAACCTGAAGGGTCTCCAAGGCATGAGTGATTCACCAGGATGAGCCAGGAATTTCCCTTCTACCTGAATGTGATACTATCACTTTGCTGTCCCTAGAGCCTTCCAAGCTAGAAAGAAACATGACATCACTTTAACTGCATGGCTGGTGTGCCTGTGTGCACACACTTTTTCTTTAAGTCCCTCAGTTTCATGAAGAATCACCAGCTAGAAGGACCTGAGCTTATTGACAGTTGGCCTCAAAAATAGTTGGCATATTTTACAACTGAAGGATTCTGTGTTGAGACAGTGCTGTCCCTATCACTGCATTGACCCTTCTGGGTTGTAATAGGACTCATACATGCCCAAAGAAGTCCTATGGGGTCAGAAAAGAAAAATAGCCAACTAGAGTTGTTTGGATTATTTTGCACGATATTCCTTTAGGGATCCTTTTTTCCACCAAATACCTATGAACATTTAACACATTAAGCTCAAAACATTATTGTATTGTGGCTTATACCAGACATACCCCTTAGACTCCAAATCATCCGACTTCTATGCCACCTAATTGATTTATTGATTGCCAAGATTAAGTCAAATTTATTATTGTTCCTAGTCAAATTTATTACGGATCCTTTATTAAAATGCAGTCCCCATTATTACAGAGAAATTCATTAATTTCTCCTGTAACCACTAAAAAAAATTACAGGCATTTATTTATAAATGCACAAAACAGGCAGTTTTTACACCTCATAGCTTGATCAAAATAGGAAAATGAAATTTGTAGATTTTAAAATTTAAAAATAAAGATCCCTACTTTAAATCTGCCACATGACAGATATTTTAGATGCCAGAGAGTTTCAAATGAATATTATTATATGATAATAATGGGCATAGTGGGTATTAAATGAATCATTTCAGTTTGGCTTTTCATTCTAATTACAGAAGTTACTTAGGATGTTACTGAGATAAAACAGATTTAGAAAAGCATAGTGATAGCAAGCAGATTCACTACCAAGATAAACTGGAAAAATAAGCTTCCCCAGCCTTTGTGACAGAAAAATTTTGATCTAATAACCTTCATATGTTGCACTTCAGCCAGAAATTCAGACAACCTGAATACCAAGAAACAGATGATGGTACACAGTAGGACAGATGTTATGGGCTGGCCTCCCCAGGCCTCTCTCCTACCACATGTCATTTTAAAACTCCTAATATATGAACTACTAATTAATCATGACTTCTTATTTCCAAAAAGTGATCATAAGCATGAAAAATGTTATATTCCAGTTGAAATGTACATAGCAAGCCAGAAAATTTGTGCTGGACAAGCTCTTTAATTGTCTTTATCCAGGGAGATGAAGACAGAAGATCTGCAATGCTAGTCAGAAAAGTATTTGTAATTACAGCAGTTTATCATCTATTAGCAAAGGAAGTAAGTCACTAGGACTGTATCCTGGTAGAATAAAAAAAGGTTTCCTAGCTAGGGGCATTGCAGCCCCACTTCTTCCCTGTCAGAACAGTCCCAAACCTTGGGATTCAACAGCTCCCACCACACTGCTCCCTCACTTAGGCTGGTGCTAACTCTAAAGCACATAGTCCAGTGAAGTATGAGAGTGAGGGA
Source organism: Daphoenositta chrysoptera (assembly GCA_013397915.1). Classification (NCBI taxonomy): domain Eukaryota; kingdom Metazoa; phylum Chordata; class Aves; order Passeriformes; genus Daphoenositta; species Daphoenositta chrysoptera. Next base: position 827,271 of record VZRO01003944.1, on the reverse strand, counting down.
AGTGAGGAGACAGAAAAAAAGGAAACTGCCTGAGAATGATTAAGAATAAAGAACTTGTATTAAAACAAGACAAATTTATTATGTCACTCACATCACAGAAGACTGAGATTGAAAGCCTTAGAGACCAATATTTCAGGCAAGGACAATGATATTTCATTGCCTGTAGAATTTGTATGTAGGCAGCAAAAGCAGGAAGGAATTGCAGGGAGATGAAGAGATGATCTTATATTTCAGCCAGCTACATGCCTGATCTGAGACCTGAATACTGTCCTGGCTTATGCCACTGTACTCAGTGGTGTCACCAGTCCAGTCAGTGATGCCAGGATTTGGTAGCTGATTACTAGTCACACATTGCTCATTTGCTGTGAGTGCCTGGCATCCCAGCACACGGAAGAGAGCCGTGGCTGTGCCTCTACAATGCTACGGAATGCTAAGTACATGGCAAAGAATACAAGGTCTTAAGAGCCTCAAATTAGCATAGAGTCTTGAATCAGTTTCTCTGTACCACAGTTCTGGTACTCACAGTGAAGGCATGAAATAAGGTTCATGTTTGCACAGAACTTTTTTGCAAAGATACTTTAGTGATGAGCACCACAAAAGTCTGAGAAAATAATTCCCTCCTCGGAATTTGGTTTGAACTGCACACAAAGAACATGGCATAGGACTGCATGTTGAACAGTGAGGAGAAAATGAAACACTGAATAGCTGTTCATTGAGAGCTGCACTATTCATTCTGTGCACTAAAGAGATACTCTGAAGAAACACAGCAGTGACCACGTATTTAATATGCATGCCCATGAAGGAGAACTGAGCTTGCAGAGACAACACTATTGTGTTATTTTAGCAGGCCTGACCTTGCAAATTTCATCACGTTCTCCAAGACTGAAGACAGAAACATATTACTCAGATAATTCTTACTTCACTTGCATTTAGCAGTCTTCAGCAAGATCAGGCTCTGAGATGCTGGGTACCATATGAGGAGAGTAAAAACCTGCCTATCTATTTTCCCAAGGAGAATACAGCACACCTCTTGATAATTTAACATTTTTAAGTTTGTACATGCAATTCATTCTAGCAAATGCTGCAAGCCCAGGTCAGGAGATGAAGTGCCTGAAGAATGAACAGTCAGACAAAGTATATGTTCAAATGAAAAGTAGTAGTAAGAAAAAAAATGTTAAAAGCCCAATGGAAGAAGGTTTTTTGTGCTCTCCTAAAGTCAAACAGTTTGTCTGTGCATTAGTGGAGGCTAAACCTTCAGCATTAGCCCAGAAATATCCTACATATACAGGAAACAATCACTTGCATTAGTATTCACTTGTCTGCTTACAAGCTCTGATGTTCATGGGGGTGTGAAGCTGGATTTTCTGGTACTCTATACATGAAAGCTCTATTGGTGTAGAAAGTAAGGTATTCTTGGAGGAATGCACAGAGCCTTCCTCAGCTCTCTGCAATATTATAACCAAGTGACCTCTTTGGTATAGAAGCTATCATAATGGATTTTTTAAAAATCATCCATGTACTTAAAAATGCAAATAATTTTGTTTCCCATTTGGATGATGAAATTTACTTCTGCTACCCTAACTTGAAGCCACAACAAAAGATAGCAAACTGACTAATGTCAAGCTGCTCATAGCACATTAAATTTTGAATGCAAAATTATGAGTCTCCTGTAAAAATTTAGGTATAAAATCTTATGGTAACAACAACTACCAAAAAACCAGAAGGACTTACTCTATCTAAAGTTACAAAACTTAACCTAAAATCAGAGTGCTAGAGAACAAAACTAGTAAACATCTGGACTCAATAAGGAAATGAGACACTATCACCAAGGGTGAAAATATACAAAATATGGTCTTTCAAGACACACAATTATGAAATCTCCCAACCAGGAACTAAATAACAAGATCATCTTGAGCTACAATCTCAACTCCAGACTGGGCTGCTTTCAAAGGCTATCAAATTCCAAGCAGTATTTGTAGTACAAGTATTACATAGGAATCTCTATAGGCTGCTTTCTAAGAATGAAAATGGAAAACATCTGATGGGCTTTTGGGCACCACGGGCTTTGGCTTTGTATGGCAGGGCTGGCAGTTTTTATTTTAATTGCAAAAACAATGAAGGCCCAGAAAGTTCTGTTCCACTCCCACTTCCAACAAGCTTAGCTGGATCATCTGCTTGGTCTGCAATGTGGCCCTAAACCTGTCCTTGGGATAGCAAAGTAAAAGACAGTACACACAGAAGGGATGGGATTTAAATTATTTGGTCTTTGAGAGAAAGATGAATTTATAGATTGATTCTATTATTTCAGGAAAAAAAGTATTTCTCAGTACTTATCTAGCAAATCTTTTTGCTGATGATATTCAAGTAAGCAGGTCATTTTTGACAGTCTTGAGTTTTAAGAAGATGAACCTTCTGATTACAGACATCATATAAGGAATCTTATACTTTTTCAGTACTATTTAACACTATTGTGTCTTTCCAGAGAGAGAATTCCATTGTGCCAGTTCATACTCATGAACACACCTGCTTTTCCAAATATTTTCGAATATAAATTGGGCTGGTATTTGAAATTAGTAGTTCTTAACCAAAGTCAGTTAAATCTAAAAATATAATACACAACAGCTGAACAGAGTGTTGGAAATTTATCTCCAGTTGAAAGGGACATCAGTGCTTTCGCCCCTTTATTAAAGACTGTTCTTTTTAATAATGAAAACCACTTTTTTTTTCTCCTGTTATGCTCATGGTTAGCCCACAAGAGTGCTCTCACCAGAAGCATACCAAATTCCTTCAATGCCCTCTGGTAGCAAGATAAATAAGATGAGCCAAACGAAAAGGTATTGATACGTCAAAAATTAAGGGGTTATCACAATTCTTTCTAGAATTACACCAAACATTATAGATACAATGTGTGAGTAGGTGGCACTAGAGCTGAAATTGGATGCAGTCCATGAGAGAGTAAAACATAGGCTTAACGTTTCTTCATTTTGCAATAGATCCAAGGCCAGTAAGAAACATATTAGTAAAGAAACAGATGTTCTGAGAGCATGCAACCCAATCAGAGTTCTTCCTTTTACCTGCTTAGCAGCAGTAAAGCAGCCTGCAGAGGGAAATAGCTTCTCCATCCAGCCTGGACCAGTGCCAGGATAAACTAAGCTACAGATCCAAAAGAGAACTGATCCTTGATTTTAATTACAGGAGGAATGCTTACACATTAGCTTAAAACTGTGACTACCAAAGCATAAGACAAGTTACTATCAGGTGACCGCCGAGCAGCAGAGAAGTGAAAAAAATGGCCATTCAAGCACCAAGTACTTCCAAAACAAAGAGCCCTCTCCTCTGGCTACCCCCAGCCCAGCTGTGCTGGCAAGAACCACTGCTGCCACCTCCTTGAGAGATGGGGACGACAGGTTGGAGGGACACCACCTGTACCACCAGCAGTGGCAGAAGGAGGTAGCACCAGTGTCCTCATCAGCACCATTACAAGTTCTCTCTTCCCAGGATCATACTATCCATGGGACCAAATCTGGAAAGGAATGCTGAGTGACCTTCTTGTCGCTTACGGACTTCACTCAGTGTTCAAGGAATAGTTGTATACAGAGTCTCAAGCCCTCATGGTACCTGTGCTACCTCAGGAAAAAGCAATTCTTACCAAAATCTGGCTCTCAAGGTGTTGGCTTAAAAATATTGTGGGGAAGGGGAAAAGCTAGAAAATTGAGGCTATTTATAACAAATTTCTACTCTTTTCTCACAGGGCAATTAAGTTGGAACTCCAGATATGAATGATGTAGGTCAAAATTACAATTTTTAAGTGCTGTAGAATTACTGATTTAATGGTCTGCCAAATGACAGCACACTCCCAGCAAAGGGTTCTGGCTGCAGAAAGCCCTTAATCCCAATGAATAACTAACTGGGAATAGTGTCAGCAAAACAGCTGTCAGGATGAAATGCTGTTCAAGTCGACTAGAGGAACAACTGCCTAGAGCTGGAAAGCAATATGTTCAGCCCAACCTCAAAGCAAAAGCAGGAGCTCACACCACAGTTTAACTAAAATCTGCCTCCACCACCTTCTATCTTAAAAATGGGTTTTATGCAGGACAAAGACAGAAGCAGTAAAGGAAAGAAGCAACTATTCTCTTCAGAAACACAGCAGGATAAATTTGGAATTAATTTGAGAGTTGAGTCCAAGTGTCTTCTGAAGAGATGATCTGGCAAATTGGTATCTGTCTGTACTCATGTTTCTCACTTTCTACTGTGATAGAAGGGAATACTAAATGCAAGCACAGAACTGTTGAAGAAACAGCTTCACAGAAACAATGTACCAGAGAATCTCTATTAAGCCCTGCTGAGCAACTCACTCTAGTTGGAATTGCTATCAAATATTTCCAGTAGAAAGAGCTACATCTTGCCTGCAACATGATCAGGGCCTGAGATCCCCACTCCAACCAGGACTTCCCAGAGGAAATGGAGATTTTACAGTGGATTAGACATGCCTGATCTAGCTTATATTCTCTGAAGTGCCTGTTACAGGGTGTGTTCTCTTGAAGCTCTTTATCCGGACTCTGCTACTTCTCATTTCTTCCCGTTTCTCAACTAAATTTCTTAAATTCCTTTATCTCTGTGCAAGTTTAGAAGTTATATGCACCAGGATACAAAGGTACAAGGGGCATGGATGACCAATTGCACATAAATTACTCAAGCAAGCTCACAATAACCATTATGCTATATAAAGATACTTTAAGCCCTTAAAGCACATAGGATGCAGAGAGCTGGCAGAATCCATGCGACAAATGCATCAAGTGAGTGCTTTTTGCCACCCATATTTCTGTGTATTAACAGATGGATTACAGGGCAGTCATTCACAGACAAAAAATTCCCCAATGTTGCCCACACAAGCACCAAGTAAAATGGTCCAAAGCCCTTCAGTCAAAAGCCATATTTTAAGTTAGATGGGCTTTTGATGAGCGAGAAAAAGGCATTTTGCTTCACTAGTAAGAACAAAGTTGTAATTCTCCTAAATTGTATTAATTCAAATATTCTGTCACTGCACTGGGAGCAAAAGAGCTATAGTTACCACACTCTAGAAATTCCCAAATGTGCTTTTTTCCTCCAACAGCCTCATTAGACTTCTGGCAGGAAAAAATCATGGCTCTGAGGAGTAGGACAAGTGCACAGGTCCACACACATGGCTTCAAGCTCAGTCGTTCACAAGACATTTTCATGGCAACCCATAAATGCAATTAGTTGAGGAAGAATTGTCAGACAGCAGCTCTTTTCGTCTCATGCCATTGTCCTGAGGAATCCTGCTATGATACACCTCTGGACAACAAAGGACACAAGTGTGCACGTTTGAAGTGACCTTCTGCCCTTGCCAGCAGCTTTCTACATTGTAGAAGGGCCATTTCTCTAACTTACTTTTTGTTGAAGAAATAAAAGCTTCTCCTCAATAGAGGACCAGCAAGAGTTTTTGACATGTGGAAGCATCTCAACTTTGTTGACCCTATCAGATCTGCTTCACCAACTATTTACAGCTTTCATGCTGTTGCAGTTCTAAGTTTAAAGCACTCTCCCTCCCCACCAAACACAAAAATAGAAGCTTATGTTTTGCTTTCTTCATACATTTTTGTGTACAGAATGCATTTGTTTTCCCTCTCAATCCTAGAAGAAAACTTCAACCTGGTTGAAGCTGCATGCACTGGAAAATGTTCACTGCTCATAGTTAACACTGAGAGTCCTTTCTCCACGGTTAAGCCATGGGAAACTGTTCCTTTGATGCTTTATATTGGGGCTCCTCATCCTGTGCAAAGCCTGCCCCCACTGCTACTTGTGAAAATCAGCATCATCTTCTAGTCACACAGCCCTGTACCCCAAGCATGCAATGATGGGATACTCCCCTTTCCCTACACAGAGACCCCCCTTATGGTCTTCCTCCTCTTGGGAGATACCACGAGGCAGGAAAAAGGCAGAAAACAAAAGCTTTCAACACAGTTTGAGATTGCACCACTTCCAACAAGTCTGCTCTGGCTTTGATCTATTGATTTCAAGGCCCTTAATGTGGGAAGCTGAAATGCAAGTTTTTTCCACACAATTTATAAAGAAAAAGAAAAAGAGAAAAAAGAAAACCCAGTATGGCAATGGAGAACTAAGCACTGCACTGAAAAATTAACAAATATTGAGGGTGGATGTAAAAACCACAAATATCAGATCTGCCTATAAACATAATATGCAACCAGAGTCTTGGTTGAAATCCAAAAATAAAAAGTACAGAATCAAAGCTATTATTCAGCAGTGCAACATCAGAGACACTAGTGAACTACAGTGAATGGAAATTATTGGGTAAAATCCCACAAGCACTGGTAGACAAGTTTTTTATTATATTTTACTGGAATGTCACCTCAGAGCTACCCCTGTGAATTTTCATTAAATTGTCCCATAGCTATCTATAACAGCTTTGCTTACTTTCTCCTCAGAAGCTAGTAACAAGAAGAAAAATGAGGGAAAGGAATGAAGTTACAAAGCATTTATTACTGAGATGCGTTTTTAAATAAAAATAGGGATCTTTTCCTGTTTAGGGTACTCCAAGAAGGTTCTCCCACCAAGTACAGTGCATCCTTCATAAACTGCATATCCTTCATAGATCCAGTTTGATGTTTATCTTTGAAGGGCACCCATAGCAAATGAACATCTGCAAATCTAACTGAGGACTTCTTCCTGGGAGAAAATAATTATTGAAAGACAAGCAAGGGAGGTAAAGTTACTTAACAACGTCCCCAGTTTTATTTTTAACACGGTGTGCTGCCTTTATGCTCATCTCCTCACAGGACACACACACCCTCAGCTGTGCTGTGCCAGTCTGAGTCCCTGGATGCCAGGAGCCGCAGTGCAGCAGCTGCCTGTGCTGGGACCACCAGCTGGAACCAGCACCCCAGAGCCTCCAGCCCCGCTCCGAGCGGTGCCCACGCACCTGGGCCGTGCTGAGAGATAGCAAAGCGCTGCCTGCAGCCCTCACCACCCAGGGCAGAAGTACCTGCCTGGACAGAAACTGCCCTTCAGCCCAGCACCCTCGGCAATTGGTGACATGGGCAGGGTGGCTCTGATCTGAGAGAAGGAGAAAGCAAAGTCCCAGCAAGACTGAAGATCTGCATGTTCATAATTAAAATCTTTATAGGGTACTTCTGCTTCCTTTTAGAAGAGGCAGGCTGTTTCTAATAAAGGATCATTTGAGTTGCTTAAACTTTGTTGATTTTTGGTTTTTTAACATGTTATTCCAAAACTGAAGGCCCCCTTGTTGAAATAAAAATTGGTTTTGGGAGAGGTAGGATATTAGGCTAAGGTTTTATATCATTTCTCTGAACTCAGTCAAGACTCACCTTTGTGACTCACTGATTATGACACCTTCTTTTCCTTGCAAACACTACTTTTTCTGGAAAACAAATTATTTTCTTGTCTATCTTTAATTGATCCAAACACTGACAGAAGACAGACATTGCACATGCATACTTCTAAATCCGTACCTTCCTTTTTCCAAACCACAACTTTAAAAAACAACTCATCAGAATCAGGAAAAGGACAAACAGAAAAAAAATACTTACATAGTTATTCTCTTTTTTTTTTTTCTGTTTAGATTACATAGTTACATTTATGCCTCTGGACTGAAAAAATTTCCAGAGTTGTTTTTGTTGCAACAATGTATGTGAGTTAGCCCACTGAAATGAATCACAACAATCGCACAGAAACAAAGCCAAGGGATTCAGTGCTGAACGTCCTGGCACACTGGGCATCCCTGCCTGCACCAGTCTGACAGAGACAAGGCAGTCACTTCTGCCTCTTCTCATTCCTCCCCCTTTCCCAAACACAGTCAGAAAATGCTCACTGACAAATAGCAGACTTCAGCTAACACACCATGACTCTTTTTAAATTGGAAAAAAAGCAACTGGAAAATACAAGAAAAATTGCCATCAAAGGCATGAAGTTAATATTCAAAACCAGGAATTCAGGGAAAAAAAAAAAAGGGGAGGAAGACTTCAATGCTTTTCCTCAGACACAGAAGATTCCCTTCTCTGATAGCAGACTTAAGAAAAATCTCCTACTTAAGAATTTTCTAGATTAGCAAAGTTGATATTTGGACAAAGTATTTTCAGTATTTGTTGGAAGTGGAGTTGAAAGAGAGGGTCCAATACACCCATATCAGATACAAAATTTGCCCAAGAAATGACATCATTATGAGTTCCATACTTTTCTTGATATTTATAGGCAGATGAAGACTAAAGACAGAGGTTTGGATTTGGGAGTTACATTTGTTTTAAGACACATAGCAAGACCTCTAAAGTCCACCAGACCCACAATCTGCTATGATACAACAGCATAGCATAACCCTGTGCATTTCATGGAGAACAGTGCTGGCAAAGCCCCACAAAGAGACTTTTAACCTCAACCCCGAGTCCTCTGTAGCCATGCAGGCATTCTGCTCCCACTTGAAATCAGTTATTTATGGGCATCAGCCTCTGCTTTTGCAAAAGCCAAGTTGTGCTTCTCAAATGAGAGCAACAGCTACAACTCTTTGTGCCAGTCTGGGACCTGATGATGAACTACAAATTCCTTTGAGTTTCGTGGCCTTCTGGTTTTAGTGGAAAGATCATTTGGAGCTTTTTCCTGCCACTCTGGAAATGCAAAGTTCCCAAAGTAGAAGACCATACTTTTCTTCGTCTTCAGTTCACAGCTTTTCCTTCCAAGAGTCCCATCCCGTGTAAAGGAACTCAGATGATGCAGTGCTATCAGGCATTGTCAATACCCGATGTAAAGCACTTGTCCTGAATTTTTTACTGAATGTATGTATCAGAGCTAAAATAAATTTTTAGAACTCTTGTGTATTAATCTTTCCATAGATTTTGCTTCCTCACTGTTGGTGAGAAAAACCTGAAACACAGCAATGTATGTCTGAGGAACTTCAGGTAAGAGCTTAATTTACCTTTTAAATGAGACTGTAATTCACCCAAACATTTGATTGCTCCCGATTGCAACACTCTACAGAGATCTACCAACACCCACAGGAAAGGAAACCAGAGAGAATGTATTTACAGTATCAGCATGAGGTCTCCTGGGTTTTGTGTATTACACAGAGTATGTGCAGCCACTTTCCATATAGCTTGTAGATAAATGAAGGGCTGGAATTCTTCTGAAGACTGTGGAAAAGTCAGTTGGAGGCAGAGAGAAGTTGGATGTTGTAACAGCATAAGGAAAAGCCATCACAGAGAACTTTTCATTTCCTTCATGTTCATCCTGAAACTCATAGTGGGATCACACATTGCAAAAATCCCTGTCTTATTTCTATCATGAACCAGGGATCATGATGCTCTGTGAAGGAGCAATTAATGAAGAGCATTTCTCTCTTACCTATCCATCCATTCAGCCATTCAGAGCAGAATTGAAGAATTGCTACCCCTACCTCCACCATGCTGCTCCTTAGCCTGTGAAGTGCTCTGTGAATCACTGACAATGATGCCAAAGCCAAGAAGCCACAGCAGTATTATTTTTCAGAATCTTAGCTTGTCAAAGTTGATTTCAAAATCAAGCTGTCTTTGATATTAGGCATGAGACCTCTGAACAGCTGAAACCAGCAAAATAGGGTTTCTCTTCAAATGAGCAAATGAAGAGGATTTTCTTCTTTCCTCATCAATCAAGAATTTACTAGACTACTTTAAGTCAATTTTAACATCAGATGCAAGTTCTATTATTAACTCTGTTGTTAAGCTACGCATTTTTCTAGGGTAAGGATTGCTGGCAATTGTCATCATATATGCATACAATTAAAGAGTTAGTTAACAGTAGCAAGTTATACTGGAACTGAGCAGAGTGACTATCAAGTTTAAGGATCCTTATAAACAACTAATAGCACAAACAAAAAGCCTCTTAAGGATTTAGCATCTAAATTCTCAAGAATTAGGCCTGCATGTCATAATCTCAAGATCTGGAAAGGAAAGGAAATAATTTTAATTCCTTAATGGTCAATTATAGTAGTGCACAATGAATTTAAAAACAACAACAAAAAAAATTCAAACCAAGCCAAGGAAATTGGTCATTTTTACAGTTTTTTATAATAAAAAATGTTTAACAAAAATAGTTAGATTGGAAACCAAACATATTTTACACTGCCTTGAGGAGTTTCTATAAAGGAAACTCAGTAGCATACCCTGAAGATGCCTGCCATAAGCCATAGGAGTTTTGCTTTAGTCTAAAGAAGGATCTTGCTTATATAAACAAGCTCTTCACTTCAATAATACAAGTGACCTATAAAGTAGCATCAAAAAAAAAAAATTAAGCGATATTCACTCACCCACTGTCAAGGAGTCATAGATGCACAGAATAACCAGGTTGGTAGGGACCTCAGAAGGCCTCTAGTCCTCCTGCTATGGGCAAGTGCAGTTCTTGGGTCTGACCAGGCCATTCCCAGCTTTGTCCAGACAGGAATGAAACATTCCAGGGCTGGTGTTCTTCCACCATCTCTGGGCAACATGCACCCATGTTCAACTGGCTCATGGGGAAGAAACTTCTCCCTATATCAAGCCATAACCTTCCCTATTTTAATTTATGACAAGTATCTCATTTTCCTGCCACATACCTCTGTGAAGTGCCTGAATCTGTTTTCTCAAAACCCTGCTCAGAGGTAGAGGGATGCTGTGCCATGTCTGCACAAAGCCGCCTCTCCCGAAGAAGCCCAGCTCCATCACCCTTTCTCTCATGGCAAGTACCCCAGCCCTATTCAGCCTAAGGGCTCCCTGCTCTGTTTCTTCCAGCTTATCAAGGTCCCTCCCACACTCTGGGCTCCAAAACTGGATGCAGTATTCCAAGAGGGGCTTAGCAAGTGCCAAACAGGAGCAAACAGCCACTTCAATCACTACCAGCTCCAGAAGATCATGAAGGGGTAGCTTCTCCTGCTGCCAGGACGCTGCAGGCTTGTGTCCAGCCTGTCTTCCCACAGCTTCCCCCAGTCCTTTCCCGCAGAGCTGCTGCCCCAGCAGTCAGTCCCCACCCTGTCCCAGGTACAGGAAGTACATTTATGCCGTTTATAAAATAAAAGGCAGCAGTAGGCAGGGATTTCTTCATTTTAAGCTGTGGTACATTACTGTTCTTCACATTCTGACAAGGCTGTCTCAAGGACACTGCCTAAGACAGTGATTAACATAGCTGGGAGAAGTTTCAGCTATCAATTTAATGTCATGTTACTGGTGCCATAATATCTGTTGTACTCATTATGATCTAAAGGCCCGAGTGAGGCAAGTGTCTCTTCTTTAAATGATAATGTTGGAAGGAGAAGGAGAAGGAGAAGGAGAAGGAGAAGGAGAAGGAGAAGGAGAAGGAGAAGGAGAAGGAGAAGGAGAAGGAAGAGGGAAAGCCTAGATCTTCATGGAGTGCATGCCAAAATGTTCATACCTTCCCCCATGCAGCTGCCTTTTTAAGTGACATTTTCACCCCATAAATGGCTTTTTCATTAAAAAACTGTTTTCTTGGAATGTTTGCAGAGAATGAATGGACAGAATTTTTCATCCATGGCTGAAAAGCTCCTAGACTGGTAGATTTTCCAAACAAAAGATAATGCAGTTTTTATAACCTGTCATGAAACGCCACTTCCCAGATAAGCCAAAACATTTTAGAAGCTAGAAAATTCTGCTGTATTGACCTACTATTTAACCTCCATACCTGGAAAAGATTCCACCTTCCTTTCTAGAGGACCAATGTTTGCCTTAACAGGATATAATTTTAAAATGTAGGTACTAGCAGAACAAGCACAATGAGGTTACATAGCTGTGCTAACTGGTCTCCAGCACCAATTGTATAATGGCATCTCAGACTGGTGTTACAGTCAGATCTTTTACCTATTTTAAAATTTCAGTACTGAAAGTAGAAATTAATTCAGGTTTAAGACAATTAAGAGCTCAGTCCTGCATTTCCTGACATGATCCCTTCATCAATAGTATTGTTGTTCTGATTGTTTTCACCCCTGTGCCAAGCGCTACTTGTAACATGGCTTAAACAGATCTCATGACAAGGGAACTGGGTTCATGTGTACAGCACAGGAGGTCGGCTGCCAGGCAACTGGAGAGGAAAAAATTTCTAAAGGGTGGTAGTCTGACAGGGTCAGAGAGTTTGGGTGGGTTCTTCCACCCCCATTAAATCAATTTCGTTCTCATTCCACCGAATGACTAACTGAGCCAGAATGAAGAGCATCCCATCTGTCCTGCCTGCAGTCCCTAAATGCTACTCAGGAGGAGATGTAGAGATAGCAGTGAAGAATTCCTCTCCACGTCCAGTCACTGTAACCACAGTAAAGTTATCCTGCATCATATACACATACATATATACATATATACATATATCACATACATCTAGTGCCAGATACCAGCCACACACCTTTTGACTTTTCATTGTTACCTTACCAACACTGTGGGAAACATTCTTCTGGCCTATACTTTAGCTTGTCCACATATCAGGCAACTTGTCTAACACATTTGCATAGGTTTCTTCTAGTCTGAGAATACACTTGCTCACTTTATTAAATTCATTCCAAATATATTGCATATAGTATTTAGGTAAGACATTCTTCCAGCAGAAGACAAGGAAATAAAAAGAAAGAAAGGCTAAAGGCTGAGAAATTTGAATGGCAAACACTGCTTGGAGGCTCATTCAACAACTATTCTACAATTTTTGTTTAATAAAACCATTCAGTTTTAGAGCTTGGTGCAACATACTACACTTAAGCGGATGTATTGAAACACTCTTATAAAGAAGTTAAACTGAATTCTCTGGAAATGCTTGCTGGAGAGGATGTCTGTTGGATTTAGTCCATTCCTATCCAAATAATGGCATGACTGTAGTGGCACCCAAAGGTCCCAGTTTGGCTATAGGCACCACTGTTCTAGGAACCGTATCAATGTTCAAAGGAACTGAAGTCCCTGCTCGAGGATCTTAGAATCAACGTCGCAGCAAAGGAAGAGTAGATGTCTCCACTTATTTGGAAATAGAAACACTCCTGCAGGACACAGGGCACTCGTATAGTCAGTGAATCAGTTAGCTTCCCCGATACATTTCACCGAAAGAGCTTTATCTCTGATGTTCCTCAAAGGTCATACCACATTCTGAAGGTCATATAAACAAACTTGCATATTATTCAAGTTCCAGGCCCCCGCTGCAGATACTCCAAACAAGTCCTTCACCATCAGGAAAGATTTGGTCAATGAACTACCTTCAACTCCTTTTAAGTTACACTTTTGCAGTGGGAACCTCAGCTCTCTGGCTGAGACAGACACCCCATAGAAACCTTGTTTCCAGACTCCCCGCTCAAGCAAATCACGTGAAGTTTATTTGCCTGGGTCACTTCCCTCAATTTATTCCTCCCAAACTATTCCATAGAGAAGGTAGTGCAGAAGTGGCCTGCCTATTCTGCTGTATGATGTGACACATCCAGAAGCATTAGGGAATGCACATGGTCCTACAGCTTCTCCTAGAAGCACTGTTACCAACTGAGAACGCCACCTTAAATACAAAAATCTGAGAGGTGTTTTGCTAGAAGGCAAAAAGAAGTCACAAAACACCCAACAAACTTCTCTGGCTGGCAAATTTCTCCTTAACATGAGAATTCTCACAGGGAATGTATATAGGAAAAAAGCAGCAGATTCATTAGAAGTGGATGGGGTTTAGCCTACACGCATCTAGTGGGAATGATGAAGTCAAGCACTGGTCACAGGGGATAGAAAAACACGACCTGTTTATTATTGCCATACAACTATAAAGGAAGTATTCTTATCAGCTGGCAAAGTTTCTAAGGAATATAAATCTATGGAAAAGCCATCCCTAATTGAACCAAGTCTCAGCAATGAGGAGAGAGCATATTAATGAGGCAAGGCTAGGAGGCACGATGAGGAGATAACAATACCCTTAGGAGTTACACTGGTATTAAATGTGACTTTATTACGGTATTATTCTCCTATGAGTCTTTACAGCAAGAATAACTCTGTTTATACAAATATTCTTTCCACCTTCAGCTAGTCTAGATTAAACACATACAGAGAACCTTGATATTTTAAGATTACAGGCCAGTAGATTAAATTAGATTTGTTATTTTGCTGTAGTATGCCACAAGGCTTTACAAGGCAGATATATTCTTTCAGTGAAACTGAGATGCATTAATTGAAATGAGATACCACACCTTCAATAATGCAGACTGATGTAGCTCTCTCACAGGTTTTTCATTCAGTGGCTTTATTTTAATTCCTCTGAGTGCTACTAATAAGGTGCATTTTATCATTAAGAGGACACTCTTCACTTAAGTAGTACATGCCAAGCTAAACTAAAATAATAGACTAGATTATTGGTACAAGAGGGATACACAGTTGATATTTATGCAAAATTAAGCAAGCCTAAACTCTGCTTTCCCACCCAAAGGGACTGACAATCAAAATTCCACAGAATTCCAAAATCCTGCCTTCTGCAATACAGAGAAGAAACCAAATCTATCACCACTCGAAATACTCTCTTACAAAACACAGATTGTTAAGTGTATAAGCAGCCTTGGCAGTAAGAGTCAGAGCTCTGGCCTTTTTCCCTGCTCAGGTGAACTCCTCAGCGCTACTGGGTCAGAGCTCCAGGGAGAGACAAGAGGATTAGTACAAGAATCCACCAAAACTTCAGGGCAGTTTAGACCACACTACAATGCAGCATACAGATTAAAGTAATGCTGTCAGAGGAAAAGGAAGGCTTCTGGCACCCAAAAGACCAGCTCTGGTGAAAGGTGACAGATCCAAGGAGCAAAGACAAGACCCCTAAGACCTCTGGAGCAGTGGAACGGAAATTCCTTGATCCGTGCAGATCTAAACATTCATCACCTAATGTCTTGGCTGCCCATCCAAAAGAAGAGGAGAAGCCTCATTCCAGTCCCACCAGAGGAGAAATGTACTGCAGACCACAGGGTGGATTTCTGTCAGCCCTACAACAATGGTGACAGCACTCACACAAGGATTTAAACCAGATGAGAATCTGGAGAACAAGCAAGTCACACAATTTAATCGTTAGGAATAAAAATGCACAATAAGCTCAGAGAGTTTTCAGTCTGTCCATTTCTACTTTAATTTCCTTCCATGGCACTATTTTACAGCCTAAGACAGGTTTTAAGCTATTTTACACTGCTGACATTCTCACTAGTTGTCTGCTCCATACTACGCGTTCAACAGCTCTGCTTGCAACCATAACAATCTATTTTATTTTCATTTGAGAGAGATGTAATTTTAAATGGTCAGAAGGGAGCTGGAAGACACAACGCACTGGACATTTGCTAACGTCTCTAGGCCAGAGAATTAACTGGTGAGAGACAAGTACAGAGCCAGATGAAGCAGATGGACCTAGTAGCCAGACACAGCATGATCCCCATTTCTGGTTTTCGCACAAATCAATAAGGCTTGGCACACTGAATATTGATACCTGTATTTTTTTTTAAATTTCTTTTTAAGCTTGACATTGCTTTTCAATAACTTTGCACTAGGATATCAAATTCTGCATAATTCAGTCAGTTCAAATCATCCAGATTTAGAAGAGTGAATGGTGACCAGATTTTTGGAAGAGGTAATGACTCTCATGCTCCAGAGCTTAAGACAAACTGGGATTAAAAGGAGATACAATGCGTTAGGCAAATTAAGCCATATTTGCTTCACTGGCAGCTTCTTCCTTATATCTCTTAGTGGGAGCATCAGCTCTGGGCATTGCTGGAAAGGCAGATGCTTCCCTCTCACACCACAGCCGTGCTCTAATGCTCCAGGCTCCTGACACACTCCCCTAAGGCAAGGGGATGGTTGCAAAATTAAAAGTACATTACAGTTCTGTCATCCATGCATCAAGCAGATTTAAAAAGTGGAGGAAGCACAAGAAGTTATTGACAGCTTCCCCTGTACACATGGAACTCTTGGATTTGCATGGAGGACACAGAAGTTAAAGAGTTCTCCTGCTCTGCTCACCAGGTCCTGGGTAGCACAAGAGACAGTGCTCCTGCCACTCCTGCCACAGTGAACTGTGGAATAAACTGCCCAAGTGAGAAGTTTCTGCCTGACCCACAAGGTTCTGTTCTAATACAGGAAGACTTCTAGTCCCTTAATTATTATCATGCCTGGAGTCGCTGATGACAGCTTCGTTATCTACAGAGAACTGCTCCACCATTGAGTTCTTGGCT
Source organism: Daphoenositta chrysoptera (assembly GCA_013397915.1). Lineage (NCBI taxonomy): Eukaryota > Metazoa > Chordata > Aves > Passeriformes > Daphoenositta > Daphoenositta chrysoptera. Next base: position 811,061 of record VZRO01003944.1, on the reverse strand, counting down.
TCATTAGCAGTCAGCAGGACTCACGGTCACAAGATATTTTTATACCATGTGTATGATGGAGTCACGTGCCTCTCTCCCTTGGTCCTCTGTCATAAAGACGGCTATACAGAAACTGCCGTATTCATCTTCCCACGACAAACGGTGTTTATGTGCACTTCACTTTTCCAAGCGGCATGCTCACCTTTCCTTGGCACAAAAGCCCTTCTTTTCACATTCATCGTTGTTCCGCTGCCTCTGGTCCTACACCAGCCAGATTCACATCATGTCAGGGCCAATTCCCTTAAGACTGACACAGCATTACTTTTCCAGTTGATACAGTGAAACATCACAGTCCGAAATTCCCAGGGCTTCACAGAATCTTAAAGTCGCAACAATTTTTGCAACCTTTTGCCTAATCGCTTTCAGAAAACAGAATCCACTGAGGCTTTCTAAAAGCTGCAGATTAAATTCAGAGCCCACAGCTGAAGGGAGCAGCTACCCTGGTATCTGGGTTTATGCCACCTTCACGCATGTTCTGTACCGGAAATCAGACGGAGAGCTATTTTAAGCGTCTCTATTGACACATGCCAAAATATTTAACTATTAAATTTGACCCACCACCTGCCCATCTTTCCGTTTTACGGCACGAGCAAACAGCAAGCACATCTATTTTTTCTGCCCTGCTTGAACAGCGAGACTAAATATCTCTCCTTGGTGGGCTGAGGGACGGGAACAGGGGCAGCAGGGCTGTCCCTGGCCTCGCAGCGGTGACGGCCCGCCCCTCCGCGCACTGCGGAGCGCTACCTGCGCGGCCGCCGCCGCCGCCCG
>VZRO01003944.1:781916-809558 GCA_013397915.1 Daphoenositta chrysoptera | reverse complement strand
CCCTGCCTCTCCCTGCTCGCAGCCGCCGGGGCGGGAGCCGGGGGCGGCGGCGCTCCGCAGCCCGGCTGGCTGCAGCTCGCCTGCGGTAACCTCTCTCCGCCGGTGCCCCGTCNCCTTCAGCCCATGCAAATGCCCGCGCCGCCGCCTCCCCGCCGCGAGCATCGCATCGCGGGCGGCGCTGCGACCGGGGGGAGGGTGGGCGGGGGACGCGGGCACCCCGCCTGGGGGACGGGGACGGGGAAGGCAAGGCACTCCCTGTTGGGGAAGAGCCGCTCTCCTCACCCCGCAGCTCCCGGCTAGGGGGGACTCAATAGCAAGGCATCCCCTGATTTGGGGGGCAGCCAGTCCCCCACCCTCAGCTCCCGAGGGCTCCGAGCGGCACACGGTGAATTGCTGTTTGCGGCTGCTGCCTTAAACACCTCATTAATCGATGTCGCTACGCGGAGCACCCGAGAATCTCCGGTCCCCGCGGCGCGCTGCTCCTCACCCGACCCTCACCCACCTGCCTGAGGGCCGGGGGCTTCTGCACCAGGAGCGGGGCACGGCAGGTGCCTCTGAGGGCACTGCGGAACATCTCCCGGGGCTGCTGAGGGGCGAGACTGGCCTTGCGAGAACGTGTGAGGGTCGGCACAGGGCCCGACTGCCTTAGTCTTCCTTGGAAAGCAGAGCAGGCATCAAGGTGTGCTTAAAAATGTATACCACGGGTGAACACTTCTTATTTTTCTCTTTATGCAGAGGAAGAAATCCAGCTCTGTCCGGCAGAGACTTGCATGCCTAACTTATATGGTGTGAGTAGTCCTAGCTCAAGCAGATGCTTTTTAGCCTAAGGTTAAGCGTAGATGTTTCTAGAAACAGAAGGAAATTTTTTTCACTGGGCCTTTTCAAAGACAAATCCTAAAAGTCTCCTCTCACAAGTGTTCAAAAATGAGACAAAGTTACTTGCTTATATTTATGCCAGCATAGGAAGGTACCTGTGTGCTGGAAATGCAGGTGTGGGAACCTTAATCCCTACTACCAAGGTTTATTTTGAAAGGGGTCATAACTGGCCACTACTTCAGCTTGTGATAATTGCCAAGAAATTTTGTCAAGACGCAAACTGTAGGATCTACTTTTCAACATACCCTTAGTTTGGGCCTCAGTTCCCCTCAGTTCAATAGCTGGGATTTTGATTCTTGTTTATTGTTGTAGTCAACGAAAAATTACCAACTCTTAAAATATAAATACATCAAAAGAGTACATATATGAAACTCTATTTCCATTCTAGGAATTTGTCTTTATTGTTCTCTACTTTTGTTTTGGTCTTTGTTTATTGCTTCAAATTTGCTGGAGTAACGAAGGGCCTAAAAACAGGATATAAGGTTTATAGGGATTTTTCTGAGAACTGCAGCTAAACAAAAACAAGATGAATGGGTAATCTAATCTCAAACATTTAAAGATAAATAATACGTTTATTTTGAAATACTTATGCTAACACAAACTATTTTCTGATTCTTGTAATATTTAAATAACATTGATGTTTATCTGACAACAATTAGATTCATTCTCCTGGGGCAGTGAAAGACTAACAATTTAAAATAATTATCCTACCTCTTTTTTTTTATTACTGTGCAATATCAAATGCATGATTTTCCTGTCTGATGATCTCAACATTGCCTCTTGGAGAACTAGAAGAGCTGGATTGGGCTGGGGTAAGCACCATACCACACAGAGCAGCATTCAAGACAAAGACCACCACCCTAGACCTTGTCTAGAAGTGAGGGGTGGACATTCATTTCCCATTTATGCAGTCAATTTTCATGGATCATTAAAGAAAATGTGCTCTGATATACACTTCTATTTATACTCTTACAGTCAAGCATACACAACTTTTAAAATTTGTTAAATCCTCACAACAGCACATGGATATAGAGTTAGTGCAGACTTTAAAGTGCCTTGTTATGTATTTAGGAATGTAAAAGACACTCTGACTGACAGTACGAATCTGGCCACTTCTTTTCTAATCCTAATCCCGAACCAGCTTCCCATTTGGTCAAGTATGAGGCAGCATCCCTACCTCCCTGTTCCCATGGAAACACACTTCTAGCATCAGCCCAGCTTGCTTTTTTTTTTTAAAATCACCATCTGCCTGGGGAGTTGCAGGGCTTGCTCTAAGCCCCTTGAATACTAGTCATAGGTTTTTCAATTATTTTTCTTTCCATATTACAACCACGCTGGCAACTACAGGAGAAAAAATATGAAAACTAGCATGTTAGAAACTCCACCAAGGTTTTCCCAAGGTCACTCTGTTGCTCCTAACCAGAAACATTGCTAGAAACTTAGTGGTGCAATTTGTAGCAGCAGCAAAATAGGAGATTTTTTTTCTTGAAGTTCTTCCCGCAATTCTCTTGTTTAAAAACGAGTGCTTCAGTTTAACTCCTTCTTTTCTTTCTTTCCAGAAAATACTCAAGCCAGCACTTCAACAATGCTTATCAACACACTCAGATCTGTACTTATTAGACAGGGAAAACCTTGGAGGTGCAGGTGTCAGTGCCAAGCTGTGTATCTTTGTCCAGGTGCAGCTGCCCTTCCCAAATGCAGCCTGTGCCTATACATAAGTAAAGTAGCTGTGGAAAAATGCATAATACAGTGGTCATAGGAGAAAGCAGAAGCAGAGAAAGAGGGTCTTCTCTGGTTTGCAGGGATCCTTCTGCCGCCATGCACAAATGGAAAAGTAGAGTCTTTTCGGAAGGGTTCAGCTTGTATTAATTGGTTTGGTTTGGTCTTCTACCTTGTTTCGTTTTCTCTGCTGGAAAGAGGAACTCTCCTGTTTCTTTTTGTCTTCAGCCTAACGTCTAAAATTGTTAAGCCTCTTGAGCAGCAGGAGCAGAGGTTTAATAAGGCCTGACTGCTGTTATGGCAGGCCTGACCTGATCCCATGGCAGCAATGAACAGCTTGCTTCAAGGAAGCTGTCCCCCGAACAGCTTCTGCCTCTATGATCTGTCTCCCTCAGTGAAGAGGTCTGGTGTTCAAGACCAAGTTCTCAGCAAAACTACTCCTAGATGACATCTTTGTGCTCTTACTACTTTTTCCGGTTGTATTAGCCTGGCAATAAACCTTTTTTTTCAAAGCCAATCTGTCACAAATGCTTCCACTAACATACATAACCTCCATTTGAAAAACATTTCTTTTATCAAAAAGCGTGGCACAGAAAGAAAATGGGTGAAACACCCAAGGATCATATATTTCTATTCTATTTTACCTTGCTCATTAATCTTTTCTTTGAGACCTTTTACAAATGTGCTTTAAACCAGCAAGGCCCCTGGGCTTTTACGAAGGGAAGTTATCCTGCTGGCATCAGAGCTTTTCTACCTCCTTATCTCCTTTACAATCTGCCACTCCGGGCTGAAATTCTCTGAGCAGCACTTCTTTTTCCTCCAGACCATAATGGTGATATTTTGGGAGGTTGCCCAATCCTGGGCCAGATCTCAGAGAAATTTGAGCTGAACCATAAGCATACTGCTCTGGCTAAGTATCTTCCCTATTGTTTGCTCATGGACTTCTACACATTTCTTTGGTTTGCCTGTCTTGTGCCTTTACCAAATCACTGAATATCATGCAGAGAACTTGAGGCTGTATGGTATTTCTTGTAAAAATTCTGCTTGGAATTCTTTCATTTTCTAAAGCATAAACCAGGGGTAGGCACACCCAGCAGAGCTCTGTTTAACCCCCAGGTCATTTCAGAGCTGCAGCATCTGAACTGCCTCGGGCCTCACACTGTTGCAAAGAGCAGCATGGGCTGCCTGGTGATGCTGCAGGAGTTGGACAGCTCTGGCATAAAGATATTGGTATTAATACTTCTCCACAGGTATTCATCCTGCCAGAGAGTATTTGGAGATTTTTTTACTGACTTGACTTACTGCCTTTACTGACAAAGGCAGGTTGTGCATTTTCTGAGCCTGTCCTGTGTGGAAGGGTGAGTTGAGAGGTCAGCTGAGTGAGCAGATGAGAAGAGCCCTTAAAGCAGCATCTACCAAGGCAGAGGAGGGTGGTGGAGGAGATGGTTACCAGGAGTTTAGAATTCTCTTCCTTGATTAAACTAGATTCAAAGACACCTTTATTCCAATGACATGCAAACTATCTTGGAGAGAAGGCTGGTAGCAATATCCACTTGGAAGCAAGACATAGAAAATCCCTACTTTTGAAAAATGACTCTTTAAATGAGTGTTAGTTATTTTTAATTCTCATGAAAAGTCAATGAAGCTGTGACCATGAGAGCATGTTGATTTTTTTCAATCACTCAGACAAATGTTGTGACTTCACATTCTATTTAATCAGGGCATCTGCTGTGGTATATTTGCAGTGTTCAGCATTTGGCTGACAGCATCTCTTTGTTTATCCCGGCCATGCTGTCTTCTATCACAGTCCCTTTCTCTCTGGTACCACTCATTCAGCAACATATTGTCAGGCTTGGCATTGATGTTCTGCGTCATTCTGGGAATTACAGAAGTAGATGGATTGTCTGAATTTGCTCTTTCCTGGGGGAAAAATACGATTATCCCTTCTCACACTGTCCTGGAAGAGTGTGAAATCCTTTTGTGAAGTAGTTTTTCTCTATTTTGGACTTTTATATTGATTTTTGAAAGCTAGTACATCCAATTATCACCTGGTAACTGAGCACCATTTGATAGTTTCCTATTTTTCTGTCTTTGCCTTTAATTAAATTTTTAATTTGTTGACAATCCAGGATTGGATATACCACATGTTGCTATTTAATGAGCTATAAGCCTAATGAATCAGAGTGCAGGTGATTCAAAATGAGAGCTCATATGCATAAATGCATGTAAATATTCAATGTCATTTACAAGGCATAATTTTGAGGGGGTTCACCATCCTCTCTGTACCCTGCCTAACAAATCCCTGATCAAAATCTTTTTGTTTTAAATGCTGCTGTGCCTTTAGTTGTGAGGTTTTCCTGCCTGGCCTTCCTTTCTGGCTTTGAGACTTGCTTCTGCCTCTCCTGGAGGCCTCCAGATCCCAGGCTGATAGCTCTGCTAATGGCACAGAGCCTGGCCTATCTTCTCCTTTCATCCACAGCCATGGTCAATTCTCCTACTCACCCAAACAACCATTTCCTTCCTTCTTTTTATTGTTCTCATAAAGACCTGCCTTTCCTCTGGTATAGGAAATTCCTATATCCAGCCTCCTCTTTAACAAGCATCTTTTTTTTTTTTCTCCACCAGCCTGCTTTATTTTGTCCCAGCTTGCCATAATCTCATGTCTTTCACCTCCAGTATGTACCTCGGGTACTTCTCACTTCCTCTTGTTCATTGGTAGTATGTGGATGGAAAACCCAACACATATAAACCATGAAAACCACTGGGGAAGAAAAACAGAGAGAAGGCCAGTGAAAGGAGAAAGATCACAAGTAAGTGATAACAAGTTACATAAGGTTGAAAAGACATAAATTGGATTGACAAGTGATCAGTAATATAAAAAAGTGGAGGAGCAGAGAAAGGGAAGTGAAGCAATCAGAAATAAATAGATACTAAGGTAAAGGAAAGAATAAATCTGAGCAAAGAACCAGTGAACTTGTCAGGCCAGAGCATCCCTTCGTTCTGCATTCATAGTTCCAAGCATCACAAGGTCCAGGTCCATACATGTTCTTTCCAGATCCTCTCGTAAAGTATATGCCAGATTACAAGAGGAAAATGTCCACATGCCCAGACCAGCAACTGAAAGGGTACTCTGAAGGAATGTGTGGCTCTTCCACCCTGCTTTCTGCTCCCAGAGCTGCATAACTCTACCCTCTTGACAGTTCAAGCCTGGAAAAGGATGTGGCAGGACAATGGCTCTTTCACCAGCTGTTATCAAGGATCTTTTTAGCCCATTAAAACAAAAGTGCATTGATGGGAGCGGATGCTCGTAGGTTTGTGTACCTGCCAATATGACATCCTGTTTCTTTAATGTAAAGACAACAAACAGCCTTCACTCCTCTGCTGAACTGGAAGTGGCACAGAAGCTCAGAACAGTATTTCTCCTCCAGTGTTCTTTCAAATTTGGCTGCTTTTCAGCTACTTTCTTAAAATCTACTTCATTCAAGACTGGAAGTGGAAGTGGAGTGTTATTCCAAACACAGCCTGGCCCAGAGCAGGACTCTCCACTTCCAATGTGTATCTGCAATAACCTTCCAGCTGAATTTGGAGTCTGCTCCTTTAAATGCAGCACCTTCCCCTGCTGCCACACACCCAGTATACCTATTACCTACTCCCTTTTACCGCCCAGAGTAAATTGGCAAGCACATGGAGTTACTCAAATTTTTCTCAGTGAGGAACATGGTTAGAGAGGTTTTAGTACTCTCACAGAGATGTTCCTCAGCACATCTTTCATAGTGCCACCACCAAGGAAGGGCATCTTTTAAGTCAGCTAACATGCTCAGAGAGCTCATGCCAGCTTCAAGTTCTGTAAGTGCAGCCGAGTCTGACTAGGCTCAGTCAGACAAGGAAAGACAAGGAGCCAGAGCAAGCTGTGGCTTCAAACAAGTGCTACAGAGTTGTGGCATTTGGGGGAACAGAGAGGGGTGTCATGTATGAGACAGCATATAAAGAATGCTGTTAGAAACTTTTGCCAAACTGGTGAAAAATGGGATGAAAATCAAAAACTGTATGTGGAAAAAAAGTTGATTTGAAAACCAAGTCTTAGCTTCCAAAGTAAATTCCTGGGTTCTCATACTCATTTTGTTGGTGTATAATAAATTTTATATAGTGGTGGCATAAACGTGTAATTCACCAAACCACATTATTTTTATCAAATGTGCAAAAAGAATAACAAAACCCCCTCTCACTGATGTTAGAACACTTATTTGCTAGGTAGCTGCTTGTGAAAGTTTGAGAAATGTGGGAAAAGCCACATCACATTAAGCCTTTAATTTTAGCGGTGACTTGCATCATCCAGAAATAATATCTTCCCTTTCCTTTTCTTAGTAAATATTCCTGTGGAGATCAAAAAGCAAAACCTGTACCTGGAATTAACACTGGGCTTTATCCAAATTTGTTTGGAGTTTAGCTGGTTCACAGAAAATTGGAATATTCATTTACTCAAGACAAAGAAATAGGCAAACAAAGGTGGAAAATGGAAAGGAAAGACAGAAGCAGGGTCAGAAAACAAGAAAAGCATTAAAAGACTTGCCCCCGTGCTGAAAAACAACAATATATCTTATTTAGCAACATTATGATTTAGTTCCATGACACAGGAATATTAGGGGTGTATTTTATTCTCCTTTGAACATTTAAAGGACAGTATTCAGCAGAGGATTGTGTTCAACTAGAAGCAAGAAAAAGCAGTGCAGAGTAGGATATAGGTGAGTTTATTCTCTCTGAGCAGGCTCTCTTGCTCAGTGATCTCCTCTGTCATGACAATCCTTGCAGAACAGGACACTCATCAAAGCCTGTGAAGGTGCTTTTGTACCACAGGTACCATTTCTGGGAGAGATGGCATCTACCATGGCATCACAGACATGGATGGTCACGTATTCATAAGAGGCAGGACATCAAAATCAGCCTCTATTATGTTTTCTTTGTTTTGTTCTACACACCATTTCAAAGGATGGAGTATAATTTATAAGCCTGCCTAAATTACTACTGTGAGCTGTGATTTAATTTCACCACTTACACACACGTACCAGCTAAAAACTCATTCACCAGAGATCCTGATGGTGAAAAGTATAAATCTAAGTCTCACTGCAGATACAGATGCTTCTTGATAAAAATGTCCAACACTTACTATTAAAAAAACAAGCAGTATGGTTAATATCTGTTGGACCTCCCAAATACCTTTCAGTGCTCAAAGGGAATAACTTCCTCTGCTGTCTTCTGGACCTCTTGGGGATCATACTGGACCTCACTGAAATCCACAGAAACCTTTCTGAATTCAAAGACCCCATCCTGCAAGAGTGTGGATCCATCACAGCCTGCCACACCTCTCAGTGCTTGGAAGGGTTCATGTCAATGTCCCACTTTGCTCTTTTGAAGGCAGCCAGAAGTTGATTCTGCTCCCAGCTGGCCAGATGTGAGCCACCTCCAAACCATTAGCACCACTACTGTACCACTGACTCCGGCTTAACAAACTGGGTTTGTGTGCTCAAGCCCAAGTACCACGGAGTACATTTTGGGGCAGAGTTTGCTCTTTTCCAGCCTGCTTTAGGACTGGATGTGATAGTGTGGGTCTGCCTGTTGGGCCATAGTCCATGTTGACAAACTGTCAGGGAAGAGAAAGGTATTAGACTGTTGAATCAGTGTCTGAGCTGCTAAATGATTTATTGTATGAGGGCTGCCCATCCATATGAAAGCAGAGCTGACAAGATTGCCAAGTAATCACCGCTATTGAGTGTGCAGCCAAAAAGGATTGTGAGCATGGCCCTCAAAATAGCAAAATGGGGGGGGAGGAAACTCCTTTAAAGTAATTTTCATAACTTTCTTTTATTATTACTTCTTTAATTATGTCTTTCTGTCCAGCCAGAAAAAGTGCCTGAAGTTCTCCCCCAGTTTGGAGGCTCCAGTGCTCTTCTATGGACCTCCAAAAGAAGCCCAAAGGTCAAGAAAATCTCAAATGATCACTCAAGGGAACAGAAAACACTTGCTGATAATCCACATTGCTGAAATGGTTGCTGATACCTTTTGACTCTTATTCTCAGGCACTTTTTGGCTTCTTGTGGGAATGTCTATCACAGGAATTCCTGACTAGCCAGAAGAAAGGACAGACAATCCACAGGCTGCAGAACTGTCATAGTTGTAGCTGACCCAAACTACATTTTTTCATTAATTTTTGCTTTTTAAAAGGGCCATATTTACTGAGTATTTACTGGGCTATCAGCTGTGGGAGCTCTTGTAACATGGAACTAATTCTACTTTGAGGTGGCTGGTGTCAACACAGCACTCAGGTATTCATGATCTAAACCTAGAGGAGGGAGACATGTCTGCAAGGAAAATGGAGTCCTGTGTGGAGTGTGTGATGTCTCAGAGGGGCAATGGTTCTTCAAGGCACGTGCTACATCCCAGCATCATCAGGTGGCCAGAGTCTTCCCTTCCACTTTCTACAGCAGTTAATTTCTCCAGCTTCTGAAACACTGTGAAAAATTTTGAATACAGAGCACTGAAATTGGCCTAATAGGAGAAGCCAGCTGGAAACCATCAAAGTGTGCATAAGCACATGCTGAAGGGGCTGTGCAGAAGAGCTGTACGAATGCTCCATTAAACCTGCCACTTCTTAGGGCTGCTTCCTTGCAAAGACTATGATGGCTCTTATTTTCTGAGGACTTGGGGGCTGGGGCCTCCAGGGGCAATGCAGAGGAAAGAATACGCTGTGAAGAAACCCAGCTCTGGGGCAGGTGAGAAGGAGCTGGAAGGGAGGGAGAGAGTCTGTTTTTCTGTATGTAAATATGGACCTCTGTTGTTTTTTCACTAATTCTGCTGCACTCCCCTTGTGAACTTGGCAAGAGCACACAGACTTTCTGAACACATTTCTATTTTTCAATGCCCGTGACTGTGAAACCCACAGAAGAGAGAGAGGTTTCTGCACCCCATCCCAGAGAGGAGGCTGGACAGTGGGAAGACAGCATCCTAACTTCCGGGATCAATTTCTTATCTCCCTCTAAAACTTCTGTCTTCCGTGCCTGAATTGAAATGACTTGATTGAAACACTCTGCATTTAAAACTTGTGATAATACAAAAGTCATCCCCTGACTCATCTCTTCCTACAGAAACACTGTGCAGAAATATGGATGGAGATGTTTACATCAACAGATATCCTCAGTTTATAACACAGTGAATGATTATGAAGCTTAGGACTGACTTTCCAAACCTGTTTCAGGGATTGTAACACAGTTAACACATCCTTTACAGAAAACATGCACAAAAACAAGGAAATGAATGCTTAAACACATAATAAATCTCTTGCTCTCCACCAAATAAATACACTGTGCTTATCAGGTATAAACCATGGCCTATTTCTTCATAATTGTAACCATAAATCTGGCTCAGCTACTGTATACATTCTACTATCTGTGTATTTCATTTTGAAGAATACCACTGTAAATTTCCAAAAGATAAAGGTATTGATTTTTTTCATAGATATTTACAAGTTATTCATCCAGGTGATAACAGCAGAACGGTCAGAAATGAAGTTATATAATGACAATTCATCCTAAAATTACATATGCAACTAAATTTGCATCTGAAATTGAAAATGCAATTTATTAATGCTCTTATATATATATGTATGTATGTATGTATACATATTGAGGTTATTGAAAAAGGAACATAAATTGGGGGAGAAATGATTGAAAGAGTTATGTAGAAATATTTCTTTCATTAGAGTTTAAAAGTGAGTTGTGTGAATGTGTGTTTGTTACTGTGCTTTCAGTGGTGCGGTGGTTGCTGGTGCTACGGTAGCTCTGCAGTTGTAACACTTGAAAAGGCCACTTTGATGTAATGTGAGCTCCACATCCTGAGGAAAGTCAGGCTGTTGGGCTGTCCCTGAGGATTTCATGAAGTGTTTTGACTCTGAATCGAGCTAATTTGTTGATACTCTTGTAAATTTGATGAACAAATCTTTCTATAGAGGTTGTTCTCATTCAATTATATTTTTAGAAATGTTTTGTGGTTACAAACAGAGTTAATTGAATTGGTGTATTTGCCCTGGTTTTATTGACAATGATGTTTACTAAACTACCAATGAGCACTAAGGATGCTGACAGTGCCATTTATTCAAGGCAGTGGTGAGACAGAAGATTCCTCATAATGAAGAAGTTATGTGCAAATAGAGAGATAATGGAGGGAATCACATATGACTTGTCATGTGTGAGCAGCTGTTTCTAGCTAGCTCCTGCTCGTAATGATAATCATTTGTGCATTAATTGCTTCAAATGTCTTACAATGCATTTGGATTTATATTCACTCTGGAAAAAAGTCAGAAGTTTTGTTTCAGCCAGGACCATCTGCTTTGCTGTGGATGTTTAAAGCTTATGTGGGTGCAAAAGCAATTGAAGAAATTCACTGTCAACCACCACTATATGTTTAGTCTCCTCTGACATTCTACCCCAAGTTCATGTTCCTAACCATTCACAGATCCTGAACGAGGATGCTTTTTGATCAGATCCTGTAAAACGCTATAATGCTCTTGAAACTAGAAATCACACCCATGATCTGAGGTGTATCTCAGTGTTAGTGATGGTTTTGAGGGATTTTTTTCACCCTCAGTGTGCTTTTTGAGACGGCATAATGCTGATAGCATCAGAAAAAATATGGGCAAGGAAACGAAGCATTCGGTAAGTTACAGCGCCATCTTTAGAAAGAACACGGCATCAGCCTGCAAACTGAGCTCTCGCCGCCTCCAAAAACCTTATTTTTTACCTTCAGCAGCCAGGCCGCTGTTTTAACCATCAGGTGGAACTAAACATTAAATCCAACAGGAAACCCTGAGCACTGCACTCAGTCTTTAGGCACTACTAAAATCCACAGAAAAAAATTGCTCAGCTTTGCTGCCTAGTTCCCTTAGGCCATATTTTTCTACCAGTGTTGTCGCAGTTTTGCATTTAATTTTTTTTAGGGGGCCTCCATCTCCTGGTAATACAGAATTGCTTGGTGATCTGAGTTAAGGGCCAGGGCACTCTTAAACTCAGCCTTCCCCTTGCCAAGGGAGTAGGCTAGTAAAGTACTTAGGTGAGGCTTTGCACAGGACAGAATTGAGTAAAGCCTTGCAATTCTCAGAGTGTTAACAGCTGTTAGCACCGAGTGGGAAAGGCTCTGATGGGAGGTCAGGGGTCTGCCTCCAGCTTCCTATTTTTTCTGCAGCTGATGCTTCTGGCTTTTAGGATCTGTATACCACCAGCAGACTGTTACATTGTACAATAAATTGTACAGATCTCTGAAATACATTTTGCATAAGGAAACTGGATATACTTTAAGACAAGGAGAGATGTTGAGATGTTGCCTTCATGGTAAGAAGTTAGAAACTGGTGTGAAAGAGTCAGAGTCAAATCCTTATTCCAGTGGCTGTTCATTGCTTTCAAAGTGGGGCACCACTGCAGGAAGAGAGAACCATTCACCATGATGTGCCAGATAGCATAGCAGCTAAACTTAGCTAAATGTAGAGGGCTTCAGTGTATGTTTTGGCAGCAGAGCAGGAGAAAACACCTAGCCAGAGAAGTGACATAACCCAGGACGGCCTGTCATGTTGCTTTTTCTCATTCAAAAGGGCATCTAGCATTAGGAGACTACTCACTGTAAGAGTATTAGGCAGGGATAAATACCTCCTTCTTGCCATCACAACGTGTGTAGCTCCTTTGGGGTAAAACTGTGTCTCAACTCAGTATTCCCATCACCTGGTTTAAGCAATGCCCCCCTCTGTAGGTTTACAGCTCTGTGCTCCCCTGCCATAAGTCCCTTGTTCCTCCCACTGCTTTTGTAGAGCATCATGCTGCCTAATTGAAGGCTGAGGTTTCCCTGAGTGTGTGGGAGCAGGGCGTTTCTTTGTGCAGTTTGCTTGAGAACACTGGTGGCAGAGCAGGGTGTTGAATGTAAGATTCTGGTGACCTGATCTGACTGTCCAGCCCTCCGGCTTTTTGTCCACAGTACCGTGGTTTGTCAGTGAGCATCCTCGTTGCTTTGGACAGTAATGGCTTTCTGCCTCTTATAGGTCTGTAGATTTTGGTGAGGCGAGTGGAAGAAGACTCAGGATCTAAGCAGTACAGTGTGCCATCCCTGGGCACTTTGCCACCAGCTTCAGCTGGCTTAGGAGTTGGGTTTATGACCCCGAAGGAACCGGATGAACTGTTCTTAAGCTAAATGAAAGGAATGTTTAACTCCAGGTACTTTTTACTGTCTTCTTGCCTGAACTTGCTTCATTCAAACCCTGATTCTGGAGGACATAAAACTGGAAAGAACAGCTTCCCTGTGCAAGTTAATTTCTTGTGCCTACTTACAGCAGTGTGGTTCCATTTCCAACACTGGCAAAAACCTACTTGCAAAACAACTCTTAGAAAATGAAAGCAAAAACCACAAACCAAAAATTAACAAACATTTTTAAAATAAAGAGTTTAAAGTCTCTCATTACTGAAAACTACTCTTTACATTTATTTGGTATTCATGGAAAAGGCTGTGTTATCTTTTCAAAAGCTGTAGAAATAAGTTTGGGTAAAAAAATTTGAATGGGCAGGGAGAATTAAAATTTGTCTTCCAGCAGAACTAATGCTTATGATCTTAAACCCAGGGAGGTAAAAAAATCACTGTTAAAACCAAAATCTGACTAGCAGAGATGAAAGTCTATATGCTGCCATTCCAGAAACACAGGCCTGTAGTTCTTTCCACACTGACATTTTTCCTTTGCCTATCATCTCAGTGAATACTTCCTTTTTCTAAATGTCCACCAGGCTGTAGAAAGTAGATGATACTCAACAAGAATAAGTGCATGACAGTATCACTGAGATGAGAGTTCCAGGGAGTCTCTTGAGCAGAGGGTTTTTTTGCACAATCAAGAGAAACTGTCACTCTTTGAGATGCAGTGGAAATAGAGACAAAATTTTAGGACAGACACCTTTCTGGGAAACATCCCCTCATCAGTTAAACTCTGGTATAGTTCATGTTTTGTGGCTGCTTCGAAGAAACGCAGGCCTGGGCTGCTTCTGTCCATCTGTTGTGTCTCACCCTGAAGGCTTCCCAGACTCGCACACTTAGAGATGCACTGAAACAAACACATCTGGGCCACAAGATGTAAGTGAAACGAATTACCAATTCAAGTTCAAAATCTGTATGTTAGAATACAGTTTCTACATGAAAAGACCACTCCAGACCATAAACATTTTTCAGATTAGCTACAGTTTTAAATTAACTATGAAATGAGAGGCCTGGCCTTCTGTATGTGGGTTGCAGTTTTATGTCTGAATACCATGAGCATGCACAGGCTGTATTTTGGGAAGCTTTTTTCCAGTATTCCATTCCAATATTTTCTGGTGTCCTTCCTTTTTTTAATGCAGAAAGGTCAACTATAATTCCCTACAAGGAATGGCATGAGTTTCAGAGCATTTTTCCTACACTGTAGGTGAATTTTTTTTTCACAGCTTACAAAGTATATGGATATTACTATTTGTAGATGTTTCTTCCAGCTAGTTATCTTATACTTGCCAGACAGAGCTTTAAGGGTACCACCACGTACCCTTTTGTTTTGTTATAGATTTCATTGTCCATGCTTTATTTGCAAATAAAATGCACAAGGATTTATTTTGCCCCAGATAAGAATTAATATAAATAAATAAACAGGTGTTGAAAAGCCTTTCTAGTGCTTGCATCTGTGATTCCCTCCTGAAACAAAAGTCATTCTGAAAGCTTCACTGAAAGCTTGCTTTGAAAGTGAGTATTTTTGCAGACTGCTGACTGCAGTACTACATTTGCTAAAGAGATGCAGTCACACAATGGCTTGCTTCTGTATTATCTAGGTCATGGGCCAGAATTCTCCTGGGTGTTAACACTTTCCATTAAGCTGAATTTGTTGGTGAACAGTGCAGCTATTTTCCTTTTTAAAGCTGGTCCTAAATGGGAATGCTGATTGTCATTCCTGGTTTAACTGGTTTTGGTTCCATGTAAAGTCAAGGGGTGAAGTCCTTCCCCTGAGCAGTTGGCCACTTACTCTGCCATGGCCAAGCACTAACCGGGCACTGAGGTTCCCTAATTTATGCTCCCCACCTCACACATTCACCACTGTTGATTTTGACAGTGTTTGTAGGGTGATCCCTCAAGGGTTTGCAATCATCCATAAAGAAAAGTAGTTCAACAAAAAACAGCTAAAGCTTTGTCTCTTTGCACAAATTTTAGCTACCAAGAGCCTCATTTAAATCCTAAAAATGCAAACTCTAGGATTTAAGACCTAGTGTATTCCAGAAGTCAGTGTATGATAAAATTTCTCTAAATTCAATAGAGTAATTGTTCTTATTTTTGTTCCTAATCCTCTTCCTCTTAGATGTGAACATGCTTGTGAGCAGTAGCTCTAGCTCAAGAATTTTAAAGAATTACCACACAGGAGGTATTAGCTGCATTTAGGTTTTATGATTTCTCATTTAGCCTGAAAGTTTTAAAAATAATTCTATATATGATTATGATCCATTATATTTTTATGATATATACTATGATGGTCCATGTTGGATGATGCATAATTTACACAATGTGCATTAGATCTGTTATGCACATAAGAGAAAATAATGAATCTTTGTCTAGTCAGTGGTTTGTTTAGGACAGCACAAGAAAATCTAAACTGTGTGACTGGTTCTGGCCCTCACTGCTGCTAGATCTGCTCTTTTCTTTGGAGAGAGCCTTTTCCTCACCTGTTGGTCCATACTGTATGTGAGGTTATTGCCCAGATACCAGAAGTATAGCTTGGCCTGACTGCTGAAGTACTGGAATGACAAATATTGAGACCTTGCTATAGACATGAAAAATAATATGGGACTGGATAAAGCATATCCAACTTGTTATTGTTTTATTTCTTAAGGAGCTTTCCAGGAGCATTCTTATGAAAAAAAAAAAAAAATATTAAACAGAAGGAAGTTGCTCTGTTGGTGGTCACTGCTGGTGAAAAGTCCAAAAATCTCCCATCTGAGAATGAAGGCAGAGACAGCCCACACAGGTCTGCGTTCTTCTAATACACACAAATATTATCTATTACACTGCAAATATGCTAAAAATGTATACATTGTTTTTACAAACTCATGTTACTGCTGTGGTAAAAGGTATTTGGGAAAGAAGTTGAACTTGTGAATTCTTCAGACTATAGTTACACTGTTGAGATTCACATTTTCTGCCTTGTTATAATTTATAAACATTGGATTTAGTCAGGGAAAGTCTTTTTACAGCTTAACTGTAATTTCCTGTGCTAAATGGAGTGTGATGAGTGAGGATATGAAATCTTGGAAAAGTTTAATCATTCCAAGGAAAGCTGTCCCACCTGATGTAGTAGAATTGGTATAATTTTGTAAGAAGGACTGGCAGTTTCTTAATTCCCTGTCCAGTCCAGAGTGAAAAACACCAAGCGAGGGGCTTCTGCTTGAAAGCAAATGGACTTTTGCCCTCCTAATGCGATGAGTTCAGGCTCTGAGTCTAAACAGATGTGGAAATATCATCAAGTGTCTGACCAAGGAAATCACTTCAGCCTATACATAGATCCAGCCATGTGCTCAAGCCTAACTGAAGGCTTGATTTCAGTTGAGATCATGGACTAACCATGAGCTGAGGTGCTTTGCAAAATCAGACCCCAAGTGCTACACAGTACTTAAAAATAAATTGGCCTGTTGCAGCCTAGGAGCTAAATTTAGCTAATGTACTTGGGCAGTGAACTTTTCCCTGCCCCATCACATCTAATGGACAAAATGCCATTTCCTGACATGCATGTATCAAATGAGTAAGGAACAAAACCAATGTTGCCGTGGAGCTAATGTTTCAATTTTTTTAGCAGCAGTATTTCTTTTCTTTTGATTGCACTCACAGGCACCCAAGTGCAGTTGTGGATTTTGCTTTCAGAAACACCAGCTAAGTTATAGGGTAAAGAAAACCCACTTACAAATTGAGGCTGGCAGGAGAAATACCTCAAGCTTTGAAAATCAAAGAGATTTTAAGCTAATTTCTTCCTACCATTTTTTTATTCTGTCAGAGTGTGTTCTCAGGCCTGCAACGTAGCAAGCATATTCCCTGCAGGAAAGACAGGCAGCAGTCCCAGGCTCTCCTGGGACCATCCCCTGTTAAAAGCCTCAGGAGTGACAGTCATGAGCTACACACATCCACACTGCAGCTAAGCAAAGGATTAAAGTCTGTCACCTGACTGACATGGATCCCTGCAGCAGCTGTGGCAGACAGACCATAGAAATGAAACAACTTTTGTAAAACATGTTGTACAAGATCCCTGGCTGCTTAACCAGCAGTTTCTCATTGCCCTGAAACACTCCATTTACACAAAGAGCAACAATTTTCCTAAACCCCATAGCTCGATCAAGGGCCATGAACATGCATCAGACGGATTCAAACCAAACAGGATTTTGCCATCTTTGGTAAAAGATTTGAATGACATTTTACAGAAAAGTTTGTTGTCACTGCTGCCTGTACCGATCATTTCTAAAATGCAGCAGGGATTACTTTATGACTTCTTCTCAGAGGGTCATGAAAATTGAAAACCAAGTCCCAAACTGTGTATTTAGAGAAGATCATAACAGCCCTGGGCTGCATCAAAAACCTGTAACAGCTGCTTTCTGAAGGGAAAAATTAACCACCCAGCCCTTTTTCTCACATTGTTCAGTAAGAATTGATCCTGAGAAATGTGTTGTTTATTGACACAACTTGACCTTCAGAGCCATTGTTCAGCAAAAGGAGAAAGAATGGTTGTTAAAGTCAGATAAAGTATCAAGCTAGCCAAATAATTATATTCTTTTTCTGAACCATCTTCTCACTTCATCAGTACTTCTTCAAACCATCAGCCTTGCCACCCAACTCTCCTGTATGCCAGAAAGCCTGAATACTGCAACCACTCTTCACATAATCATCTGCAATTTAGATTTATGCATAATCCTCAACTCCCCGGTGCTGCTAAACATTTTTGTGGGATGGGCAGGGGAAAAAGAGGGAGAAAGTAGTATTTCTTGAAGGCTGAGTTGCAGTATAAGTCTACTGGAAAAATATCTTCAGGCACTATAAGGGGACTCAGGGGACTATGTATCAATACAGACCTCTTTTGCAGACAGACATGAGTTCACCTGACTGTTCTCCAAGTCAGTCAGGCTGAGGTTAGTCTGACACTGAGCTTCAGCTAATAAGCCCAGCTAAGAGGGAGGCTGTATTAACTCAAGCCAAAAGCCAGAGTAAATATAAAAACTCTCTCTGCAAAAAAAATCAGGGAATCTATGGCTCCATTCCTTATTTGCAAAGTTAAGCTGCACTTCTCCCACTCTCAACACACTAAGAGTAGAAGCTCTTCTGCTTCTACTCTTAGTGTAGATGTTAACATGCATACGTATAGAGACTTGAAAAGAAAATGCAATTGAGTCTGGCTACAGTGCTGTAAGTAATAACAGCTCTTAGTATGGTATTGAGTGTTCCTAAGCAATGGAATTGACTGTCCTGTTTTTTATGGTACCCTGCTGGAAGTGCTGACCTGACTGAAATACCTTTGCCTAGTCTGGTTCCTCCACAATCATGCAGATCTCACTTCTTGTATCTTGCTACAGGCCTTGCAATATCATCTAACCACGTCTGAAACTCATCTAAGCAAAAAGTACATAAGTTTCAAATCAGTTCTACATAGCTCATTATTTGTTCACTGAGCTTCATCAAGCACTGCATTTTTGATGTACAATTATTTAAGGGATTGGGAAACTTCAATGAACAGTCTTATGGTACTGCTGGAAAGATGACAACTGAAAAATGTCCAAGAATTCTCTCATTTTTCCATTTTCCCTACCACTCACTGCTCTTTTTTCCCCCTAGGGTACCCATAGGGATGTTACACTCATCCTCAGGGAGGAGTCCTAATACTTGAGTTTCTGATTCATTGACTGTGGAAGAGTTCCCTCAGGTCCTTCCCTGGCCTCTGCCTTCCCCAGCTCTCTGTGAAGTGACAGCCCTCCCATGGGTAACAAAACCTGCACCTCCCCTAGATGCATTGGCTGCTGTTCCTGCAGCCATTCTTGTCCTCCCACCCCAGACAGGGAGGAAAACCAGCAGTCAGCAGCATCAGCCTCCAGCTCTTCCTGCTGGGAACGACTTCCCCACGCAAAGCACAGCAAGGAGACTCACCATCAGCTCCTTGTCAAGGAGCACAGCACTCAGTTCCTGGGGCTGGAGCAACACTGATCGCTGCTCTGACTTTCCATACTGTAATAGGTAACCTCAGGCAGCTTAACAGAGGCTGGCTGTTAAATTCTCATCCCTTACAAACTTGCAAGGATGGAGATGCTCCCATTTCTCTGTCAACTTGTTCCAGTGTATTACTTTCCCATGAAGAAATATTCTTCTAGTTTCCAAATGTCCTGAATTGAACCTTCCAAGCTGCAATTTGCAGTTACTGTCCTTTGATAGACCATCTCCTACTACCAGGAAAAAAATAATGGCTTTGTCATCTTTGCAACTGCCCTTGATGTAGTTGTAAGCTACAATTAGATCTCACCTTAGTCTCCTCCGTGCCAGACTATACACACCCAGCTTCACCAGTCTCTTCTCACAGGGCTGCTCCCTGCCTCTGTAGCCTGCTGCTGGACCCTCTCCAGATTCCTCCATATCCTTTTTGGGGGGTGGGGGGACCCAGAACTGAACCACTATTGCAGGTGCAACAACACCAGTGCCAAGTAGTAATGGATAATAACTTCCCTGCATCTGCTAGTCTTGTTCCACCCAACAGAACTCCCAACACAGTATGTGATTTGCCTTACTCACAGGGAGAGCACTCAACATATGGGCTTATATTCAACTTGGCACCTGCCATAACCCCCAGGCTGCAGCAGGGCTGAACCTTAGCCCATCACCTCCCAGCCTCAGGGTGGCTCCAGCCAGGTGCCAAGCTCTGCACCTCACCATGTTGAACTCTGTGAGGTTTCTTCTAACCCTTCCTCTCATCCCTTAAGGTCCCTTGACTTCAAAGCATTTGGGATGTCAACCATTCCCTGTAACTTAATATCATCCTGTACAGGAATTAAAAAATGACAAAATACGAGTGGTATTCTATGTCCTTTGCTCACAAAGGAACTTTAATGCTGTTACTCTGCTTCTGGCTGCATTTTTCCTAGTTTCTGTTTGTTCTCATTTGGTCCACAGTTTCACTGAGCTGAAGTCCTGTCATCAGCCCCTTCTTGGCTGCTGGCATCACCAGGAGAGGGATCCTGTGACTACAAGGTTTATTGCCAGTCTCATTTGCTCCCAATGCCCACCATGGGCTACAAGAGCTCCCTGCTGTCTTTGTATCAATGGCAGAGGATATTAGCATGTCTAGTTCCTTTTTCAGCTAACTGCTTCTCCATCTTAAATATCTGAGATTGATAAACTGCTCTGTGTGTCAGAAGCTGGATGCTGTTGGAGTTAGTCCTACTCTTTCTTCCCTTACTCCCCCAAAAAAGAATTCTATTTAGTTTGGAAATAGTAGGGTATATATTGTACAGCAGTATATACTGGACAAAAGTGGTGTATCAGCTGCAAGTAAACTGGGGATCTAAGCCAAAGACTATTCAAATGTGTAAGAGGCTTTGGACATTGCACTATGCCTAACTTTTGACTGAGATAAGGATTGACTATTTAGCTCTGAAATCAGAAGTGTGCTTAAGCATGTGAATGATCCCACTGAAAGCAATAGGACTAGCCGTGGACTTTAAAATTAAGATAGCATCTGGATCTGTTCTGTCATTGGTCCTAAATCAGACTTGTTGCTCTAAGTTTCCCAATGCTGCCATCTACAGAGTAAGCTGACTACAGCTTTCAACAGACAGGCAAGAAAATTGTTACAAAAATGATAGATTGCACACAGTCAGCCCTGGGTACAGCTCTAAATTAGCAATGTGCAGGTCTAAACAGATAAGCCTAAAATCCTACCTGAGATGCTCCAGTATTTCGCAAATATTTCCAAGGATAGCTCTATATATTAACTGTTGAGTGTCCACCTCTGAAAGACTGCACAAAAATGGCAGGAAACTGTTAATTCAAATTAATTTTCTCAATAGACTCCTCTATCTGGAAGAGCAGCAGTGGCAACAGCCAGTCAGGTTTCTTTCAGAGGGGGCATAAAACACAGCAGGCTTCACAAGCTCCTGCCCCTCTCAACAATTGTCACAGGGAAAATTCAGGGGTAAATTCAGGAAAAATATGAAGGGATTTAGATGAGAAGTAGAAAAGGTCAAAAGAACTAATTTACTTTAAAAGGATGCACAGGAAATCAAGGAAAAGTAACAGTTCTGCATGGAACTACAGATATAAGAATAAAGAGGAGAAAACAAGGAAAGACAAGAAATGAGACTCACTTCATATAGGATGTGACCAAGAAAAAATACTAAATTATAAGAGCATCTTCTCATGAAAAGTTTTTTGATACATAGCACTCTAAAAAACACCTCTTGGCCCAAACATTTCCACCAAAGTGTGAAATAATGGGCAAAGATTAAAATTCAAAAAGTTGCAAGCAGGTAAAATTGGCTGGAAAATATGAAAAAAAAAAGCATTTATTTTGAGATTATACATGCATGATATGGCTTCAAAACGTCTTTTGTTTTGTTCATTACTTATTCAATACAGTTTTAAGATGTCACGTATACAGTTCCACGCATTGTGACGTTTTTCTGAAAGCATAAAACATTTGGAACAGCTGCACTGTAATATTGCAACATCTTCCATGTATTCAGCTTACAGATCAACACCCCTGGTTTGAGATCTCTATGCCAACTCCCAAGATCTTTGCCATGCCAAATAATGCAAAATAACTCATGCCATGCCAAATAACTCATCTTCCTCTTTCTGAAACCCAGCATATTTTAAAGTCCAGCTGTTTGCCAAGCCCTTGTGGTCATTTCTGCAAGGGACAACAGCCTTGCTAGTGATGTTATACATGAGTAGATAGATAACATTCATTCTTTAGTTTTTCTCTTTATTTCCATCCTTTGAAACTGTACCTGGGACCAGAATGTGAGAAAATAAGAAAAGCCTGGCACAACCCTTTCCCTATTTTTTCACGAGGACTAAATTATCAAAATGTTGCCTTTTGGTAGATTCTTAACTCAGAAGCTTGAGCAAAAGAATGAAAAAAAAAAAGTTTATGAAACACTGAAATAACTTCAGTAGCACTGTTTGTACTGCTAACTAAAACAAAAAGAAAAAATAAAACACGAAATACTGGACAGCTGCAATCACTATAAAGTATACAGTAGTATCTCAAAGGCATTTTCAGGTTGCTTCAGCCCTGGCTACACGGGCACAGTCACAGCATGGGCCCTCAGTGATGCCCCAAGGGCAAGGAGAGGGTCCTGTGCGGCACTGAAGCTCACTGCCCCAGGTAAGGCACACTTGGCACTTCCCGTGCTCCTCCTCCTGGAGCTGGTTTTGCTGTGCCTCCCGCTCGGCTGTGCTCACGCCACTTGCCTTTCCCCTCTGGAAGGTTGTGTTGCTAAGCAGCCCAGCCACGGGCACGGCTCCGAGCCTGCGCTGCGGCTCCGGCTGCAGCAGAGACGCCCCAGGAGGCCTCTCCCTCCACCCTGTGACAACTTCCACCAACAGGCAGAAGATGCTGTAGAGAACAACGACACGTAACACACCTTTTCTCAGCCATAGTTGTCACCCTCCTGCCAGCAGAAACTGAAGACACTGATGTTTAGAGTTGGAGTATCCCGAGGTTCAGCAAATCCTTAGATTACGAATTAAAATGTGTTGCAACCCTTTGT
Source organism: Daphoenositta chrysoptera (assembly GCA_013397915.1). Lineage (NCBI taxonomy): Eukaryota > Metazoa > Chordata > Aves > Passeriformes > Daphoenositta > Daphoenositta chrysoptera. The sequence goes on along the minus strand of VZRO01003944.1, from coordinate 787,140 downwards.
GAGCTTCAGCTATCAGGTAATTATATGAGCAGGAACAAGGCCCCATACAAAACAACTTCAGCCCACACAGAGCTTTAACAAATCTTGAGTTACCCTTCAAAAAGGCCCTGAAGCCAGAACAGCTTGCAGCATACCCAGAGCACAGCCATCTAAGACTGTGTTACCCAGCACTGTATAAAATGGCTGCCAGGGACAGACTGGGACCTAATGCATTCGAATAAAGGCCCAAGTTAAAGGGTGTTTTAGCCCTGCTTACAGCTACCTGAAGTATCAGCGAGGAGCTGCAAGAGCAGAAAACAGCAACTAGACTCAGGTAAAAATAGTTTCCACAGGTCACAGTTGAGGCCAAGGAACATGTATTACAGATCAAGTCTCTTTTCCTTGAATCCAAAATTTCATCCTATTAGAAATTCATGTAGTGTGGGTTTCTTCTTTTTAGGTCATTTTGGACAGGACAGGTAAGTACAACCTGTTTAAAGGTCTTTGTAACAGAATCACAAGTTAGTAAGCACACACAGCCTAGCCCAGGATTTTCTGCCTTAGCCAGCAGGTTTGGTTTAGCTACAGGTAGGGAGAATACCTGTTCTAATACTGTCTCCTATAAGGAAACATAACACCAGCCAAATGAGTGGGTATTCTGTGGCTTGTAGCACTAATACAGACCACAGTAAGGTGACATTTCAATGTTAATTTATCACACCTTACTCCTCCAAAGTAAGTGTATTCAGGGTGGCAGATAGTAGCTTACGAGTTTTGAATTGGGCATTAGGAAAAGCCTTACTAGAAGGGTAGTGCACAATAAAGCACTGCAACATGTTACACAGACTGGTGTCTCTCCATCCTTAAAAGCCTTCAAGACATTAGAAAGAGCAATTGCCCTGCTACCCTGAGGTTAACTTCACTTTTTCCTCAGATGAGAGCTTCGAGGGTCTTTTGAAAATGTTGACAGAGGATGCCACACAATTTTTTTTGGAGAAAATTAGTCATCACTTTAGTCCATTCAGTCTTCCAGCAGAACATTTTATTCTCATTAAGGACAAGGAAATATCAACCAACAACTCAATTAACATGACACAGATCAAACAAGCCCTGTTAAGCATTTTCTACTTAACATGTGAAAAAAGAGTCTAAAGATATCTGATGTGTCCAAACCATTCACATTAAAACTTGAGCTCATCCTTTAGCATAAGCTCAGCTGATGTTGCTTCTGTGTATAGCAAAAGGTGGAAATAATTTACCAGAACAGCTGTGTTTAACAAGTACTGAAGCACTGGAGTTTAAACTGCATTTACTGGTGTGCTATTAAACTGCTTTCCTTGCATCTCTTCAGAGTCTTAGGCAGACTTGCAGAAAGCCACAGCAGAAAAACGAACTTCTCCTTTTTCACGTTCTGTAAATTGTCTGCAGATCTTAGCAGAATCCTTGGGGATGAAAAAACACAGCTGCTTAGACTAACCAAATACACTTGCTGTAGAGAACAAGTCTTTGCAGTTCCTCTCTGAGTCCCACCAACTAAGTTACATAGCCTTATAGCACCAGCTAATAAATACACTTAACAGGTACCTAGCTCTGCGGGACAATACCTTTAGTAGTCATAAATTTAGCAGATTGAAGCACAGACTTGTACAGCAAGTAGGTACAACCACTATACACCAAATGCAGACTTCTCACCTTTTTGTAAGCCTTGTTTTCAGGGAAACAAGCAGCAAGGGAGAAGTCTTACCTTCAACAGCAAGTCATCCGAGCTTGTGCCATGGTTTACAGGAAATGGCATACGGCCATCTGTGAAAGAAATACTTCTGAATTAGCAGAACTGAGCATAGTGGACCCAAACAAGTACACACACAATGGTATTTGGGAAGTCAGAACAAATTGTCAATAGTCTGAGGGAGATGGAAACGGTGTTCTCAGCTCTACCAGTGACAACATGCTTTAGGCCTTCAATGGAACTCATTATCAGTTAAAATCCTCAGGTGAAGGTACAAACTGTGTTTTGGCTCTGAGAGCCTCAGCAAACAGTTTAATTAGCACAAAGTATCTTGCCTGAGCCCCCAGCACTGTTGTGCAGTGTGAAGTAGGCCCAGTCCAATTGCAGAGTTCACAGGACCTTACCCAATTCATACAGGTGTCCATCCACATTGACAAACAGGATGAAGTGGAAGTTCACACTGTTGTCCTCAACCTTTGGAGATACCATCAGATATATTTGTTAGATTGAAGCTAGTACTGCAAACCTCATTAGTGACTACAGAACAGAGGACATTTCAACACGAAAGCAAATGACTGAAAACTTAAGTTCAGCTGAAGAGATCTGTGGCAAGATCTCTACAAGGTCAAGCACCAGAAAACCTAATGTATAGTCATATTTTCAGACTGGGTCTGGACCCAAATTTTCAATCCATGTTTGAGGAAGAAATCCTGAACAACTATCCACCCATGAGTCACTTATTTCTCTTTCCTCATGAACTGTAACAGCTGTCTGACAGACAAAAAAATGTTGCTCTACCACCTTCATTAAACACTTTTCCCAAGATTTTACACATTCACATCTTACCCGACATTGTCCTTCTTGCGCAACAGAATTGTGGACTTCTTGTATAGCCTTAAGAGAAAGCAGATACAGGTTACTACATATCTTTAAGTGCTGATAGCTCTCAGCAGTTTGTGTAGTTCATATACCTTATTATTTGCCAAATGCTTAGCTCTTTCTTCAGGAGACAAATCAGCTGTTTCATCAAGAAACTTCTTCAGGGCAGACCCCTCCTCTGCACAAGATGATCAAACATTTTATTCAGTATAGGTAAAGCATCAGTCACAGTTTAGATGCAGCCCACAGTAATCAATGCTTTTTGCACTAACTGCAAAGTCATTGCATTCAGCCTGTAACTAGCTCCAACATAAGCACATTATAACTACCACTTAAAGTAAGCTATTTATCCAGAAGATACTAGTAACAATCTACACAAACAACCAGAGTTGTTTCAGGGAAGAGTGCTTCAGGGTACTCTGGATGCTTGTTTTGAAAATCACTTTCAGATGGGATTTAGCTTTTCTGATTTCCCCACTGCACATTTGGCAGAAATGTTCAATCCTGTTTTGAAGAAATTCAAGAAAGATACTGGCTGTAAGGACACATAACTACAGAATATGGGTAGATGAAATTGTCTCACTGCCTTCAAATGAAGGCAGCACTTGCTCATGCCAGGCTTACTTTGTTTTTCCAGAACATAAATTAGTAGTGCAGTACTAAGATGCACTGAGTTCTAGCACATAAAAGATGTGCTGCATCATTGCTTCACTCATCAAGAATGCATTATTTCAGTGAATCCTTTTCAAGAAGGACAAAGCAAAACTATGCTTAAATGCTCATTATGCCTTCCACATGTGTTTTCCTTTGTATAAAAAGGAATCCCACACCACAGAAAGGTTCCAAGATCTCTTGGAATAATGGTAGTTGTATTTTGCAGATCTCTAGTCTTTGAACAACAAAAGAATCTTTTTCTATAGTAAAGAAGCCATCAAAACTATTGCCTTGGTAGGAAAAATCTCCTTACAAACCCTTATCTACACAACTTCTCCAGCATCTACTCTGAGCACATCGATTTACATTAGACATAAGTAGCATGAATAACTCCAGCTCTTCTATTGGCATCAAGCTTAAAGTCAATAACTACTTCTGAACACAGTACTTCCTAATTACAGGCAGACTTTGGTCAGTCCTGCTATGGGGCCTTTCCCTCTTGCATTGCTCACTAGGACAATAGCTCTGCAGCTACCAGACAGGAGTCAAAGCACATTCCCTTCTGTGTTTCAGGCAGTCCACATGCCTGTCTCCAAGAGCTGGATGACCCACTTACCAACTGAAACAGTACAGCATGTCTTAACTTGGCTTGCATGAAAGCTCCACCTGGCTCCCAAAAGCCCATACCCATGCAATCTGCTGTCCAAAAAAATGGAAATTCAAGCACTTCAGAACATTCATACTCACCAAGTTTCAATTTATCCTTGTTATTAGCAACTGCATGTATCAGACCAATCGTCCCACAAGAGTTACTAACTGTCTGCTTCAGGAAATACACCTTGGAACTGATGTCCTGGTCCTTTATTCTCTCAGTCTGTTGCTTCCTGAAGTTCTCATGCTGTAAACACATAACTGTTTTAGGCATTTCATCACAGTCCTATCTTTGTATTGTGTAAACCACTGGACAACCACAACAAGTAAGCTGTTGTGCAGGAGAATCAGTACCAGGATTGGACTAAGATTTACTCAGAAAGTTGTCTTTGTGGCACCAGTAAAGCACCATATGTCTAAACTGGATTCAGGCCAACTCTTAATGGACTACCTGCATGACTCAGTCATATCCAAAGGCGCTGTTCTTAGCTTCTCCATCTGTACCATACGCTGGAAATAGCTTGGGGTGGTAAATAGTATAATGGATAGGCTCTTTCATATCCTCTCCCAGTAGCTTCAGTCCATTGAACAAGACTACTCAGCATGTCTCTACAATAGGCCTTTGGACCTTCAGAATTATTTGCCTTTATGAGCCCCTCCCCATCAGAACAACGTATAAACAACTGTAAAATCCATCACTATTGGAAGGCCAAAATTCTTCCTTTTAAGAACCTGTTACTTAAACTTGATTGCAAAGCCCATCTTCTCATTCACTTCGTTAGCATCAAGCGGACTGAATATATTAGTATATTAAAGAAGTAACAGTAGGCCTCTCCAGTCCGATGATTCAGCATGGTAATGGAATTGCTATTCCTCACACTCAAGATCGCTCATGTTTTTTTCCCCTCAGTCTGATATACAAAAGCAAAGTCTCACAGGAACACCGGGATGGAATGACAGCCCTTGCTTGGTTGCTCAGCTCCTTTCAGTTGAGGCTATTTGGCGGCTGGTACCAAGCACAACACCGCACCTCTGCCAAGCCCCATCCATGCCCAACCATCAGATGCTTGGACGGACGGCAGCCAGTGCTACCCTGTGCGGGAGGGGACACCCACCTGCTCAGTGAGCGGGAACAGCAGGAGCAGCGCGCAGGCCGGGGTCGGCACGGCGCGCAGCGCCTCATCCTCGAAGCCCAGCACGTCCACGAAGCGCCAGCCAGGACCCACCCCGAGGCGGGACAGCACCTGCACGGGGCACAGAGAGCGGGTGGCCCGGCCGCGACACGCCCGTCCCCGCGGGGCGCGGCCGCCCCAGCCCCGCGGCGCCCGGTGA
>VZRO01003944.1:766894-781270 GCA_013397915.1 Daphoenositta chrysoptera | reverse complement strand
TCGGCGCGGCGGCGGGGGGAGAGGGAGGAGCGGAGCGCGGCCGAGGCGCGGGGGGGCGCGGGGCGCAGGGGCCGCGGGAGCCCGGCCGGGGCTGCGGGGCCCGGGTCACGCCGCCTCCGCGGGAGCGGGGCGCGGCCGGCGGCTGGGGAGACCCCGGCCCCCCGACGTTGGTGTGAGGAAAGCGCTGGAAGCGGGCCGGCAACGTGGGCAAGCGGCTGGCATCACCCAGGGCAACAGGTTTCTCCTCCACCATCAGCCCAGCCCCTGGGCTCCGTGCATCCCGAAAGCCCGTGTCTACGTTTATGTGCCTGACCGCTACTAAGCATCAGCCCCTGTTCTCTGTGCTGCCTAAAGTATACGATGGTTTTGATATTCAACAATATCATTTAACACTTATTTTTAAATTTCCAGTGTGATTAATCCGACATGAAAGTCTCTTGTGTGCTGATTGTATCTCTGCAGTTTGGACCAACCCCTGAACCAGTCCAGTGAAGCTGGTTAAAACACAGTGGGCTTTTTATCTTTTATTCATGACCTGACAGTTTCTGCGCACAATGTCTTTGGACTAGAACATGTCTGAACAAGGAAACAAAACCAACCTGCTCAAAATACTAGAAATCACGTGGACTCCCAACAGCTTTTCAGATTTCACTGGTAAACAGCCTGATGGGAGCCTTGTGGATAAGCGAGATGCTTCACAGTTGTCTTTCAAACAATGCAAATACTGAACAAAAGAGTCAGCTGAATGTCTGCAGTCTGTTTGGTTTTGATTACTTTCTTCCTTTGGTTTTTCACCATGTTTCAGAACCATGTGGACCCCAGTGCAGCAAAATTTCTAAGTGCCTGCTTGATTTCAAGCACATTTAAATTAATTTTAGATCTACTGCTCTCTAATTTAGTGGGGAATCATTCAGGTGGTTGCACACGTGTTTTTGACCTGAGACCTATTCATCAACATTACTCAGTTTATAATGAACTCCTTGGGAAAGAAGCCTACAATTTATGCTTGAAATATGGCCATAAAAGGTTCAAGATGCAGTCTCACAACTAGTTCTACCTATAACAAGACTTATTGAAGAAAAAATAGAATAGCAAGGCAGGTTTTGTGTTTTGTGGCCAAAACTGGGATGTTTTCAGACAGGATAAAGCCTTGAGCTACCTTGTCTGATCTTGTAGCTGATCATGCCTTGAGCAGGAGGTTGGTCTAGAGATATCATGAGAACCCTTCCTGAAGTACCCCATGATCCTGTGGTTCAGTCCATCACAGTAAAGGGAAGAGCAGTACACACTGTTCAAAACCAAAGATTTCTGGGGAGGACAGGGGAAAGTTTCACAGTGAATGACAGTATCATTTATTTCTGCTTTTTTTCCCTTTACTGTAGCTGAAAACAGTCTTTTATGCCTATAAGCAAGCTAAAAATGGCCCAAAATATTAACTCTATATATGGTATCTTTGACTATCTTTCCTTTCATGATGAAATCTTTATGCACTGTAAGATGCAAGGATATCAAAGCAGCTTAAATGAACAAGTCCAATGCTAATGGTCACTGGCAGATATGTAGGAGAGACTGCATGCAGCTCCTCTGAGAGGATAGCAAAGCACTCATCTTGTAGCCTACAAAAAAGAAGACTAAAAAAGGCAGGAAAGTCCTATTTCTGAATTGTGCAGCAAAAAATGGTGGTTATAACTTCAGCCTGCCTCAACAATGGCAGTGCTGTGATCCCCAGGTTATCATCCCTGGGACAGCTCGTGTGTCTGTGCTGTTGAGAGAGATGGCAGGCAGTTGCACAACTGTGATTTCAGGCTCTGCATGCCATGTACAGCATACTGGAAGTGATAGCAGAACTGTTTTTATGGAAGAATCTGTCAAATCCATCAATACACTAATTTAAAAATAAACAGTAAGTGTAACAATATCAAACTTCTAAAACTGCTACTGTTGCATAAAGATGCCTGTCTCCAGAAAGTCACATAAGAAGTGAGTGCTGTGTCATACGCAGTCCCCATCCACCTCATTGCAGAGATGAAGGAAGTCTCTGGACCATCTTTCTTCAGAGCAGAAGATAGATGTGCTTAACACATTTAACACAATTCATTCCCATTACTGCAATAAAATCAAAACTCACCTGGAAAAGTGACTGGACATACTTGTGAACTTTCTGCACTGTCCAAATGTAATAACAGTACTTGTGGTGTTCAATGCTGTTCACAGTGTTAAGGTTTTGCTCAGATGTCTAATCTAGAAAGTGTGGACAGAGGAATCTTTGCTACATATATGATCTTTTGGCAGATTTCTTTCTCTTAGATATAGGCCTTGGTGTCAGTATTTACCTTCTTATCATATTCCAGATGAAGGTTTACATAAGGAAGAACTAGACCTATAGTTAAGGCCTGTTCCTGAGTTCAGGGATCTCCAAACAAAACTACATGTAACAAGTAGGGTAGTGAAGGAGGCAAAGCTGGCCTTAGGCAATGCAGAGCTCCTGAAATGGAAGCTGAGGCTGTATACTGTTCTTTAGAAAATAATTTTCACATCGTCCTGCCAAAATCCAAGCCCTGAGGCAGTCCAAGTCCACATCTTCTGCTGCAGTATCCTCACCTGCCTAGCAAACATCTCAAACTTGTGCTTTTCTTCATTTTTGTATAATGACTCACTTACCAAGAGTAGGTTTCCAAACCCATTCCTGGAAACCTCCTTAATTCCCTACTCCCTACCTTCAAAACAAGCAATTATTGTCTATAGCTGGCTGGTGGTGCCCAGGGCAGTGGGATGCAGGTACGTGGTTGTGCAGGTGCTGGAGCCACAGGATTACTACATGTCACCATTCTCCTGGTAACTAACTGCACATTTGCATTTACCCTACAGTGAGTGGAAGGTGTTTGAGATAACTGTGCTGACTTACTGTAAGTACCTCTGCTGGCTTGGGGATAAATCCTGCCTGGGAGTAAATCCTGCAGTTAGCTCAGTTTTACCTGCTGGCTTGGGGATAAATCCTGCCTGGGAGTAAATCCTGCAGTTAGCTCAGTTTTACCATAGCAGTGTGCTTGAGAGAGGGGATTTACACACAAATGGAGCATCCTTGCCAGGACTACACATGAGAAAGAGGCGGATGGAGCAATGCTGATGCAGTGCCATGCTCCCTTTGGCATGTCTCCTGCTGTGACAGTGTCCCTGAAGCTGTAAACTTTGTGGGTCTCAACCCTAGCCCTAATGCCAGCTCTGGGCTGAAGCTGTGGCCCAGATGAGAAAGGTGTGCAGGGAACAAATGTGTCCCTGGAATGGCAGGATTATGCTGCTCCAAATCCTAATCCTAACCCTAACATAGATCCAAACACAGTGTTATGGCAGATGCTATGAAGAAAACTAATTTCATCCCAGCTAGAGTCTGTACACTGTGTCACAAGGTAGCAAAGGTAAAACCTATCTGAGGCCATTGCAGGGACAGTGGATGTCCGGGATCTGTGTAAGGCTGTAATATCCCCCTTCTCTTCTGGTAAATTGTCTGGAGCAGCAATTCCTGCATGAGAGTGCCCCAGCCTTTAATTAGAAGATCAGAGGGATCAATAGGCCAAGCAATTGAGTGCTTTTATAAAGGGCCTCGGTTTGTGAAAGATTTGAGCAGGAAGAGAGACATCTGTTTGTTTCTGAATTGCAGCCAGGTTAATTTAAATACTTATGTGAGGAGTCTTGGTGACTGCAAGTCATGCAGCCCAGCATGTGGGGAAGTCTAAGTCCAGTCACTACACAGCACTTGGCTGTCAGCTGCTGCTCTCCAGGTCCATGGGCCAGGAGCTCTGGGCTGAAACATCTCAAATGTCAAGCAGCAGACTTGCAAATGAAAGAAATTCAGAGCAGCTCAGAGCAGAGTTGGGAATGGGGAAAAAACCCCAAATCTTTCTTAATGAAAAGGTTGGAAAAGTTATGTTCTTGTATTCCCTTGTCCACAAGAAACATGTGTTTTGGCTAGGAGATGGAATAATTAAGGCCTTCTGAGGTGGAGACACACTGAAGGATGAAGACCAGCTGGAGAAGGGTAACACAGAAGCAATGCAGATAAAAGGGTCAGGCTGATGAAAGGGGCTGTTCTGCCAAGGACTGACTGTGTGTATTGACTGCTAGCAGTGACTCTGCAATTGCTCTGAACTACAGCCAAGTCCACCAGCAGGTAAAGAGCAAGCTCTACAGAATGCAAGAGCTCTTCTGGAAGTCTGTAGGTGGAAGTGTTAAACTGCTAAAATGTAGCTTTGAAGGCTTGCCTTGAGAGTCCCAGTTCTAAAGAGTGCAGCCATGGTTTCCTTGATTTCAGATGTCTGGCAGGATGCTGATGATTTTTCACCTCATTCCTCTGCAAAACTGTGTCCACCAAAAAGTGATGGTGTCTATCAGAAGCACAGCAGTAGCATGCTTTGTTTCATGGTAGAAGTAGGACAAAGAGAGAGCAACTTCTTCCTCTTTACACAAAGAAAGGTAGGAGGGACATAATTGTTGACAAGGGTGTCTCAGTTTCCAATGAAATGATATACTATCTGGTTATGAGAGACATGAAAGCTTGCAAGGCTTGTCTCAATGGATAAGAAAGATGAGCAATTGGCATCTGTCTCATTTCCCTCAAATGCTTTCTTCGGTGATGTTAACTATCTACCCTTTTTCCTCTGTAGGCAGGAATAATCCATCTTTCTAGTCCTGTAGGAGAGCACAATCCCTGCTTCCTTCCTCTGTCTTTGTTTTGTTGACTTAAACATTCTTAGGATTTGTGCTTTCATCTAGAGACGTAAAATATACATTTCAAGAGGACCTCATTCTGTGCACTGGTTTAGCATAATACATGTAATAGATAATAATAATGAATTTTAATTTTGATGTAATACTCAGATGATCTGTGATTAGGACTTGCATACCTACCTACATTTTCATCCAGAGAATGCTTTCCTCAAATTAACAGGCAAAAATGAAACAAGATGAGCCGTGTGATTTTGAACTACTGGTTGTGAGAGATGTAAATAGCAGCACTTGACTCTTGTTATACACTTTTAGTACAACACTGTGCCTCTCCCCAAGCATTGTGTTGTGCCAGGCCATCTTGGGGTGACCCCAGTCTGCTTCTCCCCTGCAGTCTTCAGTTTCTTCAGTCACAACTTCGCAAACCCTGTCCTTAGATTTGTTTCTGAATGCTCGGCAGACATACAGTAGCACCCAGAAAGCAGTAATCTCTGCTTGTGCTCTGAGACTGCTGGAAGAGCTTATCTTAGACAGGAGGAGTTTCTTGTGAAACAAAATAAAAGGCTGCTTCAAATCAGCTCTGGAGCACTAGCCACTCTTAAGCTGGAGGAGAAAAAAAGAAGAGATGAGAAATGTTGTCAGTCAGTTGAAAGGATACCAAGACATTGACTCAGTAGTACTTTTACAGTGGTAGAGATGCACTTCCTCAAGTTTATGGGGTGCTGAAGGAAAGCCATGGGCCACCTCCCAAACACTTCTTTATGTCAGCAGTCTCCAGCCTCTAGAATTAAACCTTTTCAGGGAAAGGACAGAATATACTCCTTAAGGAGCTGCTACGGGGGGATCTAACTTCTCGATCAAGTCTATTGTCACCTGCGCTCTCTTTACATGCTAGTGTAGCTTTGGTGCTTCTGGGGGGAATGTGAGGAGCAAATGAAGAAATTGGCTAGTCTGCTGTTGGATGAAGAAGGGAGAAGTATGGCTCTGCCAGAAGGGAATAGCAAGGGCTTTTGTGTCTGTTGAAGAAAAAAGGGCTTGTCCAGCTTGCATGACAACAGAGGCACCTGTAGACAAGGACTCTCATGTGAAGGGGGTTTACTGTGAAACCTTGTAACTACTCCAGTTCAGCACAACAAACCATCTTACACTATGGCCTGGACATCAGCTATCTTCTTTTGGCGAGAAGGAAAAGCAGACTAATGGTGACAGGCAGGTGTAAAAGGTATTCCTTCATGCTGTTTTTTTTTATTCAAATGGAGATCTTCAGCAGAATTTAAAGTAGCTGACACTTGAAATCAGTGAACAACAAAGCCACTTCATGAAAATACATAAATAAATAATAAAAAACCCCACCCCCCTCTTTTTTAAGCTAACTTAGTCAGAGAATCCTGAAAAATGCTTGCTTTTTCCACATAACTGACATGGTCCTCTATTCTTGTTGTATCTTATGGGTAGTCTTCTGGTCAACAGTTTCCACCTGATCTTTATGTATATGTTCACCACCACTTACTTACATTCTGAAATAAGTTGTGCTCAGCATAACATGTTCTCTAAAAACTTCACTTGCATAACAAAAATGTCCCAGGCAGTACAAGCTACCCTAAACTCCTACACATCAACAAGGACATATGTAGCAAAATATTTATGCTAACTTGTGCCAAAGGATTTGCTTCCTAATCTACATGTGCACACTCTTGAGAAGCGTAGGGATTAGTGAAGTGCTCTGATCTAAAGCCTTAGCTGCAGACAGTCTATGAGATGTTCAAACATGGTACTTCTGTTGGAGGTGCTTCACCTGGGGAGTGATGTTGGCACAGAGCTGCTGCCAGTCCAGTGAGTGAAGCCAAGAGCTTGGGGTCCCTGGATTGCCCTGAGTCTGCCCTAAGCCTGCCTAGCTAGTCCTGTCCTGATGTGGGCTGACTGTGCGGGGCTGCATGGAAAAGACATTTTCTGCATCTGAGCCACTGTCAAACTACTTCTTAATCACTCCTTAGGCACACCCCAGAGCTCCTAGCCACTGCATATGCTTGGTGTGCAGGCCTGGTGGGGTAGTGACTCAGAAGTGACTCAGAGCAGCACAGCTTTGACTCTTTCTCACTGTGACCATGGTAGAGAAAAAGCCTCACAATCTAAATCTGAGCTGCTCTTGCTTCTCCACCTCATAACAGCATATAGAAGCATTAAATGCATCCCTTAGTCATGCTAGCAAATTGTGCTTTTTAGGCAACGAGATCTCCAAAGTCTTGGCTGTACCAATGCCTGTGTTAATTAAAAATAACGGTAGTTATGCACTTGTACTTACAAGTCAAGGCTTTGATTTCAAAATGTGTAAGAATGAGAGGCTTAACCTTACATTAATAGCTACTTTCCAGAAGTACATCTGGCAGAACATAACCTTTTGGTCAAGTTATAATGCTGACACAAAGTGTTTCACACGTGGTGACCACCCAGTGTCTTGCTAATGCAAAACATTTGTGTTGTACGTGCTGCTCTTACCAGCTGGGCAATGCAGCAGCGCAGGGGCCCAGCTGCTCTGACACTGCTGGGGACGTTGCTGGTGGAAGGTTATTAGTCTTGGCTCAACTGCAAGCAATTAACATTAAAAACACAGGGAAACAAATCCAGTTGGGAAATATCACCCCTTCCAAGCTGCCTTTGACCCAGCCACTCTCAGAACCTAACCCTACAGTGCCTCCTGTGCATCTTCAGACACTGCTCTCAGAGCACCAGCTGTGCAGAGAAAGGGAGGATTTTTCCCCTCTCTGCTTCAGGAATTTTTTCACACTACACAAGGAAGAGAGTATTTCCAAATGTCCACCTTTAGAGAAGTGTTTAGACGGTGTTTGTCACTGATAGAGAAACTTCTTTTCTGAAGGTCAGTTTAACAAGCGCTGTTTTGAAGTGTTTACCCAAAGCACATGCTGGTATGAAGAACACCATCATTTGGACCTTGAGCCATACTGTTTTAGTGGAGGAGTTTAGCTTATGAATGTGCATGCTGAAACAAATCCCTGTCTCAGCGGAGAAAAATATTTAGATTGCGAGGGAAACTACACTATGGATCAGAAAAACAATGGGACTCTATCACATTCTACAGTTGCAAATATAAACGCAAAACATGCTGCTCTTTCCCGTGTATGTTTATACACGTAGGGCAAAATTCCCATTGAGTGCATTTGCAGCCTGGGCTTTTCTAGCTGTATTTAGGACATTAGACACTGGACTTTTGTCTCTCTTGTTTCAGAGACAAAGCACTGGCCTTCTGCTGTTAGCAAACCTAGCGTTTCCAACTTTATCTTAGCTTTCTGTACCTCTTAATGTCTATTAGTGGATGTGAGTATGTATATATGCATAACATAGAATCATAGAATTCTAGAATGGTTTGAGTTGGAAGACATCTTAAAGATAATCTAGTAAGGATGATAGAATCATAGAATAACCTGAGTTGGAAGAAACCAACAAGGATCATCAAAGTCCAATTCCTGGCCCTGCACAAGACAACCCCAACAATCACACCATGTGTCTGAGAACATTGTCCAAATGCTTCTTGAACTCTGTCAGGTTGGTGCTGTGACCACTTCTCTGGGGAGCCTGTTCCAGTGCCCAACCACCCTCTGGGGGAAGAACCTTTTCCTAATGTCCAGCTTAAACCTCCCCTTACACAGCTTCGTGCTGTTTCCTCAAGTTCTGTCACTGGTCACCACAGAGAAGAGATCAGTGTCTGCCCTTCCTCTTCCCCTCACAAGGGAGTTGTGACTGCAACGAGGTCTCCCCTCAGTCTCCTTTTATCCAGGCTGAACAGACCAAGTGACCTCAGCTGGTCTTGTATGGCTTCCCTTCAAGACCCTTTACCAATCTTCACAGCCCTCCTTTGGACACTCTCCAACAGCTTTAGATGCTGCTTGTATTGTGATGACCAAAACTGCACACAATATTTAAGATGAGGCTGCACCAGTGCAGAGCAGGGTGGAACAACCTTTGCCCGGCTGGCGATGCTGTGCCTGATGCCCCCAGGACACGCCTGACCCTCCTGGCTGCCAGGGCACAATGACTCATGTCCAACCTTCCACCGACCAGGACACAGAGGTCTCTTTCCAAAGTGCTGCTTGCCAGCATCTTGCTCCCCAGTTTGTATGTATAACCCAGGTGCAGAATCCAGCACTTTCCCTTGTTCAACTTCATTCAGCTGGTGATGGCCCAGCCCCCTAAATTGTCAAGGTCTCTCTGCTGGACTGCTCTGCCTTCCAGGGAGTCAACAGCTCCTCACAATTTAGTACTGTTAGTAAACTTGACTATTATACTTTCAGGTCGTGTGTCCAAGTAATTTATAAAGATGTTGAAGAGCACTGGTCCTAAATTAGAGCCCTGTGGAACGCCACTAGTGACAGGTCACCAGCCTAATGCCATCCCACTCACTGTAACTCTTTGTGCCCAGCCCGTGAGCCAGTTGCTCACCCATCCCATGATGTGTTTATCCAGCTGTGTGCTGAACCTTTTGTCCAGAAGGATACCTGAGAGACAGTATCAAAAGCTGTACTGAAATCCAAAAAGATTACATCAGCTGGCTTCCGTTGATTACCTAGGTGAGTTAACTGGTCATAAAAGCAAATTAAGTTAGTGAAGCAGGACTTTCCCCTCATGAAGCCGTGCTGGCTGTGACCGATGACTGTGTTGTCCTTCAAATGTTTTTTAATAACTCCCAGAATAATTTTCTCTATAATTTTACCAGGCACTGAAGTAAGAATGACAGATCTGTAGTTCCTAAGGTCATCCTTCTTTCCCTTCTTGAAAATTGGAACAACGTTTGCCAGCTTCCAGTCAACTGTGACCTCTCCAGATTACCAAGACTATTCAAAATCTTTGAGAGAGGTCTCAAACCCCCTGCAACAGGGGGTTTGACACCTTCAATGATACCAGGCAGGTTTCTCAAAGCCCCATACATAGCATGAGTGGGTTAGCCATTCTGGCCTGAAACATGGCTTTCCTGATGGTCTCACAAGTGAGCTGTGCTGATACACCGTCCTTGGCTGCCTGTTGGGCAGAACCTGCGGCAAAGAGAAAGCTCCAAGATGCCAGAGCAGCAGAGCTGAAGCACAGCAGCTGCTGGTAATGGAGAGGTGTTTTCCTAAAGCTTCCGAACTGTGCTTTATTTTGTGCTGTTTGAACAACTCAAAATATTTGTAATCTCAAACGCAACCTACATTGCAAAATCTCAGATGTATTCCTATTTCTCAGTTGTAGGAAAATATTGGTGATCGTATGTTTCAGTGTCCATCAGTAGTTCCCATTTTAAGTAGCCAAGGCAAGAAAATCTAGCTAGATGTCAGCTTTGAAAGTGTAAACTGTTCTTTTATTTGACTACCTATAATTACAGGCCTTGCTCTGCGGCAGCTTTTGAGTATTTTTGTCCACCAGAGCCACATAAAAGAGTAAGCGGAGTTTGCAGAAAAGTCAGCTCTGAAAGCAGCTACTGGCTTCTAGCAGTGCCTAAGCAGCTACTGTAGCATTTAGAAACTCTGCATTAATAGCAGCTTTTTTTTGTTACAAACAGCAGCTTTCCCCCATCTGGCTTTTCCAGCTAGAAGGAAGTCCCAAATGGACTGTTTTACATTTGGACTTCCATTTCCATGGACTGCAGTGGTCAGCTGGTATGTTCTCCTGTTTCAAATATGGTGATCGTTTGTGAGTGAACACAGTCACCCTGCTTGCACCCCTCACAACTTCCCTGTCATGAGAAAAAATGCAGCCGCCCCTGTTTGGATGAGTGGGTGGGCTGGGTAAATTCACCACATAACCAAGGAGTTTATATGCCTGGGGGCCAGTCAGGTCAGGCCACCTTTCCTTCACCCTCCCTGTAGGATATCTCAACATACCGCTGTGTAACAGGCAGAGAAAGGAGAGATCAGAGAATTGCATCTAGAGAGGTGTCTAAGAGATAATTTATAATTACTTTACAACCATTCCTGGATGCGAGGCTTCGCATTCCTGAAGAGCTAGAGAGAAACTTCAAAATTATCATTCTGCCTTGCTTGGCATGCCAAGATATCAGAGAACTGCTGGCCTACAAATTGCTCTACTTGCACTTGTTCCCACACAGCCTTCATTAACGTAATGGCAACGTGCCTGAGACAGCTAATACAGTGAGTGGGAGAGGGCTCCATGAGTGTAGCAGGAGGCCTTGATTTAGTTCCTGGTTTGATTTAACTACTGGAATAATCTTATCTGAGGCGGATGTCTTGTGGCCTTTGCTTCTCTATAAATAACACAGGGAAGTTTGTCCATGGCAGAATTAGTCTTTCACTATATGCTAGCCCAGGGAGCACTAGGGAGACAGGAATTCAAAATAATGGGAGCGGTACATGCTTTCGCACAGGTCCTGAGAAGCAATGTGTCTGGGGGACTGAACCCTCTAAGCATGTTCAAGTCTGTAATGAAAAATTACATGCCACGGGTCTACTTCTTAAATCTCCCAGCTGCATGTGCACTGTGTGTGGTGGTTTTTGTTTTTTCTGGAAAATGATTTAATTTCGTATTTAAAATGGAGACTTAATGTAGACGCGTGAAAATGTTGGAGTTCTAAAGAAAATTACCATTCTGCCATAACTGAATTTTCTTAATTAAGTTTCTGTGTTTAGGATCACTATTTCCAGCAAAAGAGGGTGTGTTTCTCTGTGCTGTGGAAGCGCAGTGGCACCACTAGATGGTAGCCTTGCTTATTTCATAGTCTCCACTTGCCTACTTCTCGCTGCAGTTTCTCGAGATGGGATCATTGCGTACTCTAACTATCCCTCTGCACGGACTGACCCATAAGTAAAAAGCTGGTGTGTAGAAGAAAGCAGGGGAGAAACTATGAAGTTCTCCTAGAGCACACTCGGGGCACAGTCCGTCCTGACGCAGAGCCTGCAAACCCGTGTGGCAGTGGGGAAGGTCGGTTGCAGAGGTTTAATTGCCAATGGAGCTTCCCATGGACTGTCATTCCTTGTTGCAAAGTCGGAGAGATTTTGACCAAAATAAAGTTGCAGTCAATAGTTCACACACAGGAACAGCAAGATGATAATGAAATTCTTTTGGCATGAGTTGATAATATAAAAAGTCCTCTTTTTTCCCCCCACGGTTGTTTATAAACACAAGATGTTTGTGTCTTAAGTAGAAAGAGTTGGACTTTGATTATCCTGGTGGGTCCCTTCCAAATCATGATATTCTATGATTCTATGAAATATTTGATGAGACCTGATTAGCCTAGGCAAGCTGTGCATCCACATAGAAATGTTTCCAAGAAGTGAGTGTATTGAGCAGCTGTCCATTTAGGATGTATATGAAATTCCTTATTTTGTTGCCCAAACACTTTATTTTATGGCACTGCTTACTACACTGCAATCCAAAGTGCATTGTATAGAATATGTAACTAAATATTAATCATAACTCTAACTACACAGCAAAAACCACAATGCAGTGTTATTACACTTATATTTATTTAAGGAACATGAATTTCTGAGTATCTTGCCTGAGCATTTCTGCCAGAGAAATTTATGAATAGGCTCTTCACTAATAGTCTTGGTAACCTGCTAGTTGTCTTGCATCTCTTCAGTAGATATAGTGCATATTCCAGGGACAGTTCTTCTCCAGTATGCTGTCCAAGCATAAAAGCTTTTCCTCCTGCTGGATGCTGTGCTTTGTTGAAGAGGGAAGCAACCTGGTTTGCAAATGATGGAATTTGATGAATCACATTTGGATATCTCAGGAGGTCATTGGTCCTTCTGAAACTGATCACGATGACATGTTTTTATTACAGATCATTATAACTATTTGGAGGCTTTTTTTTGACCATCACCATAGTCTTGAGTCTAAAAATATCAATTAAAATGTGAGTTTTAGCTTATAAAAGTGATAGGAGATTAAATCATGTCCAATTTTAAGACAAATAGGAAAAGTGGGTACCCCTACAAAAAAGAACAATACATTTAAAAGTAAGTTATTAAATATTAAAGTATAATTTCTAGGTGCTTTGCTCTGAATTACTTTGCCTAATTGTTGTATGTCTTCACCTAATTGTTGTTTTTTCTTGTTCATCACTGTAATAGCTACAAATACTTTTTTCTGTTCTTTAGGCTGGTGGATGTCAATATGATCTTTTAAAACCATAAACATTTCTAATTAGAGATGTAATATCGCTATTAACCTTAATGATCCTTTAAATTGTTCTCAGTTCATGACTGTTCTGCTATTACCAGGAACATAGTTGTAAAGGCAGGGAACAAAATATGGAAGAAGGCTCTGGAATGCATAGGAAAAATCATCTCTTGCAGATAAATAGATTTGCTATTATAAAAGGTGTGATAAATTTAAAAGTAGACTTGGGCACTTCAACAGGACTACTAAATGTGTTTACATTTACAAGAACATGTAGGAAAATGTATGAGATACCAATTTCATTATTGTAATAGACTTCTTTGACCTTATACATCTTAGGTCACTCCAATACGACACTATTTTACTGCTGATTTTTGTGCATCTGCTGTCCCAGGGACTTCCTAAAATTGTTAGAAGGTGTAGAACTAAAAGGTCTATTACATGCTTTCCAACGAACTACCATCCTATGTTGAATTTTTCGCTTTAGCAATGACCAGTTTCTTCCCCTGTAATCTCAAAAGCCTATCTTGACAGAACAGACAGTATTCCATGTATTTGGAAGGTGCTAAACAGAAATATCTTCCTACGGGTGTGTTCTATTAAGCCTCATTTCTAATTGTCCAGGAAGTTGCTGTGATTCTCTGCTCATCCATCTCAAGATGTGTCTAGGGATTTAATCTAAACTGTAACCCTATAGTAGTGCATGCAGGTTAGAGCAGTGAAATTGCCAGGCCCGGTCCTTTACTCGTTTGTTTTCTGCACACGAGAACACCCTGTTCCTTCCCATTCACACTGCTCACCTGAGATATGAGACCCACCAGAACACAGCTGCCGGGAGCACTGTGCCGATGCCAAGCACACTCCATTAGCCATGACCAGAGGGGTTTGCTAATGTTCATCAGCCATGTGGGTGTTTATTCCACCCCTGTGTTCCTACTTGGACTCCATATCCAGTGTGAAAAACAACCCATTTTTAGAATCATAGAAACATACAATTGTTAGGGTTGGAAAAGATATCTAAGGTCAGAAGTCCAATCATTAACCTGACTGCCAAGTCCACCACTAAATCACATCCCCAGGTACTACATCTACTCACCATTTTAAGGACCTCCAGAGATGGTGATTCCACCATTTCCCTGGGCACCCTGTTCGAATGCTTAACAACCTGTTCAGTGAAGATTTTTCCTTAATATCCAGTATAAACCTCCCATGGCGCAACTTGAGCCTGTTTCTTCTTGTCCTATTGCTTTTTACCTTGGTGAAGTGACCAACCCTGAGCTGTCTACAACCTCCTTTCAGGAAATTGTAGAGAGGGATAAAATCTTCTTCTAGGGCTTCCCAGCCTACTTGGCTGTCTACCTCTCTGCCTGTCACTATCGCCAGAGGAGCACTGGGATACAGCAGGTGGCATTTTGGGAGAGTTACCAATTACCACTGCCTTACCTTGATATGGGTATTAGTACACCTGCCAAGCACAAGCCAGACCATTCTTTTTTCCCTAAGGAGAAAAAATGAGATTTTTTT
>VZRO01003944.1:730447-766283 GCA_013397915.1 Daphoenositta chrysoptera | reverse complement strand
TTTTTTTCTTTTTTTGTAATTATTACTAGAGTGAACGAGTTGAGCTCTGTGAGTAAATCGTACTCGAGGGTTGCACGCGGGGCTGCAAATGGGAGTGTGCAAAAAATACAGTCCTCGGAACAAAACGTGGACCCCATGAATCCGTCTTGGAAGTTGTCAGGAATTTGCTTGGGTCCCAAGGCAGCAACGGAGCTACTTTTCGTTGCGGCTGGAGAGACAGATAAAATGGAAAGTGTAACGGTTTGTATTTGTACTTCATTGCTTTGCCTGCCTGTTTGCAATGTTTTATAGTTCTTGGCTGGGCTCCTGCTTGCTAGGGAGGGTAAGTGTACTTCTGGGCTTTAAACACAAAATAACTAAAACCAAGAAAAAAGCCCAACTCTTCAGTGGGGATGAGCTGGTAGGCTTTGTGTGTTGTGGAAGCTGTTGGTAGCTGTACGTGGTAAATGGTATCTGCAGTCAGCTGCTGAGGGTAACAGGATCTGCTGCAAGTTTCAGTGCTTCACGGAAGATCTGCTGTGTTGCCCCAGAGGCTGAGGTACAGTTGCTGCTGAGCTGCTGCAGCTTTGCTGTGTCCTCTAGCCCGGCGGTGTGCTCCTCCAGTGTGTTCTAGATCCTACATGTCGTCATCCTGCCATCTCGTGCTCTAGTATTTTCTGAACGCCTGAATGAGTTGTCTGTCTTGGGTTTAAAACTATTTTCTGCCGGCATAATTGCATTTAGTTAAAATGAGAGTGCAGATGTCCTAGCACTTTAAGGGAGAGACATCCTCTTACGGTGACCTTGGGACAAAATCTTGGCTGATTAATTTCCTTGCCTGGAACAGTCATGTGGAGTGTGGGTATTTTTGTTCTTCCTTTACAGCAATAAGTGTGTGATGGAATACATTTTGGCTTGTATTTTTGGGTTTGTTTTTTTTTAAGAGAAGTCAAGGTCTGGAGAAGACGCTTTGGGATAAAGAGTAATTTTATCCTGTGTTATGAAGAAACCATAACTGTTGTAACAAGGAGGAAGATTCTTGGCTCTGAAGCAGGACAAGTGAATGTGCCTTTCCCAGCAAGAGTCATCTAAACAGTAGATTACTACTGTGGGAATCATTTGCTAGGAGAGGGAATGCATGACTTGGAAACCTGGATTATTCTTCTTTTTTTTTTTTTCAGTTCTTCAGCTAAATTGGAAACCAGTGACAAAACTGGTCATTTTTGGTGTGGTGTTGAGTAGACTCTGCTGTGCCATTGGTCAGAAGGGATGGTGACTTCCTTAGGAAATGCCTGAGGAGCCTAGAAAGGGCTGCTGAAGGGTTTGAGCTGAAGAGAGTGGTGACTGCAGGAGCTAGTTAAGGGGGGATCTGAGTACTTGAGATTGCCTGTTGTAAGGTTTTTTTAGCAGAGGTTGTGAAAAACTGAAGTGAATCGTGGTAGTTGATAGGTAATGGTGAGCAATCGACTCATCACATCTTGCTATCACAGATAGCAAGCTTTGACACAGGATGTGCAGTCATACTTGAACAAATCATCCACCCTGAAAACAAACTATACTGCACACCCCTTTCTAGTGGGACACGAAGTCTTGCCTTTGTAGCTTGCTGTGAGCAAGGAGCTCCATTAACGGGACCAGTAGAGCCAGGGATGTGCTGGGTGCATTGGCTGATTGCTGACCAAGCTGCTGCTGCCTTGCTGCTGCGGAGAAAGTAAAGCTGATGGTGGAGTGTGTGAGGCCAGGGCACAGGCAGGAGGGGTGGTGGAATGGGTGCGAGCTCCTGGGGAGTGCCAGGCAAGGGTTCTCTCACCTCTGCCACGAGTGGGAGAGTGCAGATTGAGGCTGGTGAACAGCACTGTCAATTATTGCAGAGACGACAAGGAAAACCAGGCTTGTTTAGCCTAGCAAATAAGGCTGAGATGGAATATGATTGCAGTCTGCAAGTACAACAGGGATATAAACACTAGAAAGGGAGAGAGGAGCTATTTAAGCTAAAGAACAACGTTGGCATGAGAACAAATGGATATAAACTGGCATGAATAAATTTAAGCTGGAATTTGCACAGTTTCTTCCCTAAATGGGCTCAGGTTCTAGGACAACCTTAAAACGGGATAAATGGAAGCAAGCCCCTTAACTGGCTCTTGAGGATATGTTGAGGAAGTCTGAATTGTAAGCTTGGCTGTGGCGGTAGGAGAGGAGGCTTGGTGACTCAGGAGAAGCTTTTCCGTATGTCTGAGTTGACTGAGTATAGATTCTATGTGTTAGTGTTTCTTATTTTTAAAATCTGATATTAAAAAGCTGGTATAAAAATGCCTGCTTTACAGTTTGTATTGCTACATGGTTGCAATGTGCTTAGTGGCCACTTTCTGAAATGTTTTGCATGTTAGTTTTTTTTTCTTCTCCAAAATAATGTGTTGTCTAACAACTGCATCTAATTGTGTAGAAAATCTTTTTCCTTTAAGTCCAAGCTGTGCAAAAGGAGACTATATGTTTGCATGTGTGAGCTGCTTGAGCTTATTAACTTTCAGGTTAAAAAATGAACTGCAGTGATTTTTCCCTGCAAATATAAAAGTAATTAATAAATCCTCTGAAAAAGGAGGTCTTGGGGGGCTGTACAGTAGACCCAGATAGTGTGAACTGAGACCAGTTATCCAAGATATGCTGTGACTTGAAGACTGGAATTAAATGAAGTTAAAGCAAATTTGAAAACAAGTCTAGTTGAGCTAGTTGTGCATGGGATTTGTCTCATTTGTTGTCCTGCAGAATAGCTGAGTTGTCTGGCATGGCGGTTGCCGTAGTTGAACTTGCATGAAATCTGTAGTTGGTTCAAAAAATATTGTGTGTGAAACATGGAATGCAACCAGCTGCAGATGCTATATAATGGGTGCTGTGACTGTCAGCAGTACCTGACTGCTTCTCATGATGACAGTATCCCAGCACCTCTGCCTGTTTCCTTTCATTATGCTTTGGACAGAGGACTAATCCATGCTGTCCCCAGACATTTAAGGTGCAGAGGGTGTTTTTGGGATGCTCTGTGTGGTGTTCTGCTTTAGTTTCCTATTTCTTTTTACCCTTCAGCCTGCTTTTTTTGTAATCTGTTGTCTTCTGCAATGTCTTTTTTTTTTTTTTTTTGTTTTTTTTTGTTTTGGTCTCCATATAAGCAGATGTCAAAGGAAAAATAAGAAAAGGATGCCCTTACTCAAAACCTCCACTACAAATACTCTCTGAATCTCTGGCTGTTCTCAGCTTGGTGTTACCAGAGTTGGGTGCAAGCTTTCCCTTCAAAACATTTGGTGGCTTTTGGTTCCAAATGCCTGTCTGGTCTGTCTGCAGCCTCCTGGGACTTTGTTGCAGCTTCTCTGGCCTTTAGCCAGGAGTGCTGCTTGTCTGTAACTCTGCTCCTGGCTGTGAAAAGAATTCCTTCTTTCTGCTTGGCTTCCCCAGAATCCCTGCTGAGATTGTCTCTTTTACCACTTTCCATTCACCTGCAAGGGGTGTTACAGGTGGGAGGCTGTAGAGCTCTGGCAGAAGAATTTGAGGGAAGCATTGCAGAGAGTGGCCTGGGATTGCTGGTGAGCACTGGTTTGTCTGTGCCTCATCTGGAAGGTCCTGGTTGCTGAAGTCTATTGCCCAGGCTGTAAGAGCAGACCCTGACCAAGGCAACTGGAAATGAATGTAGGAGTCTGCCCTGACAAAGACAACAGACACTTGGCCTCCATCACTCGCAGGACAGTGAGCTACCCTTCTGTAGTGGGTTTCTTTATGCCTTAAAAAGATGAAACTCGATTTAGCTGGAGATCGAAGGTCAGCCTCAAAGTTCTGTCTCCCAATGTTAAAACCATTTTCTTTCTTTAACTGAAATGTGCTGAGCTTCAGTCTCCTCTGAAAATGTGATATTTGTTTGGATAAGTATTTCGATTGTGACTTTTACTGCTGAACAAACCCTGCATCTGAGTGTAACACTGATTAGTGCATTTTTAAAGTTGTCTGCATACCAATTAGGATGATTAACTAGATGCAAATATGTGCCTTTATCAGTAGTCTTTGCTGAATTTGATACTGAACACTGATCTCAGTTGAATGAAGTCAGATGCAGTTCAGTCTAGGAATTCGTGAATGTAAACTACTAACTTGAGTAGTAGTGCATTAAAAGTAATATGTGACAGAGGGAGGTTTCCTAGAAAATAAAATATGCAATTTTTTTTTCTGATCTCAGTCCCAGATAGCCAGTGTCTGTAATTCTGGTTTGTTTTACCTTATGAATAGTGCTCTGGCTGTAAAGCACTTTAAGCAAATGCCTGGCAGACTTATATTTGACAGTTTAATCTGTTGGATTTCACAATTTAAAAACCTCCACTAAAATGTCAGTGGAGTCCTCCTGTAGCTATGCCAAAATAGAGTTATAACTCAGTGATTTATTACTGTTTGGCTGTTCTTATTTTCTGTAGAAAACTTAAAGGGGAATCTTTTTTTCCTTTGTCTTCCTTGCTGAATTACATTGCACCCCAGATAATATACCCTGTCAGATAAAGTATCAGCTCTGTCTGCCTTTGGGAAAACCCTCCTGGAAGCACTAGTCATGCTTCACTATGATGTGCTTTTAAGCAATTCTGCAGTGTGTTTAGTTGTTTTGTTGGAAGTTCATTTTTGTTTGCCTTTAGTTCAAGTGCAGTTTAATTTTCAAAGGCACCAAAAGGAACATTTCTAAAGTACTTCTGCAGATTTCAAGTGTAGATGATGTGTTTAAAAATACCATTTGGGTTTAATGTTTGTGTTAAAATATGTTTCATGCAGTACTCTCTTGGCCACAACTGATTTTTTCCTTATGTCTATTAGCTGGTTATGGAGACAGGTTTCCCGATGTAATTACTGTGTGTGAAGGACGGATTCCAAAGAGAAGGAAATTGACAGTCATTAAATGTTCCTTACCTCTATGAATTAACTTGTTTTAACAGAAGAAACTACCATAAGCTTTATATATTTTGTTGTTGTAATCTGTTGTAGAAACATGTCTTTTCTTTGCAGTGTTCTCAGGGTAGGAAGCCCTCCAAACAGTTATTAAATGGCAGTCATTAGTATGTCTGATATTGCCACAAATTAGTTAAGACTTTATTGGAAATCTTGTATAATTTCTCAGATGAGTTGAAGGGAGATGCTGCAGGGTTCTTAGAGGCCATCTGCTGAATTCAGCAGATGAGGAGCTTGACATTAAGCCATCCTATGTATTTAATATAGAATTTCATTGTAGGGAAGTGGAAGCAGTAGTTTGGGTAAATATGACAACTAATTCACTGCTCTCGTGTTTACACTTGCCTTGTTAATTCTATTTGCAAAGAGGATTATTGTTAGGAAGAGATATTTCTTAGCAAGGCATTGAATTGTGTAGCTATGGAGGAAGCTGTGCAGAGAACCAGCTTGAAACATGAGAGGGAACTGCAAGGAAGAGAAATAAGGAGGAGGAATGCTTTCCTGTGGAGAATTTGGCACTTGACAGATCAAATTGGGATTTAAATGTGGCATAATGAAAAGATAGTTTAATTAAGTTATTTAAATGACTTGGAGATCTATACAAATAGGCTACAATCTATGAATTTACAGCAAGATTTGTCTGGAAGTAAATACAGTAGGGGGCCTGAGTGTTTGGGATACATGTGGCATTAAGAAAACCTTCAGCACTATGTGATGATCTTGTCTCCTTGGCACCCTGCATGCCTCCTATGTGAGCAGGAGAGGCAGGATCTCCATGATTTTTTGTTGTTTGTTTGGGTTTTTTTCCCCCTGATACCCGTCTGGGTGTAAAACCTTTGGGGAATATGAGGTCTCACAAGGTCAGGTATCCTGGTGGAGTGGCAGGCTGGGAAATGACTCGTATTTTTCGAGTCCTGTGGGAGTCTGCTTGCCTTTTTCTTCTTTTTTTTCCTTCTTTCCTTCCTTCTCTCTTTTTCCCACCACAATTAAATAAAACAGTGAAACAACATGAGAACCATCAGTAAAGGGAGTGGTTTAACACAGTTGTATGTGAAAAGATACGTACTCAGACAAACAGGATTTTTTTTTTCTTTTTTGAGAAGTTTGACATTCATTCCCTTAAAAAGTTCTCAAATTTTAGGAAAAAATTTTGATGATACTTGTGTATTTGAAAAGAGAAACATTAGAAAAAACCCATGTTTTTAATTATTTGATATTTGCTTCTCGGAAATGTTTGAGAACAGACTTATTGTTAGATAAATTTGTAGGCTAGTAAGATGACTAACAAAGGATATTGAAGTAACACAAAGTAATGTTGGCTTTAAGCATGTGTTATTTAAGGATGTGCAAGAGCTGCTAGCAAACTATGCTTAATTATGTATGTGTGTTTTAACCTTATTTTTATAATCTTTGCATGCTGACTTGTCAGCATTGACGTGTAAACTTTTTCAGTGAAATATCCTGTATATATTCTTTTGCTGATATGGATTTAAATATGGATAAAAATGATGATTCTGTATCTGCCAAAATATAGGAAGCTTTCTGGTAGAAGCATATGGGCATTTAGGCAGTAATTCTTTTTTGAAAACCAGTATAGATACGTCCTAATGTGATAAAGATGGTGCTGTTTGTCAGGGAAATGGCTTAAGTGTTCCCTGGGAAGTTTGTCTTTGCACCCTAACAGCATGTCAATATTGTGATGCCCTTGCACTGAAGTGCAGCTCTTGATGGCAGACCACAGAAAATTCAGGTATTCTCAGTGAGGGGTCTGTGTGAGGAAGGGGATCAAGAGGGGCAATTGGGAGGCTCTGAGGGTTGTCAGTGAGGCTTGATGACAAGGAAGTCATGGAGCATTGTTAAAGGTTTGTTCCTCAGGCAGGAGTCACATTTCTGTTGTTTTCTATCTTGCTTTGGGCTAAAAAGCAGCCAGTGTTGCATGTTGGTTCCGAAATACAGTCTCCATGCTCTGGTTTTGGCCAAACAGTGTGTAGCTACACATGCAATGACGTGATGTGGTGTTACTTGCTCATTTTTAGGCAGAAAAAAGGGGGTCCTTCAGTGCTTTCCTGGTCCCACCAGCAAGTCAGGAGGTGATGCTCGTTCTCCCTCCATTACAATGTGTGTGCACATGTCACAGGGATGGAAACAGCTGACAGGCAGGATTTGGCAAGGTACCTGCCCAAATTTGCTGTTTCCCTGGTAGCAGAGGCTCTGGTGACCCTTGCAGCCCCAGAGATGGGGCAGCTGAGAGCTGTGACGGTCCTTGCCTTGCAGTGAGGCCAGGCTCCGGTGAGCAGCCTGCCCCGGCGGTCTGTGGAGAGGCCCGGCGCTGGCGGCTGGCTGCCGGCCATCCTGCGGCACCGCCTGCCTCTGCTGCTGCCAAACCTGCAGGTACGAGTGCTGGCTGGGCGGAAAACGTTCCGCGGGATTTATCCAAAATAAATAGCTAATTTTGCATGGGTGAGGCTGGAATTCTTCAGCTGCACCTCCTGCCAGAGCAGAAGAGAAACCCTCCTTCCTCACAATGCTTTTCTAAGCTTTTGTGCATATGCAAGGTAAAGGTATTATTTTCCTAAATTTAAAGGTTGGATCCTCCCTGCTTGAGTTGTGATGGATGTCTAGATCTATACTGCTTTGAAAACCTGTTTGAAGACACGTAACCCAAACTTCTCTGAACCTCCCCCAAAAGGCTCACATTGAGGCATTTAGCTGAATTTTTTGCTTCTGCTCTGTGCTTCTACATAATCCTTGACGTGTAAATATAGAGCTGGAAAATATAGCACTTGATCTGGTATCCCAGCTTGCACTAGGACTTAAATTAGGAAATATGAGCTTCTGCTATAAATCAGAAATTTGAGTTTGTAACCCCTTAATTTTTGGCCTGAGAAATCCTATTACTCCTAGAAAGCTGTTAAGGTTCATGTCTGTGAGTCCCAAGGTTGTTTTAAATCCATGGGTTAAATAACACGTATGCAAAGGTTTAAAATAAGACTGTCAGCCCACACAACATGCCGGCTGTAAAGCCAAGCCTGGACAGTGTGGAGCTGATTCAGGACATGCTGATCTGACTTTAAACCCAACTAGTGTTGAGCTTTAGCTTCTGCTGCCTATACTTTTGCTGCAGTACAGGGATGGAAAATTCACAGGTTGCTGATGTTTGTACTAGTGTCATTAGTTCTCCCAGAGTAATTGGGTGGATACTTTTTGCACAGAGTTGTCAGGCTGTCCTAGAAAACTCTTGCTTGGCACACAGCGTGAGTATGTCCAGAGTTTTCCTAGAGCGCTCTTGCTTGGCACATGGTATGAGCATGTCCTGAGTTTTTCCTGCTGCTGAGTGCAAATACTCAGTATCTTCCTCAAGCAGCCAGTGTTCAAGCAGGGAAATGGGCTTTCCCCATTCTGGGGTTGTTCTTTGAACTGAGATTGCAAGCAAGTATTTTAAGCATGGGTAGATGCAATGTGCTGTTTTGGCAGTATGTGAATCCTCCTTGCACAAGGTGAGCTTGAAAGGAGGTGTTGAAATTCTAGATCCATGATGGTAGAGGATGAAACTGAATTTGAAGAGACTTTAAAAACTGACAGAGGAGATGCTCTAAGGACACACATACCCTGCAGTTCCAAAATGAAGATACTGGTGCTCCCAAAGGCTGGCTCAGGAAAGGCACCTGCCAGAGGACTCAGGTGGAGGCAGGAGTGAGTACATAAATAGATGAAGAGGAATTTTAATTACACAGAGGAGCTAGATGATGAGATTGGCTGCAAAATGCAACAGTAAGATAAGCAAGCCTAAGTCACTTGCACAGAGTTAGGCACTAATCTTAATATAAAACTCTACTGTGGAGCAGTGGAGAGGCACAGTCTGTGCTAAGTATAATATAAACACATTTAAAAATGTTTTCTAGGTTTCTTTTTCTCCTCTTGTCTGTTGTAAGGACAGACCAGGGTTTATCCTGAAAGATTTTAAGTACCCAAAATAGAGAATAATTGTGTTTTCTTTTGCAGAAACCGAAGTTTCCACATGGGAGTTTCACACACAAGCTATGTTCCTTTGCATTTTCTTGGCTATTGTTAATGAAGTAGTGTCTGTAGCTTTTATTATCTCTAATTCAGAAGCATAAGCGACCTCAAATGCTTTCACAGCACAACAGGGAGTTTTAATAGGCCGTGAGAGACCCTGTGCAAAGCTTGTCAAGTGGCCACAGCTGGTTGGTAAAAATGGATGATTAAAAACTGGTGTTTTCCAAAGGCTTGTAAGTTGAGTGTGACAGGCTCATTGATCAGCCGTGTTTCTACCTCTCTCAGAAGCTGTGGGTGAAAGAACCTTTTCTTTGGAACAGAGCAATGCACACATGAATGCTTGACTTTTGTGGAGGCTAATACTTTCTTACCTCAGATGGTATCTGCTCACCAGACAGGAAATGTTAGTGAGATTATTAGTACTTTTGAAATGGGTGTTGTTGTGGTTTTGTCCATAACTAGAAAGCAACACAATATCTTAAACTTGATAAAATGTTTCAATTTGAAGCAAAGGACTTTGAATTGCTGAGAACCTTACAATTTTACAAGGTGAAGTAATGCAGCTGAAGTAGTTTGGTTTTACTGAGTGTCTGCTGAGAATTGACAGAGGCAAAGCACTGTAGTGAAATGACAGTGTGGGTTTGATACCCTCTGATGGGAGCAAGTATTAAAAAAAAAAAAGGCAGCTTTACTGGGAAGTCTAACTCTAGTGCTTTTATCTTAAGGGTCACCAGGAATGGCTTCAGAAACTGAGCTTACTTTAGAACAGCAGCTTATTGTCAGAACCAAGTTCAGGAAATTCACTTCTTGCTTCTGAAGAGAAGTAGTGTTAGGTGGCTTTTACGAGCTCGTTTCCTTCATTTGCTCCATGCTTTTTCATGGTAAAACAATATCTGTGTTTAAAACAACCTTTTTCTTAAAACATTTATCTTCAAAGATAAAAGCAAAGTATTTATAATGTTAGCATGGGATTGGCAGCTTTGAATTAGATGCTCTGAATACAAAGTTAAGAAATAGCATGCCAACGGGAATTTTTAGATCTGCTGGTTTTCCTGTTGTCACATGGATTTCTCCACATTAATACAACTTTTGATAATTGCTCCCTTGACCCAGCTACTCTTTTTATACTTTCCTTTCCACATCAAGTCAGGCAAGTGTAAACATTTCATGTATATTAGAAATGAGAAGTTTTGTCTTCAGAAATGAATCACAGTGGAAGGGGAGGAGGGAGAGCAGCAAGTCTTGTGGTTTTTTTCCTACATTCTAAATGAAATTGTGTAGGCAGATGCTGTGTTTAGGTCCTACCACACTGATGGGGTTTCCCCCCAAATACTGAATGTGATAGATGAGTTTCTTAAAATGTAATAAGTTTTTGAACTGAAAACTTTGTATGCAAGTTACCTGTTAGCAGTGATTGTGTTGCCAAAGGAGGTCTGTTGATGCCACCACTCAGGCGAGTGGCATGTTTTGGACCTAACTCCTGTGAGATGGTAATTGACTGCTGGCCCATATTATAAGGGCAGAAGAAGGTATTAAAAAGAAGAAAAGGTGTTTTTTAAAAGGAGGAGTAATTGTCACCTTAATTTTCTGAGTAGGGCCATTGGTAATATAAAAGAAACCAGTCAATTTTTTTTTTTTTTCTGAGGATAAAAATAGGAGCTGGGAGTGATGATAGTATACCAGACACTTTGAGGTTGCTTTTATCACAGATGATCTGTTTTCCTGAATATTCACAGGTAATCATCACTTAGGTCCTTCTGTCTTTGTCTAGAGAAACAAATCTTACTTTTAGCCTCCATCATGGTTTGGTGTAAATCATTAATTGCTCTTCTGTTTTGTTAAGCTGCAGCCAACCATCAGATATGGGATCATATTATTATTATTATTAAGGAACTCTGATGCTTTAATTACATGTGTGCCACACTTCTTAGTGCTGTAAAAGGGAGATTACACATTGCCTGTGCATCCAGGCAGGCGTAGTGAGAATAGTACTTGGGATCTTTTCCTGTGAATTTTTGAGTGACTGTTATTAAGACTGTCATGTGTGTATAACCTTTCAGCATACAGAGCATAAATTGCTGCTCCAATTAAACTTAGAATTTGTAAGCAGTAGAGCTTTGCTCCAAGGAATTAATTCTCACCCTCTCAGATAGCAAAATTGGTTGAAATTTGGTGGCTTAATTTCACGTCAGTGACCCCTTTGTACAAACATATACTTGTTATCTCAGTACAGCAGTGTGGGATTTCTGAGGACGAGCACTGCAAGCTGCCAGCTGAGCTGAAAGGTCTCACGTGTCCCTTCCCCAGCATGGAGTGACTTAACACCTCCTCTCAAGGCCTGTGACACAATTGTGCTTGTCTGCAATTAGTTGCTTGACTAATTCCCACCAGTGTTGGTGGTTACTGGTGGTTACAGAGATAGCAATGCCTTTGCTCTATACGAGGTATTATATAAAGGACAGAAATTAATAGGAATATTTTGTTGCAGAAAATGTGGATTTCGTTTAGGTGACTTTTTGTATTGGGAGGGAAAACACAAACTTTGATTTTATCCTTCTCAGCAGACTGCTACTTCTTGGAGTAAGTGAAACAGAACCTGTAGGAAAAGCTGTTATTTTCTTGGGTGACTAAACGTATTTTTTATTCTCCATATAGAATCATAGAATGGCGTGGGTTGGAAGGGACCTTAAAGCTCATCTTGTTCCAACCCCCCTGCCATGGGCAGAGACACCTTTCACTCAAGCAGCTTGCTCAAAGCCCCATTCAACCTGGCCTTGAACACTGCCAGGGATGGGGCATTTGCAGCTTCTCTGGGTGACCTGTTCCAGTTCCTCACCACCCTCACAGTAGAGAACTTCTTCCTAATATCTACTCTAAACCTACTCTCTTTTGGTTTTAAGCTATTTCCCATTTTCCTGTCACTATATCCTCCTTCTCCATCTTTCTTGTTGATTGTGAAAGAGAACTTCATGGTTTTTTAAACCTCTGCTCTGACCAATGAAGTATTGTGTTTTCATTCTTTGCATATTTCTTGATTTGGTTCTAATAGAATATAAACATGTGTAAAAGTTACTTATTTTCCAAAATGGTAACAGCCCTGGTGTGTTTGAAGCACAGTGTGTGTTTACAGAAGAAACAGTCAGTCTGTTAAGATATTAAAGGAAAGAATAGTTAGAGCCATGTATGGAGAATGGGACAAAATCTTGCATAAGTTAATCTATTGGTAGACCATGTCAGAGTAAATGACCCTTTATTTTCTTTTTCCTACCTTAAAGTGTGAGTTAGGATAAATATTTTTATTTCATCTGGTCTTTAATAAAACATTTGTTATAGCAGTCGATAGAGTTACAAAGCAGTTAAGGGCTGTACTAAAGGGGAAACAACAGCAGAGCAAAGGAGATGCCTGGGTTGGGGAGGACTAGGGGTGGGATATTGCCACAAAAAATTTGTCAACCAGAAGTTAGGAATGCTCAAAATGTGTATTAGTCTTGCTGGTATTAAATGAGATGTTGCAGATACATAGATGTGTGTAACTATTATACAGAAGAAGTAGAACCATTATACAGTATACTGTAGAGGTCTTGTCTAGGAAGAAATGAACCATTTTCATAATGAGAAGTGAGAAAGGTAATTTGAAATCCAGCTTGGTATAATAAGGCTCCTTGTTCTCAACACAAGCGTTGGCTTTACCCCACATAGTACCCAGCATTTTGGGGGGACATGCTTTGGGGTTTTCATGTCACATGCTTTATCTGGTCTTTCCCTGCCTCCTTTTCAGCTCTGCCTCAGTTCACCTGTTTTTGATCTCACCTTTTCTTTCTGAAGTTGTACAGTACTCTTCTTTGTCCTCATAGCTCTGGAAAAACTAATTGAAACAAGTTTTTGCTAATTGTCTCTGGAAGTGGCACAAAGGATGACTGGACCGGCTTGCTCAGCCTGGGGAAAGGGAAAAGTGCTCTATAATTCCTGGGCTTTGAACTGCTTGTGGCTATATGGTTTCCCAAACTGTGGTCACAGTTTCCTATTTGGCTGCTCAGAGGTGAATTCTAAAAGCTTCAGCAGAGTACTGGTTTTTCTTGCTGCAAAAGCTTTGGCAAGGACTTTGCTGCATACATAATAATAATAATGTGTTAAATACAGAAGGCTACGTAATACGTTTCTGTTTATTAAATACTACCATTATCTGAATTTATAAAGTTCATAGTCCTGTCGTGTGTGACCTGAAACCCCCCAGGTCTGGGACTTAGTTTGTATGTTAGAGTGGCCTGTGTTAAAAATACCAAAGGACATCTCCTCTCCACGATCTTTTTAAATGTCAGTGTAGCCTTACTGTGGGTAAGTGGTTGTATCTTTGAACACAGTGCTGGAGAAGGATGAGCAGTCCTAGGAGCAGTTGCCTGCTCTCAGCTGTCCCCGGTTCATGGTATCTAAGTTAGGGGCTGCCATCTCCAACCCATGAAGACAGGGAGTGATGATCCAAGTAGTGTCTCTTCTTGTTCCTTGCAGACCTGTATGGCAAATCAAGGCGGCTCTGTAAGGTCAACAGAGAAGATGTTAGAGAAAGAATGAGGGTTGGCCTCTCTAAATACTCTACTGTATTTAAACTCTTTATGGCAGCAATTCAAGATTTTATGCAGTGACTCAGTGGTGAAACTTTTATACAGGTGGTACAATCTATCCTGTGTTAGACTCAAAGAGCAGTGTAGAAAATAAGCTTTTCCTCTCTAAAGGAAAGCATTTGCCACCCTTGTTACTGATGAGTGGGATGTTAATTCTAAGTAACCCATTGGAATTGGCACGAGTAAGATAAGACAGACTCTGAGGAGAAGTGCTATCTTTGGGTCACTCATGGTCAGGAGTTAAATATGGCATTGGGCATTCTGAATTCTGTAAAAAATGTTGTTTCCAAAATTCTTAAAAAACCTTTGGGTCTAAATAGCTTAGGATGCTGCTATTAAGTTATGACAGGGATTTTGGTGTTCTGGGAAAACATTTTTACCTGCCAGGAAAATATTTGTTCATTTCGTTTAGCAATATGTGCTTCCTTTGGCTTTGCTTTTGCATTTTAGGCAGTACTTTAATGTCTTCAGTACTTGGATTTTGGCCTACTGGTGCTAGTAGAATAGATGTGCTGAAGTACTTCCCCCTCATATAAGTGGGGCCTGAATCATGGTTGAAAGCCATGTCACTTTGTTCATAGGAAATTATGCCTTGTCCCTCCCCAAGTTGGAAGGTGGGTCTTGACATGGGGTCATCTGCATACTGAAGAGGGCAGAGACAGCTTTCCTCTTCCTTCAAGTATCTTGCTCTGAACACTTTGGCTTTAGGCTGACAGTGTCCAAGCACCAGCCAAGCTGGAGCACGTTTTTGATGTTGTTTCCTGGCAGACAGTGAGACCTTTGTAGTTTCAGGATTGTTTTTCAGAGATATGGTTTTAGTCCTAGTGGTTCAGCTGGTACTTAAAAAAAAAATTATATATATCCAAAACCCATGAGAAACTACTTATCTGATGAGGGGGAACTGGAGTTTGAATCAGATTAGTGAAATTTTGAGATCAAGATATTCTTTAATTGAAAACATGCTCTTACTTCTTGCTATAAAGCATGATTTTTGCTATAGAGCAGCTGCAAAACACAAGGTAAAATTGCCCTAAACTGAAGATTTGTAACTTAGCTCTTTTTCTTTCCTCCCCTTCTAAAACAATCTGCAGTATATTTGTGAAGTAGGGTAGCTGTGTTTGGATTCAAAAGTGTTTAGCAATGCCTGACTGCAGTGGGTTTGATACAGAGCAGCGTTCAAAAAATGCATGGCTTTGTGTTGAAGGCAGGAGCACAGCAATTACTAATGGGTTTTGTACATGATGAAACGGGAGTAGGATCAGGGAAGCTGTGGCACAGAGCAGAGGAGCTGTAAGCACGTGCTGTTTGATATTTTGGTCTGCTGTGGTGGGTTGGACCATAGACATCTCTCCCCGTGTCCCTTTTTGTGTTTTGCCCCCTGCCAAGGCAGATGTAAACTCGCAGTGTTATTTGAGGTTTTTCTGTACAGACCTACCTTTTAGCTGCAATTAGGGCAGAACACCTCCCTCTCCAATGGGTAACCTTATAGTAGCATCACTCATGTCCCTGTGTGACCAGAAACAGAGAGAAAGATTGACAAACACTTTCCTGCTGTAAAACTTTCCCCCAGGTTGGAACGGGTATGAAAGTTCAGTGTGGCTGATTAGTTCTAATTTACCCCCCTGCCCCAAGCAAATAATTAAAGGTTGCTGTTATATTCACCTCATTCTCTATATAAGCCTCCCTGGTCATCTTAAACTGCCTAACTCAAGTAGTGTTTTTAGTGTTGGTAGAGAAAAGCGTTATATTTAGAAAAACACCTTCTTGTGGAACAATTTTTCAATTATATGGAAACATAGTATTTAACGACCAATAAGATGATTTGTGTTGCAATACATGAGAACAAAGGAGTTATGAATGTTGTGTATGTGCCGTGAAGGTGCCTGCCTTCAGTTCCTGCATAACCACTTTGTGCTTAATCATGAAAGGATCTGTCTACATTGGCAGTGCTGGGGAATTTAACACATGCTCTAATGTCTAGTTTATGTAAGGATTCCTGCATATTTCAAATATTTGATAACTGCGCTTACGTGTTTTGGGGGGAAAAGTGGAGGGAGGTATCTTGAGTAACATTGTTCAGTTGGTAGTAAAATAGTTACACATCTATTGTTTCTTATTGAGCCATAGATTGACATATAGGTGCCCTTAAGGTATTGCTTTCCATAGACCCTGGGGAAATTTCTCCACCTGGATTCCTAGCACTGGTGTTAGAAGTGCCAGCTGCAAGCTAGAGTTTGGTCATGTAATTGATAACTAGTCTGGTAGATACATCTACAGGGATCGTGTGACATCCAGGAGCTGGAAGGAGGGAAATTCCTCTGGCTGGTTGTTGGTTTACTTGCAGGTCAACTCTTCTTTTATTATGGATGGTTAAGTGAAGAAAAGACTTGGAGTGAGTGCCAGGCTATTTCTTCTTGAAAGACTAGTCAACAGATTGTTTAAGAACTTACAAATAGCAGAAATTAGCAGCCTGGCAGCCTAAGCTGTCACAGGCTTTGAATAGCATGTGCTCAGGAGCATTTTTCCTTTGCCTTGTCAGGACAGCTACATTTTACAATGGTCGTTATGCTCCTGGCAGGGTTTGCAAACACATCCAGTTGCCTTTGGCTCGACTCCCGTTGCTGCGGTGTTTTGTTTTTCCAGAGTGCCTTTAGCTGCAGTTCTACACCTTTTATCAATCCGTCCTTACCACGGTATGGAAACAAGAAAGGCTAGCATAGAAAGTCACTGTCTAGACCCTGACTGATGTTACTTATGTGTTTCATCATCCCCTTCTCCCAGCATGGGTCTTTTTTGGCCACCGAGGTGGGGAAAGCCCACCAGCTCAGTAGCAACATGAGAGGCAGTGCTGTAATGGAGAAGTTTTCCGTGGTGCTGAGTGGTGGTTTTAAGTTAGAATGGGGAGACTTTCTTAAAAATTTAAGTTTTTGTTTGTTCTTGAATAAAAAGAGGACCTCTTTACTGAAGTTACCTAATGCCCTGAAATGTGTGCAGTTAGAAGTTCGGCCAAAGTTGTGATACATCAGTACATTTCAATGAAAAACACAAAGTGTTCATGGCTAAGGATACCTTTCATTAACTTCCTGTTTAGCTCTTTAAAACCATTAATATTGAGGTTTTCTGTTCCAACTCCTTTCTCATTGTGCAAGTTCTTTTGTTTGGTTTTTTTTTTGTGTCTTGAAAACTGCACTCTTAATTTTAAATGAACTTAAGAATTCATTTAAGGCAGGTTGAAAGAATAGGCTAAAAATTTCATTTCAGTTTTATATTTTTTTCTATTCCACTTCTTTCCAGACTCCCTGCACTTTTGAAGATTTAAGACAGAGAGGCAGAGAAGCTGGGGGAAGATATAAAGTGAAGGTTTGGGGATTAGATGTGAATATAGCCATCCCATCTGCAGGGATACAAGAAAGGTGCTGCTGTTAGCTCTTCTAAAAGCTAGTTGTTGAACCCAGAAGAAATCTCTTGAAAACCTTCAAAGACCCTTTCAGACTAAATGTAGTGTGATTTTAGATTCATGCTCTTTTTCAAGAGCTTCAAGCCCACATCACAGAGCACAGACAAAAAGAATATGTGGAGAAGTCAAAGGAAGAATAACACGCATCTCACTGCAGCGGGCTGCACTCTAGCTTGGTGCTGTCTCTTACTAAAATGAAGAACAGTGTGTGACATCCTTGGTTGTAAAAGCTGGTTCTGGAGAAGGGCTGCATCCTGCTCGGTGTTTCTAGCTGAGGACATGCGTGTTGAATGATTAAAGTAACAATTTGGGAAAGATGTTGCTTATGTGGCTTCGGTGTTGTGCAGTGTCGGGGTGGTTGCGGTTTATGTGTCTCTGATGTGAGGACGGTAATGGCCTTCTTAACTCAAGTAGAAGTTGTATAAGTTAGTACTTCAGAGCTTCTTTTTGACAATTAAGATAAAAGATACACTGTGGTTAATGAAGGAATAGTGATGATAGGAAAAAAGTACTATCAGACACTGTTTTAACAGCTGTGGTTTCTATGATAAAGACAAATCCCTTCACATAAAACAAACTGCAGTTTAGGAATTAAGCCTGTTTTGAATATAAATTTATATTTAAATTCTGAGAGAAAGTTTTCTTCTGTCTCCCTGAAGCTCCGTGAAATCCTTTGAGGGAGAAGGAAGGGAGCGCTTAGAAAGTAATTTCTGATATTAAGTGGCTTCTGGAAACGTAGGCTCATCAAACCGTGAATTTGGGGGGTTGAGTGTTAGTGTTCACAGGGTGGGAAAAACTTTATTGAAGAGCAGCTGATTCTGGAGTGCCAGAGGTCAGCTGACCTGGAGCACCCTTTGTGCCCTGGCATCACTCCCTGTCCCCATGCCCCTGCTGGAGGAGGGAATGGTGGGATCCTGCCTCCCCAGCTGGGGGCTGACTGCTCCGTACGGCCACGGGCACTGCTGCAGCCCCTCTGTGGAGTTCTCTGGCCAGTGTCCTGTGAAGCTGAACAAATTCCAGTGCTAGCCAAGCCTGTAATCAGTTAGGTACAAGGCGAAAAGAACAAGGAAGAAAACCAAAAAGCAATAGCTGGGTGTGAAATATCACCAGGCCTTCATTAAGGGATATATGATTGACAGCTACTCAGCATCTTCATCCCTGTGTGTGCAAGGTGGGCCAAGGCTTCTATCACAAGTGCTGCGAAGGCTTACTTGGTTGTACCCCTCCATCTAAACATTCTTTGCACAATCGAGGGTGTCCTCTGCTTCTAAAATAATGATTTCTGTATCTCTGCTCCATCTGGTGCAGATGTTTGCCTCCCTCATGCCCCCAAGAGCCTCTAGTCTAAACATTTAGTCTAAACCTGATTTATTCAGGTCCTTTAACTTTGTACTTACATGGTATGAACAATTTTATACAGAGTTTTGAGGAGCTGTGAACTCCTGTCACAGTTTGTACTCAGCACACCATTTTTTGAAGAAGAAGATAAATGCGAAGAGCATGAATTAGAGTTCAGAAACTCTCCTCCTGCTGTGCTCACTGTGAGAGGGGAAACCAAAATCTGGAGGGAAAAGCTGTTGTTATGGCAGCAGAAATAATTTTTAATTGAGACTTGCTATTCAGATGCTGCTTTCATATTTCCTATTTCAATCTTGAAAGAAGTCTGTGTATTATATGATGGAATAAATGACTTTTTAATAAGCATATAACTAGTATCTCCCAAAACTCTGTAATTTAGGCACTTATGTGAATAATAGTACATGATATATAATAGTATGTTGCCTTCAGTTTTCCAAACTCTATTAGGAAGGGTAATGATGCACAAATGTATAACTTCATTAGGTTTTTATATTTAGTACTTTGCAGCCTACTTTATGCAGATATCTTAATTTGTATTGCAGTGCAATTGAATCACTGGCATAATCTTCTGAGCAGTTAGGCTGCTCAATTGTGATTGCAGTGAATCTGCAGAGATTAATGAATACAACAACTTCTCCAGGTTTTAGTTTTCTTTCCATTGAACAAAGTGTGCTGGAAGGAACAGTTGGGGAAAAATAATCTGGGTTTAACTTACTGGGTTAGTATGTGGCTTGTGTCTGAATGGTGGAAGCATTGGCTCTTAGCATCTGCAGAAGACAGCTGCCTCGTGGCTGGGGCTTTCCTCTGAGAGGCTGGGCTCTGACATCTTCATGCAAGGGTGTTAGTGGTTCTAGTTCCCTCCACTTTACCTGTGGGGCTGCTGTGTAAGAGGGACTTTCACTCCAGTCTGATGGAGAGAGCAAACTTCTGCAATGTTTCTGGAGAGGACTAACAAGGCTCCTCAGGAGTGTGTTTGGCCTGGGGTCCATGAGCACCTTGAGTCCTTGCAGTGTTTTTTTCCCCATTTTTCCCCACCTTTTTTTTTCCTTTTGCTTTCCCTCCCTCTAGTGTGCTGCCCACAGTGAAATGTTGTATGCAGTGATGTGCAATTTGCCACAGAAGTCATATATGTTTTCCCATCGGTGTCCTGCTTGTGTTTGCTTTTTGCAGAAACACCCTTTCATTATAGCTGAAGCATAGATTTTGAGCTCAGACTGTACATCAGACTTCCTTATCCTTCTTTTGCAAGTGCTTGTTCTTTGTTCAGACTGTACAAAAGTCCAGACACCCAAATGACATCCTGAAAATACCAAAAGGCCTCTGGGTATTCTGGAAGAATTGAAATTGAATTCCTATTTTCATCAGGAGAACACTAATCATAGGCTTATGTGATGAGCAACTCCATTGTATGGTTGAGTGCAGACAGCTGTTGGGAACTGGTCTCTTGATACATGCCCTGCTCCCTTCAAGTCTATATTTTGCTTTGATCTTAAGTGGTCACCTGCAATATATGTGTGAAGCTCATAGATCTGGACAAGCCATCTTTTTCTGCAAGCTGTTATCTGGAGTGAAGTGATTGGTCTCCCAGAGAGTAAAATCTACCAGAGCCCAAAGGTGAATGTAGAGCAGAGCAGCAAGCAGTGAAGTGTGCTTTTTATGACTGGAGTTGATGAGTTTGAAGGGGGAACAGTGGAGGATTTTCAGTTGCGTCTCCTTCGGTGATGGCAGTCATCTTCCAACCAGGCAGACCTGTTAAGTGTTGCTATTTCCCTCGTCTGTGGGAACAGGTAGGAAGAAAGGAAGGAAATTACAAGCTACATGTCTGTTAGTATTTTACAGTGATTATGTGTGTATGCAGCTCTGTCATTGGCATGGCATTCCTGTAGCTCCATTACTGAATATTCCATCCCTCACTGGGATTTATCAAAACACAGTTTGGTGGATAGTTGGGTGGTGACTGTTGAGCTTTTGCCCAAGTATGGAGAGGCTTTCCTCATGTTTGAGGACTTAATCTCATGATACTGGTATCAGAAGAGTGAGATAATCTGGCCCTCATCTTCTGTTTGGGTAGAGATTGTGTCTGGGTGTTCAGAAGGCAGAGAAAGTGAGTGTTTTTGTGCAGATTAGAATGGGTTACTTTTCCTGGGACCATGTGTTGGGCCAAAGGGACTTTTAAAAGGAGACTCTGAGGAGAAGATAGAATTTGGATGAGCTGGAAGAGGTTACCCACTGGAGGAGCTAACATCCTGGAAAAGAATGACTTGGACAACACTACAGGTTGCTTTCCTAGAATAGAAAGGAAGATGATGTAACAAACCTCTATTGTCTCCAAGGACCACTTAATTAACTCTGATCACCAAAAAAATGTAATCACCATTTTCTGGCTTACAGAATGGCAGAAAAAGGCATAAAACGTATCCTTTTCAGCTGGAAAGAAATTATTCTGGGCTTGTTTTGAGGGCAGCAAGATACTTTATTCTTAGGGACATTGATTTATCTAAGCTTCAAGCTAGGACATTTTTTCTCTGAGAAAATAGATCTTTGCTCATGCTAAATATATGCTTCCTGGGTTGAATGGGTTGAAAAGTCTTTAGCAGCACAGGCAGTACTGAGAAAATCGTTAAGAAATGTGTATATTCCCAGATGCTGAGCATGCAATTTCTGAAACAGTTTTAAATTTTCACAATTTATGGACGGGGTTCTGTTGTTTGTATTGTGTGTGGAACGACAAGGAAGAAGAGAGCTCTGTGGCTGGGATAGTTGTCTGACAAATCTCAGATGGAAAATGCACCAACATGTCATTTTAGTCAATATTCTGGAACTATGGAAGAGGTAGGTCTAAGATCAGAAAGCATTCAAAGGACAGCTATTTTTCCTTCTTGAGAGGTAGCCAGCTCTGCAGAAGTTAATTATTTCTCCTAGTGGCCCTTGGGTACTGTTCACGTGGAGCTGTCCTTCCTGCTTGCTTGAGGATCAGTGTCCAGGCCCTTATGGTTTTCTGTATAGCTGTCTTTGTGTATCTTGTATGTTTTTGTCTCTTGGCACTATTTGGTTGGTGCTCCCTTGTTTTCCCAGCCAGGCTGGCTTTGTATGGATGGTAGCCAGGAAAGGCAGAGAGGAGATTATAGGGCAAGTAGAATAACGGAGTCATTGAATGTTTTGGACTGGATTGGAAGGGATCTTTAAAGATCATCTGGTCCAAGAACCCCACTGCTGTGAGCAGGGACATGTTATTTTTTGCTAGACCAGGTTGCTCAAAGCTCCATCCAACCAGACCTAGAACATTTATTTACAGGGATGGGGTATCTACAACTTCTCTGGGCAATCTGTTCCAGTGCCTCACCA
This sequence comes from Daphoenositta chrysoptera, assembly GCA_013397915.1. Lineage (NCBI taxonomy): Eukaryota > Metazoa > Chordata > Aves > Passeriformes > Daphoenositta > Daphoenositta chrysoptera. The sequence continues at coordinate 744,539 of VZRO01003944.1, read as the reverse complement.
CTCTCATCATAAAAATCTTTTGCTTATGTCCAGTGTAAGTCTACACTTTCTCAGTCCAAAATCTGTTCCAGTTTCAGCAGGTACTACTGCTCCTCTCTAGGGCTCCTTTTGTCTGGTACCAGAGCCAGACCCACTGTGGAATGGGCTCTATCTGTGCCAGACAGATAAGAGTGGTGTTGTTTGAGACTGGGTGAGATTGTCAGGGTGGATCAGACCCTGTGTCCCTCTACTTTCAATACTTTGTATGTGAGGTGTCACTGCTGTGTGTTCAGAGGAAAAAGTAGAAGCATCTCTGGGTTTTATGGGGTAATCTCTCCCACTGTTGTTTTATCATGGTCTGTAATGGCTAGAGGTAGACCTGTGCCTTTGTTGATAAAGGAATCTTAGTAATAAACATGGCATAGATGGAACAATTGTCCTGATCCTGGTCCTCACATAGAATGTTCCATACTTGACTTCCATGACTTCCTGCCGGAATTAGTTTTTGTATTTATATACTCACAGTCTCTTTTGTATATGCAAGCAGAAACTGCCAGGCTTCCTTTTCCAAATGGTTTTCTGCCTTATCATGCTTGGGTGTATTTCAGCAGATTTGGATTGTTCAGGAAGACTGTATTTTGAGGGTTTTCCCGTTCCCAGAGCCAGAGTTGTTACCTCTTTATGAAAGAGGTAACCTTGTCTGGTTTAGCAGCACCTTTTGGAATGACTAGCACAGCACATTATAATAAAGGAATCTGCACTAGTGTCCTCTGGAAGACATTAATTAGGCTGACATTACTCTTCATCTCAGTTCTGTTCATGCAAAGCTAAATTTGAGGTTCTGCTTTTTAAACCATGGCTGTATCTTGAACCTTTTGCTGAGCTGTTTCAAGTCCCTTTCTAGATGTTGTAATTAATGGTTTAGTTAAAAATCCTGTGAGGTTTTATAGCTAGCTTAAAAGCTTGCATTTCGTGCACATTGGTTAGTACTCAAATCCATTGATGTTTTATTTCTTGTCCATTCACGTCACTTATTTCTCTCTGCAGACTTCTCGTGGTCCTGTCAGATACTGCTTTACATCAGAAACTGTCATCTGCTGAGGTTCCTACCTTTTATCTCTCCCTGCTGCAGCCTTCCTTTCAGTTCATTGCATTGTGAGATACTTAAAAAGATAAGGATGTGGAAGATAGGATGCCACTCATCTTTGCTCTTGAGCACACTGAGCCCTTATACTGACCCCTGCAGTTGGTGTCCCAGCCAGGGTTTGATATGTGTGCATCTCACCACCTGCCCATCATCTGGTTATCTTGGCAAACCCGTGCTGCCTGGGGAGCTGCATGTGGCAGTCCTTGCTTCCTCCTTGGTTGGGTGGGCAATGCAAAGCACACTTTGTTTAAAATGCGTCAGGAGCTGCTGGCTGAGAAACGTGCTCTCAGACACCAGAGTGCCTGCTGAGGTTGGCCACGTCACTTCGGAGGAGTTCAGGTGTGTGTGGCAGCTACTAGTGGTAGCCACAGGGCAGTCCAGTACGGGTTCTTTTTGCATTGAATTAATTTTGTAAAACACACCCACGTTGATACTACCATGCATAGTGCACCAGTTCGAAGAATGAAGGGCAGTTCAGGTGGATAAGGTAGTCTTGCCTTGGTAACTACAGCTTATTTACGAATTAGGAGGAAAAAAATTATTTTGGCTGAAATTATTTGAAGTGTTTTCTTCTTTGGCCAGTAAATGTCAGTTGCCTTAGAGGCATTAAAAACTTGGGTATCATCCAGCTGTTCTTGTTCTTTTCCCCCTCCTTATTTAGCTTTATGCCAAGAAACATATAATCTCTAATGACTCAAGCATGAGAGCTCTATTTCCTTTTATTTTTTTAGTCCACATTTTATATACACATGTATATCCTGTTAACTTTTAAATAGCAACTGTTTGGAATTAAAGCTAAGGAGTAATGATGAAACTCTGTACTTGATTCCTTGGTGTAAAAACTTACAGTAGTTCCAACTTGTGGAGAGAAGTCCCACATGCAGTAAGATGGATGGGCAGCTGGCAGATGCTCTTGGTTGCTCTGAACTGTGTAAGGAGCGGGCTCAGCCCAGGTTTCCAGCTCACTTCCAGTACCTCCCATCCAAAATTGGTTGTCAAGACTTAACTATCTCTAAGTACATGACTGGAAAAGTGTAAGATTTGAAATACAGCTTTCCAAGTACTTCTGTGTAGTAGTCAAAACTTTTCAGGAGCATTAAAAGGATAGTTCAATATTAACTTTTAATGGCACACAGTGTCTTATTTTAACTCAAAATGCATAGTCCCTATCTTGATGAACTGAGGCTATATGACTATTAAATAAGACATCACACCAGAGTCCATGTATGTGTTGAGCTTGAGGGTGATTAGAGTTCAACTTGATAACAACACCCATTCATGTGTTGCTTTGATTTTACTGTGCATGGACCTTAATTTTCAGAGATTCATATCTGTTCTCTATTCAAATGTTAAAAGAAATGTTGAGGTAGCTTCCAGCAATAAAACTAAACTGACCAGCTTTCCTGTGAAACTTCCAGAACTTCCTGCTTCTGTTCTGGCTTAGTGTTTAGGGTGTTAAAAAACCACCCTTTCTTCTGTCATTTCCACACTGATTTTAGCCAGAATGTGAAAGCAAGGAAACATTGTAACAGTAATAAATCAACACTTAAAAAATCATCATGATAACTTTGATTTCTAATGAAAATGGTCAAAGCTTCAGGTTTCTGTCCTTGTCTTTATAAAAAAAGGTGCCTTTATGCCTGCCTATACTCACATATTAAGATCTTAGTGCATACATGTATAGATATATATAGATAGAGAGAGGAAAACATTCATGTAGGAAAAAACAAGCAGCCGAATAGAGACAAGTTTTCTGTAAAAATTACATACCTTGAGGAAAAATTGGAAGATTGGACCAGATAGCAGAGTGTATGCTAGTTTGAGGTAGTGTGTGAATGCTGCCTTGGTGTTCCTCATGCAAGCGTAACTGCTGAGATCAAATTGTGTTTGAGCGTTAGTCAATAATTCTATACACATAGGTCAAATATTTTCCAGCTCTTAATTGGTTTCTGCATAGAGTGTGCTGATGGTACCCATTATCAGAGAATCATTTTGGTTAGAAGAGGACCTCCAAGATCATCCAGTCCATCTGTTAACTTAGCACTGTCAAGTCCACCAACAGCCCTTATTTCTAAGAACCACATCTACATGTCTTTTAAATGTCTCCAGGGACAGTGGTTTCATCACTTCCTGGACAACATGTTCTAATGCTTGACAACCATTTCAGTGAAGAAATTTGTCCTAATATCCAGTATAAATCTGCCTGGCACAACTTAAGCCTGTTCTGTCTTGTCGAATGACTTCCTACCTGGCAGAAGAGTCTGACCCCCACCTGGCTGCAACTTTTGTTCAACCTCAGCTCTCTTGTGAAAAAGCTCCCCTGAGCCTGCTTTTTGCCAGATTAAACAGCTGCAGCTCCCTCAACCACTCCACATAAGACATGTGCTCCAGACTCTTCACCAGCTTTTGTCCTCTTGTCTGGATGTGCTGCAGCACCTCAACACGTCTCCTGTAATGAAGGGCCCAAAACTGAATCAAGTACTGGAATTGCGGCCTCACTAGTGCTGAGGACAGGACTCTGTCTGGTCTCATTGCCCTATTTCTCATGTTTCTGGTGTGTTTCTAGCCACACTGTTTCTGATACAAGCTGGGATGCCATTGGCCACCTGGGCACATGCTGGCTCATCTTCTACTGGCTGTCGACCAGCACCCCCAGGGCCTTTTCCACTGGGCCATGTTCCAGCCACTCTGCCCCCAGCCTGTGGTGCTGCAGGGGGTTGTTGTGACCCATGTGTCAGACCCAGCATTTGGCCTTGTTGAACCTTGTCCAGCTGGCCTTGGCTCACTGAACAATGCTGTCCAGATCCCTCTATGAAAGCCTTTGTGTCCTCCAGCAGATCAACACTCCCATCCAACTTGTGTCATCTGCAGGCTGTCTGCAAATGCACTTCATCTGCTTGTCCAGGTCATCAACAAAGATATTAAACAGAGCTGGTCCTGAGCTCTGGGTGCCACCACTCGTGACTGGTTGCCAGCTGGATGTAACTCATCATCATTCTTTGGGGCCGGCCATCCAGCCAGTTTTCTACCTGAAGAAAGGGTGCACTCATCCAAGCAATGGTCAGCCAGTTTCTCCAGGAGAATGCTGTGGAAAATGGTATCAAAGACTTTACTAAAGTCCAGGCAGACAACATCCACTTCCAGCATCTCTCCAGACACACAGCTTACAATCTTATGGTTGTTTCTACCCGATTGTAGCCAACATGCAGCAAAGGCATGGGAAGGTAAGAAAATGAAACCCAAGTTTTAACATCAGTGAAGGAATAAGAAAAGGGTTAAAACAGTAAAGTGGTTGTTAGTATTTGATATGTAAATGAGTATAATTCCTCAAGTAGGTTTTATTTGTTGAGTTTAAAGCTTGGAAGCAAGTTGACTTTGGATGGTGGTGTTTATGACAAGATACAAATGCAATAATGAAGGCAAATTTGCTGTCTTGTTCAGCCAAGCATTTTTGGAATTTTTCTTGTAGTGAAGAGTATCATGTCCCCCCTCCTTCCACACTTGGTTGTTGTAGAAGGATTATCTGCATTGCACATAAATGTGCTGTGGCTGTGGAAGAGATCTGAGCTGGTTCCATGCCATCTGGCTCAGGACCAGAAGCAATGTGCCTGAGCTTGGGCAGCAGTATGCAGCCTTGGCAATTTGGGCTGGTGCCATCTCAGGGATGGATCTCTGTGCCTTGGAGTCAGCATTGCTGATGTTTCTAGTGTCCTCCTGTACACTTACATTGCTCTTGGTTTTACATCTACAAGACTGTATTTAAAAGAAAAAGCTTTATAGGTTAAAGAAAAATAGTCAGCACTTGCAACACCAGTCACCCGTCCAGGCATTCTGTCCTTTGCATCTTTACTTTGTAATGTGAATAAAGTTATATCAAAACAACAAAACTTGGACTGTACTATAATGGTTTTTTATAGCACGATATCTGAAGGTCTTTAAGCCTTACTGGTTTTTAAATTGGCTTTGGTTATCTGTGAGGAAAATAATGCTGATATATTCATCAAATTTAAGGGATTAAGATAAGGAGGAAGTTAAATGCTGTGAATAATGTGTTTGAATTGCAGGAACACAAACAGGGTTGTATGAAAGATGTTAGGAAACAATCTGTTCTCTGTTACAGTTTTAGAGATCTTCAGTGAAAAGAGGACCTTTGTGTTTTTGCATACCCTGAGGAATGCACTCCCTGGTAGGTGGGGTACCTCTGAATGCTTTTAACAGCCTAATCGGTGCATAAACAAAACCACCCCATAGGCTGCTTTCTTAGTGGAAGGACCGTGCTTGTGTGGTATGCATTTCTGGCTAGATTCAAGTAGGGGTTTTTGGAGGCCTTTCACATTTTTTGTGGTAACCCTCTGAACAAAATATTTGGAGAACACACCCCTGTGGTGTTCCTAAGTCTTCTCATTTGTCAATGATCTTTTTGAAATCTGTGTTTAGAAGAAAAGTACTTGACTACCTTTCAAAGTGCGCCTTTGACATATTTCTATGCTCTGCATATTTAATATAAAGAAAATACTACTGCAATATGCTCTTAAGGTGCTGTTTGACAGAGTAAACTGGTAGTTTTGGCGATGATGCCTTTGTAGTGAAACTTCAAAGTGTTAGACTGCAGTGTTAGTGGCATGGGTTGCTGTGTAATCAGACTTCTATATTAGAAGCAACTGGATGTGTTTGTGATTTCTGCAGTGAATAGGCTGTACTCTGGGGTGAATTTTCTTGATTAGCTGTCAGACTCTTAAGTTTCCAAAAGCCAGCTCTTATCTGATAACAGAAAATAATGCCTGACTGTTCAGGTTTGTGCTGAGAAAAAAGGAAGGAAGGCTCCCTGTTCCCCTTTGTGCTTTGGGGAGGCTGGGCACCTCAGGCTTGTGCAGTGTGCTGAGCATCTCCTCAGCTCTGTGTGCTTCCTTGCTGTTGTTGCATTTCCCAACTAGCCCTTTCCTAGCAATGGGTCTATATTTCTTTCTAGCTAGCTTACAGTGCTGCAGGTATGTTGACAGAATTATTTCAAAGAAGTGGAATAGTTATGCTTTAAAAACACCTCAGATTATGGAAGAATTTAAATTTCTGTAAAGCTAATATAGAACTCTAGTGGCTTTATGATGCCTACCGTGGGCTTTTCATTTTTCAGTTGCATTTTTCTTAAAAGTCAGCACAAATACAGAGGAACTATTGCTGCCATCTGATTCCCCTTTCCTTGGGAAACTGTGAATGGTTATGTATGACCTTAAAATCCAAACCCTTACTGGAGGACAATGTAGCAAAATGTTCCTATGTCATTCCTTATGAATATCTGTGTTTATGTTGGGTTTTGGTTTTTGGTATGGGCATGTTTGAGGGTGGTGAGCAGGTGTTCTAGTCCTAGCCTGGATTTCCTGTTGTTATTTTAATTTCACTTTACTTTCTTCTGTCTTTCCACTTTGCTTATTAACTTAGGCCGAACATTTGATATCTGGGTCAACCAAACTGTGTAGATATGCTCCCCTTTCATTGTAGCTGGGTACTAGAGTTATTTTTCCAGGAAAGTTTTGTGCCCTTTATTATGTAGAGCCACAGGAACTGCACAGGGATTTTTGATGTGTTTCTGCATCCTAAGTAACAGTGACCTATGAACTCTGTATTAAAAGGAGTATTGAGCGGTTCACGTATCAAGTTGTTGGATTACTTGGTTGAACAGGAGGAACATGAGCTTGATCAAAGCAAAATAAAAAGCTAGATAAAACCATCCAAAGTCCTACCTCCTTATTCCCTTGCTCTTCTGAGCATTTTGCTGTGCACTGCCTGCATTTCCTTCAGTAGCAGCCCCCGTGGCTTACAGTGCTACCTGCCAGCATGGCAGAACCTCAGGCTGGCCAGGGTGACAGCTGGGCCACTCAGTCCATTTTTTCTGGTTTAGTTTTTTTTTTCTACTGCATATTACAGTGTTTTCTCTTACGGTGATCTCTTTGTTTCTGTGATTCCTTTCTGTGGAGAAAAAGTATCATAGATTTGTGGGGTTTTTTCCTTCACCACCTCTTGTGTTCAAAAGCAAGTGCCCTTGTGTAGGGGTACCACTGCAGTATTGTGAGTAGCAGGAGGCTGGCTTGTAATTGAGTGAACTGAAAGGGAGAGAGTTTTTCCTCCCCTCGGTTTGGAACATGTGTGTATGATGGTGAACTGCTAAAGACTCTTCACTGCCATGCAAGTCTTTCAGTTAGTGAAGGAACTGTGTTGGTGAAGCCTGGAGCAAGGGCTGAAAGCAGGGAGATTCCATCCAGGCTGTAATGTTGCTGCGATGGTGGCCTGCCTTGCTCCTGCTGTGATGGTGGGAGGCCCAGCAGCCATCTACACCTGGGTTAAGCTTGCTCGACTTGGACAGAGCAAGACAGTGTTAACGTGGTCGGACCTGCCCGGTGTGCCATGGCCCAACAGTGTGCTGTTTTGGGTAGGGTCACACAGAGGGTGATTCCCTTACCTGTTAGTGGGAAGGATGCTAATGCTCTGGAGGATTCCTGTCGTTCTTGAGATGGAAAATGGTCTGGGCTGTCACAAAACAAAGCATTGATGTTTATTACAAAAAAACAAAGGTGTGAGGTCTTATGGTGCAGTCCAAACTACTCATGATTCATGTCCTTGGGACTGTTCTTGCTGAAGAAGGATATCAGCTTCTAGAAGCAGCTGTTTCCTTCACTGTGTGGTGGCTGCTGGCTCGTATGTTTTGGATCAAAGTATAATTAGGCATATGGGTATATGTATCTTCCTTTTATTTTTTTTTTAAGCTTCTGGTTGCCTCTTTCAGTTCTTGATCTCCCTGCTACTCCTGTTGTTTCTGAGTTCCAGCAGGGACAGTCTGGGTCTAGTCATCAAACATGGGATGAATAGAGATGGTCCTATCATGGTGTGTTTCGTGAGGATGCAGTAGCAAAGGTCAGGGAGCCAGGCTGGGAATCACTTGATGAGTACAAAAAGGAGTTAGCTGAATACAGTGACTATCTCTCCCTAGACCTTAGTCAGCATACAGCGTGGCGAGTACACAGGAGGTGCATTTTTAAGCTAGTGTAACCAAGCAGAGGAGTAGTTGAATGCAAGGGGATGCTTCAGAGTGACTTCTCTGGAGAGAATGTACTAAAGTGTGCCACCTAAATAGTGATTTGTGGTTCTTTAAAACATGACATTGAGTCACCAGTGTGCCCTGGCAGCCAGGAGGGCCAAGTGTGTCCTGGGGTGCATCAGGCACAGCATCGCCAGCCAGGCAAGGGAGGGGGTTGTCCCTCTTTGCTCTGCACTGGTGCAGCCTCACCTTGAGTGCCGTGATGGTTGTCACAGTGAAAAAAGGATATAAAGTTATTAGAGAGAGTCCAAAGAAGGACCATGAACATGGTGAAGTGTCTAAAGGGGAAGCCATGTGAGGACCAGCTGAGGTCGCTTGGTTTGTTCTTGGAGGAGACTGAGGTCTACGGTTTCCTCATGCAGGGAAGCAGAGGAGCAGGTGCTGAAATCTTTTCTCTAGTGTTCAGCAATAGGACCTGAGGGAATGGCATCAAGCTGCACCAGGGGATGTTTAGATGGGATATTAGGATAAGGTTCTTCCCCCAAAGGGTGGTTGGGCACTGGAACAGGCTCCCCAGAGAAGTGGTCACAGCACCAGCCTGACAGAGTTCAAGAAGCATTTGGACAATGCTCTCAGACACATGGTGTGATTGTTGGGGTTGTCTTGTGCAGGGCCAGGAATTGGACTCTGATGATCCTTGTAGGTCTCTTCCAGCTCAGGATATTCTACGATTATGTGACTTAACATGTACAAGCACAGAGTGAGGAAATATTTGAGACCTTTGCAGTGTGCTTTGCAGAATGTAGTAGAAGATATTTCAGCATAGCTCATGCTAAGAAGTTTCTAAGGAAAGATTTGCTGCGAAGAGTATTTTTTAGGAGGCTTGGTGTGGAGGTGCAGAGATGAACATGCTGCAGTTTTTGTTAGCAAGGAGCCTGCCTCTGTCTGACACATCTCTTGGAAGGCACTTGTGACTTTTCCCTGTTTAAACTGGTTAGTTGCATTAAGTAGGACCATGAGGAAGTTGAAGTACTCTGTTTTTTTTGAGTGATGTTGAAATTAATTGGATTTATTAGATCAAGGGAGGGATATAAGCCACAGGTAGAAAATGTATTCCAGTTCTACTGTATCTAACAAGCTCTTATTTTTCAAATTTATTACCCTGTGTAATGTTATGCTTTACCAGTCTGAAGTAATTTTAGTGAAACTGAGTGCTCATTCATTGGCTTCTGCATCCCAGTGAAACTTGGTGCTTTGAAAGTGCTTTCTGTTCCACAGAACTTCTGTTCTCTTTAATTTTTTGACTATGGCCTACTGTTGCTGTTCCATGCTCTTGCCATCAAGTGGTGTGTTAAAACAGGATGCCTTTGTCTGTGCTCAGGCACCACCGTTTTGGGGGGCGGAGAAGCTGACGAGAGGGATCAAGTGGCTGCTGCTTACAGGCCCCTGGGGGAACCAGGCAAAATGGTGCCCATTCATGGGGCTCCAGCAGTAAACTGTACCTTCCCCGGTGTTTCCCTGCTGTTTCATTTTGGCTCTGCGAGTTGCCCAAGCTGCAAAGAGTGCTTGGCTCTCAGTGCTGTAGGATATTTTGGGTAGTTGGAGTGCCTCTGCCATCTTCTCTGTGCTTTCCAGGCGGCAGTGGGGCCGTGGAGGTGCTGTGCTGTGGGGCTGCTGCTGGCGTCCCATTGCAAGCATTGCTGAATGCAGACTGACCCTGTGCCCATCAAGCACTGGCGGTAGGTGTCTTTTGTCTCGTGCTAAATAGGCTCAAAAAAGGAGGCTTTTAAGACCGAGCTGTGCTCATTGGTGACTCCAGGTAGGCACAGGATGACTGCCTTGGCTGTCATCTGCTGCTGCCTGGTCATCTCTCTGGCTTCTGGGCAGCGGGAAGGGAACGTGGCAGAGGAGGGCTCTTGCTATGCTGCCTTCAGCGATGGCTTTCCTCTAGCTAGTTTTGGGCTGTCTCATGAATAAACCCTCAGCAGTCTTGCCAGGGTGCTGTAGTTCTCAAAGTCCCGTGCAATTTCTCTTGGGAATTGTGGATGTATGATGAAACTCACAGGAAATGGGGACAGGATTTCCTCTTTCCTTGATAAAAATAGTCTTTGGCTAGGGAGGAATTGCAATTCCCAAAAACTTAATGCACTGGGCAAAAACGGGCTTGCTGGGGAGCACTTGCTCCAGACTTGCTCATGAGCTTGCAGAAGGTAGGAGTGTGGTACCATGTCTGACAACCAAAATGCTGAGAAGAGAGTGGCCAGATGTGGGATGCGGGAAAGGAATATTCCATAAAAATCATTTGTCATTGCCAGTGGAATAATTTCTCTGAGGATTTTGGATATATTTGGAGCTAAAGGCTAACTGACCAGTGTCTGGGGCTGGCATCCTCTTCAGAAATCTAGACTAACAAAGGGAGGGAAGTGAGTACCTGAGAATACATACAACTCTGATGTTAAAATTGACATATCTTGTATTTTGGGAGAGAGGTAGATTTTCGTCCTGCTTTGCAGTTCCTCCTTAAAGGAAATAAATAACACTCTCTTTGAGTTCTGATTATTTGCAAAACAGAGCAATTATGTTCTTCTTCCTGATGTTTTATTATCCCAAAATGTAAGTAGGAGGACTTGATGGGAAAACCCATAAGCAGGCAGTGTGGGTGAGGGAGCTGGTGCTACTCACGCTGGCCCTGTAGTGTTTACAGCAAGCACAATGTGCAGTTGGACCAGCCTGGCTATGGTCTATTCTGGTGGTGCAGGGTGACTGTGTGCTGCAGTACATTGTCTGACCCACTTTTCGAATTAAATTGCTGTGGTTTAATAATGAACATGCTTCCTCCTGTGGTAACAGTACTGTACCCCCTGCAGCAGGTTCTCACAATGTATGTGGTACCCAATTCCCTATGTGACAGAGGGAGAACAAACTTGCTCGTTTCCTCTTCACGGGTTACATTTTGACAGATAAAATGATGTAATAGCAGAAATCCAATTTTGAAAAATTTTGGCTGGTGGGTAATGCATACCAGATGGATTTTGTTACTAAGTTACTTTGAAAAGGATAGCTTAAATGAACGATTTGTTTGTTGCTGTGTTAGACAAGAACTCCATCTCAAGTTAATTATTAAAGACTCAGCTCTATTTGAGTCCGTAAGATGTTTGCATATTGCTTTTTCCTTCCTGTAAAAAGGTTGTAGTAGTTCTGCTGGTTTGGACTATGGGGACTGAAAAAATTCAAAATACGAACTGCAGTCCTCTTACTTACTAGTTACCATAGAAATCTAAATAAAGAATGCTCTGCAAATAGTGTAAATATAGCACTTTGACAGCTCTCACTTTCTTAAAAAGACATGCCATTGTTCAGATTTCTGTAGTGACTGATCAGTAAGGGCCACTGCACACATTCTGAATAAGATTGCTGTATAAGTGGTGGATTTATACTATTTGCAAAGTATTCTCAGTATAAGAAAACTTTTCTGTTACTGACTTTTGATATCAGTTTGTTGTTGAGACTGGCTGTGGTAAATGAGACTAGAAAAGGCTGCTCTGCATTCATAATGAGAGCTGCAAAATGCTTACGATTTTATGAATTATGAATGAGTCACCTACAGAACTGTTGCTATTATTCCAGCGAGAAATGCAACCCAGTGACATGCAGAGCAGCCACCGTAAAGCTACAGATAGAAACTCAGGAAGCAACAAGATGTCTCATTCTCTCTCCTGGTCTGGCTTTCTCACTCAACTTGTTGTATAACCCAAGGGTGGGGAATGGAGGTGAGATGGCTTTTTGGGTCTCTTTGGCCTCTGCACCTGGCATAGTCTGACTCACTAGCAAGTCAATTTGTGGCCTTATATCTTTTGAGGAGCTGAGATTTATTGCAGAGTAAAACTACTTCAGGTTTCCTCCACTGTCCTTAGGAATACATATTATGCATTTCTTATCTGGTGGGATCTGATGATGTTTTCAGGACTTTTCGTTGTTTTCAAAGTAGATAATAGGACATTATTATTTTTGAAGCAGTCACTGTGGTTTGTCACTTTTCTTCTGTGTTCACTTATCTTACATAATGTAAATCGCTTTCATATTCCTTTGATTTTTCTTTTTTAATTTACTTTTTTTTTCCTGGGGCTGCTTAGCTGGTAGTAGTAGCCTCCTTGCAGAAAGAGAGCTAAAGATGTAAGAATTTTAAATGAGTTTCCATCTGGTGTTGGTTTTGGCTTGGAACAGGAATAAAAATGCTATGCATTTTTACAAAGTAGAGGTTTTTTTTTTTTCTTCTGATAAGTAAAAACAGACTCAAAAAAGCAAAATGGAAATTTACAGATTTCCAGAGCCAGATCACTGAGTTATGGCCTTATATCCCTGAGGGAAACGAAAATCAGCACTGTGTGATGCATGTGCAAACTGGGGGGTTTTGTGGGCAAATCGGAGCTGGTAGGGCTTCCCAACAGCTCTCTAAGCAATGTAGCTGTACTGCTGAGATGCTGTGCCCTTAGAAGTTTCTAAGTTAGATCTACTAGTCTTCTGTAATTAACCCAAATACAGTTCCACACCTACCTCACATTCAGTGTTGGACTGGATCATTCTGTGCACTACTTCTTTGGGTGTTGGCATTCCAATAGGTACTTAAAATCCTGGTGCGGGTTTGGAGAAAACTAGGCAGCAATTCTGGATGGGGAAATTAATGTTGCTTTTTAAAATTTTTCTTTTTTCCCCCTTTCTCACCACTCCTGCTTCTCACCTGGCCCCAGCAGTTGTGGCTGGGTGAGGTGGTTGGCATTTCTGTCTGGGTGTGTGCCGAGGCTTTTGCAGAACCTGGTTTAGCAGTGTTTGTCCAGAACACACGGATGCTGTTCAGGGAATGGGATGATGCTCCCTGAGAGCGGTGTTTGGAGGCCTGCTCCTCTTCCTCAGTGACTGCCATTGTTGGGTGTGGCTGGTGCTGCTCTGTCGCTGTCCTTCAGCTCTGTGCTCTGCTGCTGCAGCAGTGACCGTGGGAGGTGCTTCACCTTTGCCACTCTAATCTGAGCAATGTGCCTAGCTTGAGGTGCGTCCATAGGGAAATCACACTGCTTCCCATGGAGGACTGGTGCCTGAATGTACCTCTGAAAGCGAGGAGGAATAATACAGGCATCATTCACCATGGCTGAAACCATTTCCTTTTGAGGTCAAAAGTATCTGGGGGGCATATTATTATTTAATGGGCATTTTTTGATGTTTCAAGTCCTTTTTCTTAATATCCTGTGAAAAAAAAAATAGTTATTTCAGTAGCAATTTTACAAAATCGTTGTGAAAGAAACTGACCTGAGCTCAAAGTGATTTTTTGATGGATCTGCAATTTCCTGTTTTTTTTTTTTTTTTAAATGTGTGTCCCACTTTCTAAAAACCCTGTTCAGCAATTCTAGTGACTATTGGCTGTGTTTTTAGATGCTTGCAAAAACAGTAGATGGTGGAATTTTAGCTAAGCAATTCTTTCCTTAGATTTGTGTTAATATGGCGTTGCATTTCTTTTCCTATACTAACTCATCAAAATTGAAGAGAGTTCTCACTAAGGCATAATATGATCAAGAAAAGTTGAATTTACATATAACACAAGTTGTATTGTACCTAAGTTACCCAAGTAATTATGATTTAGTGCACACATATAATATGTATCTTGAAATACACATAATTGCATTTGAAACAATTTCAGCTGCAAACTAATAGTATGCTTTTTTGATTTCTGCTTTATATGTGGTGTTTGACAACTTGTAGCTCTTATCTCTGCTGTGTTCCCCTTTTCAAAGGAACAGAGGTTCACAGAAGAGCACAGAATTGCTAGACTGAAAGTTGGAAAAGAGGTGAAAATTTTAGAAGTCCCCAGCTTCTGGCTTCAATGAGGGCAGGGAAGGTCAGTGTGATACTCAGCAGTACTCACAAGCCATGTCCAAGTACTCAGG
>VZRO01003944.1:573328-730386 GCA_013397915.1 Daphoenositta chrysoptera | reverse complement strand
GGGTGGAGCTATGCTGCTTTCAGAGAAACAATACTGCTTTTTTCTGTATTTGTTTATTTTTTAATTGCCACAACTTGGAGTGTAAAATGAAATCACCCAGCTTTGCAGCCTTGCAGCTGTATGTAATCCATTCAGTTTGGAGCACTGCTGAAAAAGAACTTCAGCTGTTTGGGTACACTGGGAGAAGTGTTCTCATAAACTGAAGAGCATCCTTTTAGCCAAATGGATTTGAGTAAAATGAGAATTAATATTACAGCTAAGCCAGTGAGTTACTGCTGGAAGAGGCTGTCCTTATTCTTTTAGTTTGTTTCGTGGGATTTTTTTTTCCCCTCACATGTTGTGTGATGTGGCCCTGCCCCCATATTTCAGCCAGTGCCATGGCTTGACTTCATGTATCACTAAGTGTTGAGTTAAATACACTGCCTGGATTCACCCTGCTCCCTGTGGAGGCTCCTTGAAAGGGTGCCAGAACAGGCACAGGAATATCAGGAGGTGTGAGAGAAAGTTCCCCTGAGCTTCCCGTGGTGTGGGAGGCTCAGGGTGTGCTGAGTCCACCAGCTAATGGGAACCCCGCTGAACAGAAGCAGTCTGGAAATCTAAACTAAAACATTTCTAAAGAAAGGGGAGAAGGACCTGTTTGTTGCAGAGGAGCAAAACTTGTGTAGTTCTGTTGTTTCGCAGGGCACAGTGATGTTGGATTTTTGGGTGCATTGGGTTTTATTTTTTCAGATACAATAGGAGTTTCTGGCAATAAGAAAGAGAGCTATCTTGCTAACTGGAATTACCCATATTGAAGACAGGTATGAAATGTAGTGGTGGGTATTCATCTCCATTCAGCACTTCATAGAAGGTAAAAACACATCTCTCTACTCTTAAGTCCTTTATGTCTTGCTGTGTATCACCATTGCTGTTGTTTCTGATCTGTGCCTCAGTCAGATGTGGCATGTTTTATGCCTGTGTTGTGCGTGTGAATTCCCAGAGGTGTCAGTCCTCTGGGTTTCCTTTCAGGTGTGGTGAGGAAGCAGCTGACCTCTGCTTCATGCTCTCAGGAGTCAGTGCTGGGAGAAGTTGCCTCTTGCCTCTACAGAACCTTCAGCAGCAAAGTGGTTACTGAGCCTACTTTACTCACCCTGTTTCTGTTCCTCTGACAAAGTAAATAGGCACCAATTATCCTGTTGTGATTACATGGTGCAATTTCCTTGTTCATTATGTGCCACTGCCAGCTTAAGGACCTTTGACACTAGTTTGGCCTTGAGTTTTGCAGACGTCAGGCATCTGTCAGAAAACAAAATGCTGCAAAGCATGAATGGACTTTGAGAATAAATGTTTCTCATACTTCCCCAGCATAAGCATCGGCAGTCTAAAGCTTCTGTGCTGTGGAAGACTGCTGCAGCTGGTGTGGGGGGTAAATCGGTGATCACGCTGACAGCTCCTCTGATAGCTGGGCCTGGAAGCGGCATCCTGCAGCAGCAGCATCTCTGCAGAGAACAGCATGTGCATGAGCTCGGGTCTTCCGCTTCTCAGTGAAAGATTTATCCTTTCACAGAGCTTTGTATCAGTGTTAGATGCTTTTGAAAAGCCTGTACAAGTAGATGTCTGTTGATAGTTATTTAGTGATTGTAGGTGCTGTTGTGTAAGGATTTGGTTATTCCTGTAAGACAGCAAGCAACTTCTCCTGCAGCTGCTAAGGGGAAAGTGTGATTCATGACACCGTAACAATTGATCAGTCTTGAGCTGTTTTTACTCTTTCTTGATCTAAACCAAGAGGTTGGCTTAGTTGGCTGCATGTTTGCTCACAACTCAACCAGTGTAGTAAAATGAGTGAGGACTAAACATGGCCTGTTTTGAGACATCTTGCTGAGGGAAATTGCTCCTGTGGATTGCTGTGTTGAGCACTAGTAAGCTGGTGCAGTAGTTACTTGAAAGACTATCTCTGTTAGGAAAGTTGTAGCTCCTTACACGGTCCAGTCACTGACTCGGATATATACATTATCTTGTATTTTGTAAATTGTTCAGCCTCTGGTTGTTCACAGCTGTGTTCCACCAAACAGAGCAACTAAAAGGATTGCTTTAGAAGAAATGCATTGAGGTCAGGACCATTTATAGACCCTTGGGTTTTCTGTGAGTCAAGATTTATCCTAATATTAGCTTTGGGCTTCACTCAAATGGGGGTATTTATTACTTGTTTATTTTTATCCCTTGGAATGTTGCAGTTTTGCAATAGATTCATCCTGTTATTAGCTAGCCTAAATTGCTGCTTCGTTTATCACTTAAAACAAGTAATCTTTATATAGCTGCTTTTTGTTTGTTTTGTTGTAAAGGGCCTTACCTTTGCCTGAAATGAAGGAAACCATAAGAGCACAGAATAGCAGTGCAGCTTGGGTTTACTGGTAATAGCGTGTACTTGCATATTATCTTTTGTCAGTGGCTCTGGATATGTTTTGCAGACTTTCAGCAAGCCTCTCCTATCTTGGAAATTAGAGTTAAGAATATTAGAAGATGCTAAATTGCAGCAGTAGGTGACAGTAGGTTCTTCACTCAATTTGCCTGCCTAGTGTGGGCAGGTTTGGCTGAATTCCTGAAGATCTGTCTTATCTTGCAGGGGCTGTGGTGTAAGAATGGTTAGTCTTGAGTCTCCAATGACTGTTGAGGTAGTTTTATTTGTGAGTAATAGGTCACTTCGGTTTTCTTCGTGTCTTTTGGTGTCTCCTTTACTGGTTTGTCCCTTTTTTGGATCTGCTATGGTTCTCTGGTTTGGAGATTATGGAGAGAACTCCTCCAGCTCTGTGTTTTGTGCTCAGGTTATACCTCAATGGAGGGTCTCCAGGCATCAAAACGAGTTATTAATACACTTGTAGAGAGTTTTACAGGTTCTCTCCTCCAGGTTGTTCTAAGACACCTGTCACAAAGTCACAGGTACTACATGTGGTGGTTGTGATTTTAAGTAGGTTTGTAAACTACCCTACTGTGAACTTAAGCAATTTGTATAAGGCCCCTCTCACTGTAACTAGTAAAATAAAATCCTAGATCTCTGTGCTGTTAACTCTGTGTTTAACCTCAGCTATGATTTTTCACTAGCTTCATATTTAAAGAAATCTTGTAAATGACAGTGGTTCAACTGATAGGTAAAAAAATAAATACAGATCCTCATATTACATAAGTTATATCTTAATTAATACAGCTGTATGGTTGCAAGTGTTTACCTTTTACTGTACTTGAGTGTGGGAGATTCAGCCTAAGGAAGTCTGAGGTTTATTGTAATTTCTGATGTTCTCCCTTATTGTGCAAATAAAGGCAACATAATCCTTGCTAAAAGCACATCTCTGAACAAGAGATAGAGGGTTGAGAAGCAGGTTTTAAGTGCAAAAGAAGAATCTGATCTTTTAGCACTATCGGGTGAAATAAAATCACTTGCTTAAAACCTCTAAAGGATCTGTCTTTTTCCAACTGTAATCACTGTTCTTATGTTTCATTTCCTCCAGTAATCACCATCACTTTTTTCTTTTTACATAAAACGTGGTTGCCACCTTTACTGTGGACAGGGCCCTATTGGATCTATGTACTGGTGAATAAGTTAGTCTCTGTGTCGTGAGGAATGTCTGCAGTGAAACGCTGTGTGTGTGTGCGAGAGATTTCTTTAGATACAGTTTCTAGAAGTTACTTTACTCAGTAACATTTAGAATAAGATTTGCTGGGGCAATAGACAAAGTGGAAGAAAAGAGTTTTAAACAGTTATTTTTTTAAGGAACTGCATTTGTTCTAAGCATGAAAAGTCAGTACAGTGTTTCAAATATTTGTTACTTTGTATCTTTGTCAGGCAAAGACAGCCTTTGACTAAATTGTCAGAAATTATACCATTGGTCGCGTTTTGTGCCTCAGAAAATTGATGTTAATTGCAAAGCAACAGTTGTGCTTTTAGAATGAAGAATGGTTAACAGAATTTTTCGTCACTGTTTAAAACCAACCCTTTCCTCTCAGCTGGAGAAAATGTAGCATATATTTGGAAAGGGCAGACTGCCATGCTGTGTATTTGTATTTACAGGCAGATGCCCTTTGTTTGAGAATAAAGTTTTAAAATAGTTTGCTAGACTATTTGCAGTGTAAGTACAGTTTGGCTTCTCACTTGTTGGATGGCACTGGAGTTCAGAAGGGGCAGGAGAAGGCAAATTGGTTACTGCCACAGCCTGGGCTGCCGGGGAGGCCTGGCAGCACCTTGGGCCTCTGTATTGGGTTTACATGGCAAGATTTTGGTAGTGGAGGGCTACAGGGGTGGCCTCTGTGGAAGCTGCTGGGAGCTTCTACCGTGTCTGATAAAGCCAATGCCCGCCAGCTCCAAGAGGGACCCACCACAGGCCAAGGCTGAGTCCACCTGTGATGGTGGTAGTGCCTCTGGGATAGCAGATAAAAGAGTGTAAAAAACTCTGTGCAGCACCAGTAGCAAGTAGAAGATAGGAGTGAGAATACCTCTGACAGCTCTGCAGACACCAAAGTCAGCACAGAAGGAGGGGGAGGAGGTGTTCCAGGTGCTGGAGCAGAGACTCCTCTGCAGCCCGGGGTGAGGCAGCTGTGCCCCTGCAGCCCATGGGAGCAGAGATCCACCTGCAGCCCGTGGGAGCAGAGATCCACCTGCAGCCCATGGAAGCAGAGATCCACCTGCAGCCCATGGAAGACCCCATGCTGGAGCATGTAGATGCCTGAAGGAGGAAGGAGGCTGTGACCTCAGGGGAAGCCCATGCTGGAGCAGGCTCCTGGCAGGACCTGTGGCCCTGTGGAGAGAGGAGCCCACTCTGCAGCAGGTTTGTTGATAGGGCTTGTGACCTTGTGAAGGACCCATGCTGGAGCAGCCTGTGCCCTGTGGACAGGGACCCATGCTCATGAAGTTCATGAAGAACAGCAGCCCTTGGGAAGGACTCAGGTTGCAGAAGTTTGTGGGGTACTGTCTCCTGTGGGTGGGACCCTATGCTGGAGCAGGGGAAAGGTGTGAGGAGACCTTCTCTGAGAAAGAAGGAGCAGCAGAAACAACGTGTGGTAAACTGACTGCAGCCCACATTCCCAGTCCCCTGGTGCCTCTGTGGGGAGGAGGTAGAGAAAATGAGAGTAAAGTTAAGCACGGGAAGAAGGGAAGGATTGGGGGAAGGTGTTTGATGATTTGATTGTCTTTCTCAGTACCCTACTCTGATTTGATTGGCAATCAATTAAATTAATTTCCCCAAGTGGAGGTTGTTTTGCCCATGATGGTTAATTGGTGAGGGATCTCTCCTTGTCCATGTTTCAGTCCAGGAACTTTCTATCCCCTGTCCAATTGAGATCAATGATAGAATAGCTTTGTTGTGTACCTGGTGTCCAGCCATTGTCAGTCCCCCCCATAGAGACCTGGCTTTGGAACAAAATATGCTAATTTGAGGGAAAAGAGGATTGTCGTTCTCTTTAAAAGTTATCCCTTCAGAAGTCTTTGTGTTCATTTTAATGTTAGCATTGATCTGTCTCAAAATTAGTGAAGAGAGGAGATGGTTTGGGGTAATGTTTTATTACCTGATGGCCTCTCCATTTTTGAGAAGCAATAGTAATTACAAATAAGACATATGAACATATGCTGAAACAAGGCCAATGGCAGAATTCAAATTATTTGAGAGTATTCTTTACCAAAGGGGGAAGTGGACATGACCCTGGCAAGGAAATGCTGTCTCCGGTCTGGGAGGGTTGCTGTCCTTGCACCTGACACAGAGCAAACATGCCAGATCACTTGGGTAACATTTATTTCCTCTCTTGGGCTCTGTTTTATTTAAGCCATCACAATAGAAATCTTCACTTAGCTTATACAAAGCACAGTCTCTTTCTTTCCTGGTTGTCAAGACTCACAGAACTGGCTCAGTACTACAGCACTGTAGTCAGATACCCTGGTCTGCCATAACTTACCTACTCCATTCTCTTAGGTTTGGAGGCTGTGTTTTTGCTGACTGTACCAGTCACATCAGAACTGTGTTAAATTTAAGCATAATTCCTCATGTGCCTGCCTAAGATGACCAAAGGGTGTAGTAGAAGGGTGTAGTAATCTAATGGTCTGCTACCAGTCAATCACCTCAGCAGTGTGAGTTTTGCATACTGGTATCCCTAATTAGGACTTTATCTTCTGGAGTAGTAATTCACTGAGTATGGTGAGCTTTTAAAAGTATTCTCTGCTGCTTTAATACAGCGATCTTGCAAAAAGATGAGCAGCAAAACTTGTGTTATAGGAGTACTTGCTGAGTAGCAATAACTGGTTTTTTTTTTTAAATCCTCTTTGTTAAGGTTTAAACACACAGCAGCATGCCTTTGCTATAGTAATTATGGAATTTTTTTTTGTAAGTAGAAACAGATTTGATTTTTTATTTCTTTTAGCAGCCTATCTTTAAGATAGTTCACAAGCTGCTTGTTAAAAGTACAGACAGAAACAGGATAAATTGGAAAGATGTTTGATAACAAATATGCCAGGAGATCAGATGGCAGGTGGCAAGTGACATGAACACACTGAGAATTTTGAGGCATCCTCTCAAATCAGGTTTTAAACCACACATCTGTCTTGGCATATTATACAGAAAATGACAAAAAAAGAGTTTATTTGTATATTGATCTCTCTAAAGATTTTATAAATTCCTGGCCAAATGGATATATAATTGAAAAGAAATGCAAAAAGCCCCCTGGTCTTAATTATGAATACAGGGTGCAGAATCCTAGCCCCACTGATTTAATTTGGAACAGTTTTTGTCTGCTAATTACTGCTATGAACAAGGTTTTCCCTTCAGTTATCTTTGTTTCTACTCTGACACTATCACAACTGTTGCACAAACTGTTCAGTTTGCAGGAGCACTGTCACCTCTGTCAGGTTAATGTTTGAGCAGAAAACATATCTGTATATGGTATCCAGTGTATGGGGACTTGCGTGATGTTTCTCCAAGTGAAACCTGGTGGCTGCTTGTTGTACTCTGTCTCCTGCATCTGCCGAAGCTCCCGGGACTTCTGGGTGTTGCCCAGCCTGGTTGATGTTTCTGATAAAAGGTATTTATTTTAAAATGCTTGCTACTGTGGGCAGCAAATGCCAGAAACTTCTAGATCCTTGGAGGGGGCTTTTGCATGACTGATGCTGGGACTGCCCTTCCCTTTCCTTCCCAGGTGGCAAGGAGCAGGTCTGTCCCTGTATCAGCTATTCATCCTCCTGCAGAGAATGAGGATGATCTATTTGGCTGTGCTGAAATTAGATCAGGATGTGTGGATTTCTGTGAGCTTCCGATATGATCCCAATTAAATTTCTTTTTTTTATTTTTTTTTTCACTCATCTATTTTTAAACAATACTGAAAAAACAGAGTGGGCAGAGAAGAGTTGAGCACACTGGTTACATGTGTCATCCAAACCATTAGTGCTGGCAGTACTCCTGGCCTGTCACATTTGCCAGATGTGACATCCTTCAATGAACTTCAAAGGCATGGTGAAAGATTATGGGCATGGTTTCACATCACTTTCGACTGCTCCAAAATTAATGTTTTAAAAACTGTTAACAGCAACTGATAAAGGGTGTCAGTCCATCTTCTTCAAGCTATTACAACACACCATCTCCTCATCCTTGGAATTCTTCTGGCCCCTGTCCAAGTTGATTAATTGGAGGACCCAGCTGAAAACTAATCCCTCAAAGAAGATGCATCTTTGTGACTGTGTCTCTGTGATGAGGTGGTGGAGCCAGTCTAAAGGCCAAGTGCCACTGAAAGGGACAGTCAGCTTAAATCACTGTAGATGTAAAACTGTACAGTTACCATCGCTCTGCTGGCTGTGGAACAGAACCTCCGACTTGTACTTTCTGCAGCTGAATGTACATTAAGTGATTCCTTGTGAGCACTGCCTGTTCATACATGGATTTTAACTTGTGTAGTCAAGGACTCTGTTCTTGTTTAAGTTCTGCCTGCGTGAAATTAAAGACTGTTTCAGCTCTTGTTTTTGCTTATTTCAAATTTATACTGAGCTTAATTATAATACTAAATGTCACTGTTGCTTTTAACTGTAGGAATAAGTTAATTTTAAATTAAGTTAGCTGGTCTTGCAGGCATCTAAAATGTGTGCTTGTGTCCATTCACGTGCATACTTATACATATGTATATACACATACACACTCTTATCTCTGACAGGAAGTCTTGAAGCTGCTAGTTCTCTCTCAGTAGCTCTGAGAATAACCAGCTTCCTAGGTGGGTAAACTGGAGACAATGGGAATTGTTGTTTTTGCTGTCTGACTTCAGCAGAGATGGTAAATGCTTACTTCACCTACTGCTTTCTAGCCACTTCTGGCACCATTTAGGTTTTAAAGGGTCTGATGAAGAATTTTAATGCTTTTGACTTTCAGGTGGTCCCATTTCAGCTGTCTATGTTCAACCATGGTGTGACTGGTCAGTGATTTTGTTTCCTAGAGCTGTAATTCTGCACTTGAACACTAACAAGTTCCAAGACCTCTTGGAGGTGACCTGTGAGGAAAACTACTTTTGAACGACAAGGAGTTTTGAATTTTTTTTTTTGGTTGTGGTACAGACCTCAATCTAGGTTCAGTGAAATTAGTGGCTAAATTTCTTTTGATTTACTGGAGGCCTTCTCAAGACCTTTATCAGAATTTCAGTTCAATTTGTTTTATCATATGCTTTGCTTCCTGTTGTAGAGCACCTTCTTTTTGATTTCGTAGTACTTTACATCTTTTGTCACAGTTTAACCAGAGCAGATCAATACATAGACAGCCCCAGAACTCTCCTGTCAAAGCCAGCTTCTACTCTTTATCAGTACTCATTTTGGAAGCTATTCAGTCCCACTGTCTCTCCCCAAGAGGTTGCATTTTTTTGCTGTACTGATTAACTTAACTGTTTTGAGTAAATTTGACCACCTGTGGCTACTGCTGACCCTAGATTCCTGCAGTACCTCCAAGCAGAATGCTAAACATAGCTGACATTCTTGAAATTGGGGTGCTAGGACAAAGCACTGCAGTGCACATCCAGGGCAGGCTTTGCAGGGGGGAAAACCCTGCTTCTTATTCTGTCTGAAAATCAATTTGGGCACACAGTGTTGAGCGATGAGATTCCTCTCACTGTGCTTATATATGATGCCCCTTGGTTTCTTACTGACATGGATGGTTCTGCATGAATTAGAAAAAATTCAGTGTAATTCTCTGGAATTGAGGCCTTAGATAAAACAAAGGGATGACAGGAGGTTTTAATTCATAGCCAGAAATGATAGGGATCTAAGTGAGCTAGAGCAAGGCAATATCATTAGTTAGAAATTATTAGGGAATTGTATTGCTTCCTATTGGAGCATCTGGTAACAGCTGCTTAGATCAGGTCTGTTCTGAGGTGGCATTCCTGTCTTTTAATGAAAGTGGTTTAGCAATGTGCAGGCGATTTTACTGAAGACTCCACAGTACTGCAGTGAAATCTTAATTTCTGTGGTTTGACTTTTTAGTGTTGACATGATGTGTAAATATAACCATTTGGCTGCTTAAATGTGTGATGTGCTATAGGAAAATTTCCTTTCAATTTGAGAGGAAATTAATTTTAAACCTTTTTGATTTAGTATATAGACATAGCTGCTTCTCATGTGTATGTATATGAGCTTATTTTGGAAAATAAACACAAAGACAACACTTGCTAATAAAAATCTAGGTCTTAAAACCTTAGGAGTGGAGACCTTGGAAAGAACATAAATGAACATATTTTGGGCAAAGCAATATAGTTAATAATTGTTCTGCCGTCTTACTGTTGCTCTTCTGTTAAATAAACCACTTTTAAAGTAGTTGTCTTTTGGAAAAGCTTCCTAATCAATATTGGATTCTTATTTTTTTATTTTATGAGTAATTGACACATCAGACTTGTGAGCGTGCATTATAGTTCTTGGACGTGTAATCATACATGAGCAGAAATTGTTACTGAAAAATACTTTTTTTTTTAAGTAGAATTGCTGATTGTGGTCTTAGGGCATGTGGTTGGTTGGCTCTGATGATTTGTCTGCAATTGTTGGAAAAGATATTTCAAATTAATTAAGAATATGCTTGCATGTTTCAGGGTAGAACATGGCTAAGCTTAGAGGAATAAACTCTTGAAGCCAATAGGATGGCAAAGGAAAGCTTTGTGGAGCTTTGGGTAAAGGCGTAGTTAACGCTGTTCTGCAGTCTGAGTCATACTGAGAACAACGGGAACTCATTGGTCCATGCAGGAAGCAAATGTAGGATACAGGACTTGCTTCTCTGGCATGTAAGTACCAAATTTCTTGTCACGTGACAGCCAGTCTTTGAGTTTTTTCTTGAGGTAGTGCTTCTATTGACCTTTCTGTAGCTGATGAGTTTGTATCTTTTATCTTCCTAATTTCTCTCCTTCGGAAAAAGTGTTTTTTCCTATTGTTTCTAGAGTAGTTAATTATCATTTTCTCTGGAGAAACTTTAGGATCTCTTCTATCAGAGGCCTCAAGTTGGTTAAAAAAAAAAAAAGACAGTAAAAACAGTAAATGTATTAGATAAGAGATTTTAGCCTCATAGCAGATTTTGAGACAGTAGGAAAAATATGACCATGTTTTTCTGAAGATGATTGGAGAATTAATCTCATTCTTTTCATCAGGTGATTGCACCATTAATAGATCTCCCTATCAGAGGTAGTTATTGAGAAAATACTGCATAGCACTGGAACTGTAGTGTTAAATAAAAAATTAATTAAATCCTTTTACTTCCTTAAGAGATCAACCCTAGATAGTGAGTCAACTCACCAGCAATGATGATTAATAAAGGAATAAACTAACTAAGAATTTTTTTCTGTAAATCACCAGTTCTTCTGAGCAAGAAATAATTCCAAGTACTAGCTGACCCTGTTTTGTAAAAAAACAAACAAACCAAACAAAAAGACAACCCAAAAGCCCCCAAACCTCACCAGTTGTTGTATTTCAGGTGATGGAGGTGGCACAGATTTGATAGCTACTTTTAGTACTGGTTCTGCCTTAATTCTACTAAGCATGTATGTAATGGTCTATTCCAAACCTTTCATAGGCTTGCATAAGATCTAGT
This sequence comes from Daphoenositta chrysoptera, assembly GCA_013397915.1. Classification (NCBI taxonomy): domain Eukaryota; kingdom Metazoa; phylum Chordata; class Aves; order Passeriformes; genus Daphoenositta; species Daphoenositta chrysoptera. Next base: position 719,335 of record VZRO01003944.1, on the reverse strand, counting down.
GTGGAGCAAAAAATATGCTGTAATATTTTTTTAACTTTGTCCCACCACAAACCAGAATGACAGAGAGGCTTGTAAGGTAGATGAGATGATCCCTTTTTACAGCTAAGCAAATATAGGCAAAAAAGTTTTGAATATGTTGCCCTGGTGTGCAGAATCAGTATAATTTCTGTTAGTACATGTTGTTGAAGTTAGAAATTCTTCATTGTCTTTTAGCTGGCTTTGAAGCTGAAATTACGAAGTCTTGTAACATAAAAATTAATTATGACTGAATACTAAAGAGAGACGTGAGCCTTTATTCTGTCGTGTTTTTTTTTTAGTGCAGTCATTTTAAGCATGCAATCTGAGAGTCTGCCCAGGCATTAACAAATTGCAATGTGGTCTCTTGCTAGATAAGCTTTCCTAGTACAGATTTTCTTGGGTACATGAAAATAATGTGAAAGAAACAGCATGCAACAATGCAGCTGTGAGACAAAGACACCCTTCCAATGGCACATTAAATCTTCAGTGTGAGTGGATGCCCAGGCTAAGGCAAAAGCTGTGTGAAGGCCAGGCGTGCTGGCAGAGTGGTTGACAAAGCAGGGTTCTGAAAGGCAGAGTGTGCCAGAGAAGCCAAGCTGGCACTGCAGAGTGCTTTGTGTCATGTTATCTGTTATCTCTGTGACTTACCCTGATGTGGTGGGTCTCAAGGATGCTTGTGTCATGTTATCTGTTATCTCTGTGACTTACCCTGATGTGGTGGGTCTCAAGGATGCTCTAGGATGGAGCACTTTGTTGTGTGCAGCATAAGCTCTGGAAAGTACTGGACAATATCAAGAGGGGTTGTGGAGGATTACACAGTGATAACAGTATTCAGAATAGGAATTAATAACTTAAGTGAGTTACTGGGAGAATTTGTGCCTAAAGCATAGGTCATAATGCCTTTTTGAAAAGGAGGTGACTTGCAAATTCAGATTTTCTTTCAGCTGTGCAGTGCACATTTAATAACCTGTCTTCATTCAGGCAGAGCTATAAGCAAAGGCTGAGTGTGGCTTCATTTTAATTTATCCTAGTTTAGCTAAAGCTTTGAGAAATTATTGCTTTAATGGTGAGAAAGTGCATCTCTTGGGAAGTGTCAACAAAGGACTACCTTTTTGGGGAAACTGTTCCTGGTTTGTGGAGCTCTTGAGCTGAGCAGATGATGTAATATTTTAATGTGATCTTGTGAGAGGGTGTATTGCACTTCTGTTTGTGTCCCTGTTTCTTCTGTAACTACTTATCCTGGTTTGCTGGGTTTACCTTGTTGATGTATATGCAGAACCTGAGGTGGGGAGAGAATTACTAAAGAGCATGCTTGCACCCTGGAGGGGGAAGGATGACTTAAGCTAAAATGCTGCCTCCATATCCCTCGGGTATGATATGTGGTAGAGTGACTGGATCTCCTGCATTATTCATTGCCTCTGGCTTCAGCTGTGACGTGGGTGTTTATCACATGAATAGTTGTGCTGTGGGTTGCTGCAGAAGAGGTGTGTGTGTGTGACCTGAATACTCATCACCCACAGGTCTCTAAGTGACAGATAAAACCTGCTCTCAAGTATGGTGTGTCTGCTAAGAAGTCATATCATTTGGAGATGTTTTTCTCTCCAGGCAGCTTATGGAAGGGCATCTTCAGTTGCTTCTAACCCTCATGGTTGGTCTCTGTCACGTATCTTAGCTTTCAATTCCTTCCTTTAAATATGGTGCCTGTGTGAAAGTAAGTTTTATTGCTAAAATATATTTGGAAAATGGTTCAGCTAGCCATGTTGCACCCCCTTGTGCTAAGAAGAAGATTTTTTTGAGAGAAATTCCAGGCTGCTTTGTTTTCAAATATTGATTCAAGTTTTTGTTTCCACTTTTAAGGTTTTTAAAATTCTTTTTAACTCAGCTGCTTAAGTGTTTTCAAAGCACACTTGTTTTGCTTCTGAAGTGCTATCATCAAATTATGTGTTGGGCTTTTGTGAACTCTAAAATTTGGGTCAGGACAGATGAGCAAACAGAAAATACGGCGTGATTGCCATCGGCTGGGGGCAAACATGCTGCAGTGGTACTTGAAGAGCTGCTGTTGAATGATAACGTACCCCTGTGTTGATCGTGCTGTGCTTTTGCCATGATGTCCTAGAGACTGTCAGCCTCAGCCCAGGTGTTTGCTCAGACAGTTTTGTACTAGCAGGAATTGTTTGTGAGTCACGATAGCAGTGATACTGAAAGCTGGAGAGGAGTGGACTCGGGGGGTGAAATGGGGATACCAGGCTTCATTGTGCTGCTGGGAGGATGCTCAGCACATTGCAAACCTGCTCCAGGCAGGGCCCTCGAGTGTGGGAGCTGTGTTCTGGATGTTTCTAAGCTGTCCCTACTCCAATGGCTTTTGCACACTGGATGTGTGTGTGCTGAGACCTCGCACCAGAGCAGCACATGTCTCTCTGGGACAGCTCCTTGCCCTGGCTGCCTCATCCACCCTTAGGAAGCTGAATTACTCACCAATGAAAATACCAGTTCTCTTGGGCTGTAAGTGTACGATATTTCCATTGAAGTTTTTAATGGTAAGGTAGTATGATATATGTGTAACTACAGTGGCAGAACACAATTCAAAGTGGGCTTTTTGGAGTGCACAATATGGCAGGACCATGTGAGCTGAAGCCAGTGCTGTGCACTGGGAGATGTCAACCATTCCGAGGCTGAAGGTGAATTCTGCTTCAGTGTCACCCAGTGCTTTGCTTTCTTCTGATTTGGTATCTGTGCAGCACAGTTCAGCGAACAGTAAGACTTGAGAAAAGCAGTAAGTCATGCAGCCAGAGGACCAAAGTAATACCCTGGAGTTTGTGAGCAGTCACTGGCAATGTAAGTGTTTTGAGGGCAATGGTGAGGAGGATTTGCTAAAATGAAAATATACTTTTGGGCCAGAGTGGCATAAATGTTTTAGTCTTGTCCCCATGTGCCTGCTTCTGATCAAAACGTTAAAAGGAAGAACAAAAGCCACCTTTCAATATCTACTTTGGATATTTGTAATTAAAAGAGTTATTAAAATGAAGGGAGGAGACCTTAGTATCCTTCATAAATATTGAGACTTTCCCTCTTCACAGTCTCTTCTGAAGTTACCCCCTGGTCAGTCTTCATTGTGGGGAGTGGGGAGCAGGGGGCAAAAGACACATGTCCATGTCCCAGGAGGACTTGAGGCCTCCACCTGCCCTTTCCAGGAAGGTGTCCAGAATACGCTTTTTAACCTGGAAGGGAAGAGAGGGACCCCTCCTTCCAGTAGTGGAACACCAAATCTCTTCAGTTTTGTTGGACTTCTCAGGGTTCATCTATAAAACAGTGCCATGTGCATTTAAGTATTTTATCCGCTAATTGTGAAAGAAGTGCTTCTTCCTGACCTTCAAAAATTTGGAATGGTAAAACCGTCTAAGTGATGCAATTTTCCTTTTGGCCCTCCGGGGCAGTAAGTGAATTAATGTGTTTGATGCTTCTTTCTGTGGATTCGGCAAAAACTACTGCCAAAGAAGGTAAGATGCAGAGACAGGTAGATGCTAAAAGTGTCAGAGAATTCTTGGGGACAGCAGCCTTCTCCTCCACCCCATCTCTAATGAGTTTTTTTAGCCATCATTGTGTTATGTGAGTCCTCCATGGTTGTCGGGCTGTTTTGCTGCGTTTTGTTTGTTTGTTTGTTTTTAAACTATTTCTGGACTAAGACCCCTAGAAGCCTCATAAAAAATGAAGCTCTCCTTCTCTCCTTTTGGAAACAAACCCCAGCAGCCTGGGTTCTTGGGGTGGTTGCGTGGGACTTACTGGTAGGCTGTATGATGGACTGAAGTTAGACTCTGTTAATGTACTTTCTAGAAGGCAAGAGAAAAATATATCCCTACAATAGATGACCATGCTGTACTTAATTATTATTGATGTTATGCTGGATGACTTCTTTCTTCTATTAAAAAACTGGAGGAAGAGGTGACTGTTAATGGAGGGGTATGTAGGACCCTGGGATTCTTGTTTCAAAGACAATTTAAGGGAGAGCTCCCACTCTGGTAATCTGAATGTGGCATGTCTGCATGTCTGTGCATGCCCAGAGGAAGCTGCAATATGAAAACTGTCACCAGTTTTGTACTGATACCAGTTCACTCAGCTCTGTATGATGAATACTGTACATATGTAATAGCCTCAGTCTCACACATGAGTTCATAACTGTGCTTCCATTCTAAAAGTGCAGCAATTGTGACGTGTGTAAGTATTTTTCCCAGAGCAACTGGATTCCTATTGACTTTTATGTTACTGCTCTTATACCCTTTCAACCTGCCCAGCAGACAAGTTTGCAGTCCAATAGCAATATATAGGCATTACTGTAATGGGTACAGGAGGAGTGCTCCCGAGTGATATAACTCTTAAAATTTGTATTCCCTGATTCAAATAGATGGATTTATTTTCTTATAGAACAAGCTTTCAAGGTGAAGAAGTGGAAGACTATCTGTTGCTCTCCCTGGAGAGATATACTACCCCCAGGTCCAGTCTGGCTGCTCTTTTATGCAGCCCATCTGAGAAGCAGTTGCCCATTGGGTAGGGGAGAAGAGTTGGTGAATTTTTTTTTTTTGGTGTCAGTTTTTAGATGTAAGTGGTTTTAAATCAGAATTCTTCATTCTAAGTCAACAAGAACATCTAAAAATCTTGCTGGTGCAGGTTATTTTACTGTAATTTTACTGTATTTTACTGTAATTTAAATTTTACTATTTAAAGACAAAAATAAAAACACTATGCTATTACTGAGTAACCCACCGTTTATATAGTGTGTGTGCTTCAGGAGAAAGAGTTACTAAAGTATAGAATTGATTTTGGTACTGAATTACTCCAGCTGAAATTTGGTGGTTGGAAACCTGCATCTTTTGTATTAAGCTGAACTTTAAAGTTCCTTACCCATAGCAAGGAGATTGGAGAGGAGAGCTGTCAAACCAGCTAACCTTCTTAGCTGTTAGCAGAAAGCTACCAGGCACAAGCACAGGCTGAAGTGGGGAAGAAGGAAAAAGCTGCAGTGATTCCTAGCTTGGTAAATTCCTGCTAAACCTAAATAAAGTAGATTTGGCCTGAGTTTAGATGTTACAAATCCATGGGGAGTCTATCAGATAGATGTCTGTCTCTGTTTTGAGACGTGTACAAAAGTAAGTTTGGCTCCAGCTTCTCAAGAAGAGCAATAACTCCCAAACTTTTTCTATGCTGACTGGTGTTTTCTGTTTGGTTTTATTATTGCTAGCTGAAATTCTGTAATGTGCTCAAGATCAGCTTTCACACTGCCTCCTGTGAGATCACTTCTTTCTTAGGCTAGGCAAGGACACAATTGCAGGTCTGTGTCCTATGGAAATCTGAGTACCCAGAAATCCCACTTCAAATACATGTAGCTATCACCCCATTTTTACAAAAGAAGAAAATAAGGACAATTTACTTTTTTGAACTCACACCTATTATTACCTCAACCAGCTAGTTGTTTATTTCATTATTGGTAATAGTATGTTACTATTTTGTCATCTGGGGGTGTTACACATTTGCTAATTCCTTCTCTACTAAGGGTATCAGTGCCTCCATGTTATCTGCCTTTCAATTTTCTGCTTTTAATAAAGTCCTAAATGAGTTATTTCTGCTTGCACAGGTCTGGGAGGCTCATCTGGCTCCACTGTTGGCTGTCTGAGCCTTTTTTGAAATATGAAGGTTTATAAACAGGATGAAAAAAGATTCCTCTCTTCATTTTCGAGTCTGCCAATTTTCAAGACAGGCAATGTGGTAAAAATGTGGGTGGAGAAGTGGACATTTTCAGCAGGATGCAGAGGAAGGGAAAAACACTCAGGGTGGTGGATTCTCAGCTGGGAAATAGAAAATGTTGGGTGTGTGGCAGCACAGTTTCAGGAATTTATGCCATCACTGTTAAGATCCTTTTTGGTCAGAGGTCAGATGTCTGTTGTTGAAACTTTTATTTTGCGATTTTCTATCTTCTGTTTTGTTGAAGAGGCTTGTCATTCCTGCTTTTGAGACCCATATTTTGTATTTCAGGCTTTCCTCTGATCTCAGAACTGGCAGCTGACCTTATCTTAGTTTGTGTCGAAAAACTGTCTTCTTTCAGGTGTAAAAAGATTTTGAGTTTGAGATTATTTTATTATCTTCGAGCTTATTGAATTGACTACTGTTTCAGTTGCAGTTACCCTAGGCTCATTTAGAACAAATTAAAGATGAATATATAGGATGAAAAGAGTTAATTATAAAAATGGCAGTGCCAGGACAGACAGATGCATCTTTTTGATTATGTTGGGAAGAAATCCTTTAAAATTATTTGGAAAAGCTGGCATGTATGCTTAGCCTGTGAAGAAGTTTGGGGTCTCAGCACTTGACCCGGGAAGTTTTGTTTATATAAATCCATGTATCTCAGCAGGAACTTGCTGGTTTCTTGGCTTTCCTGGTAGGAAGGTGTCTCTCTCTTTTTTTTCCTGTCTCTTGAATACTGAAATCTGGTTATCTGATACAGAAGTTCGCAAATGTGCTAAATTAAGTTAGAATATTAGTTTAATGAGCATTGGTCTGTTTTCTTCCTGAAGGACTTTTTTTTCTTTCTAAGTGCAACTTTATTATTGAAAATAAAGTGAGTATATTTTCTGGATTTTTTTAAAAAAAGCTTTACATTTTAAAATTACGTTTTATCTACATTATAAAAAGGTCTGTTTTCAAATTTCAAAGGATAAATATATTTTTTAGCAAGGATGTATTTAGCTCTCTTAAATAATCTGTTTTGTCTCAGCACTTTCTAGGATTTATAGTTCTGTTAGAACTGTAGGATTTCTGTTAGAACAAAGGAAAAAAAATCTCTCTTTGAAATAGAATATAATTTGGCTTGATTTAGCCTGTCTTTTGCTTTAATAAAGAAAAACCCAAATTATTTAAGCACTATAGCAGAAGAGATTTGTATCTTTGGTCTTGCATATTTATTTTCTCCACATGGGGGAACAAATAGAAAGTTGAATACCACCCTGAAACCTAGAACATAGTTTGACTGACAGATATGTTGCTGCTGCTGGAGCATCTTTTGATGGGAGGATAATATATATATTTTGGTATATTTGTGGCATTTGGTTCTGAAAAATACATATATATTTTTCAGTGTCAAATGCCACAGCATTAATGTAACCACTTGCCAGAGGTGAAATGACTGTGATGCAGTGTACGGACTTTGCAAAAATAAATTATATACTTGGTGTCAACTGAACACAAGCATAATTGAAAGCATGATTTTTTATTAACATATTGTTTACTGAGCACTTTTTTCTGCATTTTTGTAACTTGGGGCTCATGTCTATCATCTGGATTAATTTTCTTCATGATATTCAGTGTTTGTGCATGGGGAAAACTGCGGGCCTGTGTTGCAGTGCGGAGGGAGAGAGAATTTAAAGCGTGCTTTGCAGCGTGTCTCTTACGTACCCAAGCTGCCCTAGTCTGGCAGCAGATCGTGACACCTGCTTGGCTTGGGAGGATCCCTGCACTGTGGTACGTGGATCCTCTGTTCTGCTTTTAGTTCTCCTGTGTGCACGTTGTTGAATGCAGATGGTTTTAGGGATGTAAACTGAACGTGGCTGCTGGGGTTACCCAGTCACTTGTCAGGGCTCATCTGATTCCCAGGCTCCCGCTGCCTTGTGGCTCCCACCAGCACAGAGGGTGGCTGTGTGGGTTTCTTCTGGTATCCTGCACCTTTGCAAGCTCAGTCGTTTTCATTAATCCCTCTTGACTCTTCGTAAATTAAAATACACGATTTGGTTTTGTTTTGCAGCTTGCCTGATTTCTGCAGTGACGTGAGGGGGTGCTGGTGCCCAGGACTCCAGAACTTGGTGCTCTTGTACAGGCTTTCCACCAACGAGCTGGGAAGAGTAAGTAACCTGCTCCCATGTCTGGGGCTCCTCTGGGTTGGGGGCACCCTTTCTGAACCTTTCATATCCCACATCTTAAACACAGAAGTTTCAGCACAGACTGGATGTACCTGTATTTCTATACAGTATTTACATTGTTTATCATGGTGTTCATGAACAGTGGTGGTCCAGCTCTTCTAGTACTCCAGCAAGAGTTCTTGGTTTATCCATTTTTGCAGATTAGCTGTACTGCAACTTGTTCTGCCACCTCATGTGCAAAAAAGCTCTGTTGAGTAGAGGTGTTTCACAGTAGTGCTGTTCCTCTGTGGAGTCAGTAATGCTCTCTGTTAATGCAGACACTTGTGCTGGATATCAGTGTTCTGTGCAGCACAGAAGTGCAGGCTCCTGTGATGGATCCAAATGGTTCTCTGTGGGTCTTGGAGTGGGAGGGAGGCCCACAGCAGCAGAGCTTTGTGACTCCAGCTGAGGCTGCCTATGTGCAGAGATGATCTGGTGTCATGCTCCCCAGCAGCATCTGTTGCCATGGCTTTCCCTTCATTCTCACATGACTTTACCAGGCTGGGTATGTATTTCCCAGGACCTGGCAAGCCAACAGGGTTTCTCATCTTCCAAAATCAGATATGTGAGAAGTCAGGATATTTTACTTTTGAGATAGAAAGAACAGACACTGGTTGAGACAGGGATAAGGAATGCCACAGAAGGTCTCTGCTGGTGATGGAAAAGCTGTTCTAGAAGGAACTGTTTAAAGAAGTATCAGTGCAGGGTGTTTGTATTGCTTTATAATTCTCTTCTTCTGTCCTCACACCCTGCAAATTGGCTGAACTCAGCTTTGTTATGCACAACTTGTCCTTTGAGGGCTTTCTAGTATCCATGGAGCTAGAAACAGCTTTGGCTTGAAGTCCTGGTCTTCAAGCAGTAGGTGGGTTCTGCTGTGCTCACTGCTTTCTTGAAAGGGTAGAGCACAGTGAGTTTGGATTAGATCATTTAGATGCAAATGGACAAAATAGATAAACTGGGAATTTTTGTCTTGATAATACAAAGTCATTCTCTTCCTTTTCAATATTTCGTGAAGGATACCAGCAAGATCTAGAAGGTGGTGGGTTTGGGTTTTGTTTTTTGGTCTGGACAGCTGACAGACTTTGAGGTTTAGCTGATACATCAGTTTGGCAAGAGAAGTTGTAGCTCTTCACACTAGTTAATTGAGAGCTGGTAAACACAGAAATTACAACATTTTTCTGGAGGATCTGGTTCTGCTTTGTCTAAGCTTCCACTTTTTGCATCCATTCTTGGAAGGGCAGCAACAATGCTGCGTTAATTCCTACAAGATATGAGGAAGAAGAAAGGGGAGAGTAGTGGTGAAATGCTACAACAGAACACCCAGCTGTGCTTGGAAAGCTTCCCACAGAAAACAAAAGCACAGTGGCATCTCTAACTTCAGAAGAAATAAGTACCTGCTCATTTAGAAATACTGTTTTACCAGACAGTCAGCTTTGAAAAACACTTTTCATGGATCTTGGTGTAAATGAGGTTCAGAATGTATGTCTGAAATACTGCCCTCTTGGTTCAGGCTTTACAGAGAGATCTGTGTTACCCAGTGACGATTGCTTTGATTGTGTAATGCCTTTGCACTCCCACAGCTCCTTAGCTTGCCAGGCTTCCTTCCGGCACACAGCCCAACCTGCTGCAGCCCCAGAGGCTCAGAGCACCACAGTTCTTTTTTAATGTGCAGCATTACTTCTAACTTAACAAATCCTTAGCAATGAGCAAGTGAAATTGAGATTGTTAACTGATACCAGTTCAGATAGCTGCACTGAGTGAATGAGGTTAACTGTATTTATAACAAACTTGCAAGTCCTATAGACAGTGCTTTTCTTTCTGTTAAAATATATATGGACTTGTGTAGTTATACACAGAATGTCCTGATGTTTTCTGTTGCTGTTTGGTGAACAAAACCTGCATTAAGATAATTTAATGTAGAATAAATGCATAAAGCATGTGTGTTTTACTGAGAAAGTATGTATCATCTGTGCAGGGGGCTATGGTCAGGGGACCATGAATGCCTTGAATTCAGCTTGCTCTTGTGATCCAGCTGCAGAAGTACTGAAATGCTAAATTTCAGAAAAACATGCTTTTGATGAGTTAGGGTCTGTATGATAAAGCCTTAGACAGTAGGAATTTTATTCAAGCGATTAATGGTGATGATAACCTCCAGAACAGAGTGGGAAATAATAACATCCATGCCCACATGGTGTATGGGAACCTCAACTAAGCAGGTGGGTGGCACAGTACCTGGAAAGGATGACCAAGAAAAAGAAAAGCCCTCATGAAGGACTTGTCAAATATGGAGAAGAGGGAAAGCATCCAAATCAAAACTTGTTAGAGAAGAAATTAGAAGCACAAGGGCAGCTAAAAAGTATACAGGACAGAGAAATGCAAGCAAGAATATCTGCATGCAACAAGGATTTGAGTTCTGAGAATTTGTTGGAAGGAGAAGTGATAGAGTTGACAGACTTTTTGGGCAGGACAGGACTTTCCAGATATCTGAGCATGTCTGGTATTAGGTCCATGTGTGGTAAAACCACAGAAAACACGGCAGGGCTGGAGAGCGGGCAGGACATCCTCTTGTCTGTGGGATTGTGCTTGTCTTTCCGGGTCCCGGAAAACTTTAATCCTGTGCCAGCGAGCGGAGATGACAGGGAGTGAGTCGTTTGGAAAGCCCTGTGTCTCTCAGCAAAGGCAGGTGGAGGGGACAGCATAACCTCCTTGATGTGGGTGCTGCCAGACAAAACTGGAAGGATGGATAAGGTCCCTTAGGTGACAGAAATCTTGGGAAAAAACCTTCCTGAAAGGAAAAAACCTATCTCTAAAAAATGTTGGTAGTTATTAGATGAAAGTAATGGTTAGGAATCGTTTTGATGACCTCCAAAAAGGTCAAACATACAATGATACAAGAGGTGTGGTTAGTAGACAACATTGTACTTGCTCCAAGAGGCAGTTTGACTTGAGAGATCATGTCCAGGAGCTGTTCCTAGTAGAACTGTACTGTTCTGTCTCTGTAGGTGCCTCCAGAAATCAGCAGCACAAATTCCTAATGGCCTGGCTGGCACTTTGCTTGCTTGTTTGAATTGTGTTTTGCTACTGTTGTCCAACAGGTGATGCCGCCAGTCACTACTTTGAATGTAGGCAAAGTGAAAAGCTGTAATTGTGTTATATATGCGAATATGTACACAAAATTTGTGCATATATTCAGTTGGGATTTCTTAAAATGAGCCATCCACCAGTCTTACAGACTGAGTTTTAATTTTTTTTCTCCCCTAGATTAGCCTCTTTCAGTGTCTGAACCCTTTTATGTAATAGATCTGTTTTATATAGGACCTGTGGCCTGTATGTGCTTTTAAAACAATGCACAGCATTCCTCTTACCCATTCTTTAGCAGACATATTTCCTGGTATTCAAAGCAAGACTTTAAAGGTAGGATTGTGTTGTTTGTTAAAATATCACACAGAGTGCTGGAGTGTGATTTCTTGAGTAGGTGTCCCTTGAGAAACATCATTCAATAACCTTTTCTTTCCCCACACTGTGTGTAGCTGTTCCTTGCGAGTGTTGAGTGATGCAGTCAGTCACACTTGGATGACTTCTGTAGTTAATTTGCAGTCATCTCCTTTTTTTCATATCCTTTTTCTTGGGCATGTGAGGGTAGGTCTGCTGGCACAATCTGTTGTATGAGATTATAGCAGCCAGTATGAATGTACCTATATTTTTGTTTGAACACACATGTTTTTACAGCAAATATTGCCTGTAGAGAACCAGGGAAGGTCAAGGAGTCAGCAACCTGCATGAAAAAATAAATTTGGGTGAAACACAAAATAGCTTTAATGGCCATTAATAGTATGGAGGTTGGACTATGGAATTGTTTGTTCTGAAACAAAAGGGAATTAGTTCAAGCAAACTGGATTCTGTGTGCCTGCTGTATAGACAGAACTCCTGGTTCGACTCACTCATTGAAAATAAATAAGTCACAAAGAGTACCAGAATTTAGTTTGTCTTTTGTTTTTATTTTTATAGTATCAAAAGATGAATACAAGTAAAATGAAATTTTATGTGGCAGTCATAAAACCCAAGAAATGTGGAAGAGTTGTAAGAAAAGCTCTGTAAAAAAAATGGCTTAGGAAGATGACAGTCTCAGTTGAAAGTCATGGCAGGCCTCTTTCCAAGATGATGTATGTCTTCATTATGTGTGATGATGAGTAGCTGGTAGCTCTGTCACGACAACCCCTACTAGGGGCTTGGCCTGAGGTGAAGAGCTTTCAGGTGCTCCCTAGGTAGCAGGTAGACAGTGCTAGTGCTCAGGTTTTGTTTCCATGGTTCTCTTAACTGCTGGAGCTTGGGGATGGCCACCTGAATGGGATCAGGGGAGATTATCGGGAAGGGACACCAAAAAAATCTTCAGGCAGAGCTATATCAAATTATTTCTTGAAGAGAAGCCATAAGGCTATCTGTCCATTTGTGTATATGTAGTTTTAAATTAACTATAAAGATGGAAAAATCACTATACAACATTTTTAAAGCAAATTTGCAGTACCGTAATAAGCAAAAAACCATGGAAAGCTGTGAAGAAACACATTTGTTACAAAGCAAATGTGAACCAGCAGGTTAAAAACTAATACGAAGACCTGATCTGACTTATTAGGTACAATCAGGTTTAACTCAGATTTATATGGAGTTGTGGATATCTAAGTTGTATCTATAATTAAAAACAAAACCAAACCCAAACCTGCACATGCATGGTCTATGGATTTTTCAAAAGCAATGTTTGAGAACCCCTTCCATTTTGTTTATCAGTCTCATGGATGTATATGGAAAATAAGGGCTAGTTTTCAGATGCTTTGGCTATGGCATTTGGGTACCAGCAAGGTCAGTCACATTTCTGTGAGAGTTCCCTGAGGTTGCTGAAGAGCGGATGTTCCCCTGAGATACGCCTTTGTGAGGGGACATGCTTGAAGAAAGGGGAGGTTGCTTTGGCTAGTTTGGTCACAATTCAAAGATGGTTCTTAAGGAAAAACAAAACAAAACCAAGCAAAAACCAACAAACAACACAGAAAACCCCCAAACCAAACCCAAGCAGCATCTTCATTTGTCTTGATCTGGGTATGTCCTCGCTGGTACATACAACCCAATATCACTATTATTTTGTGAAGCAGTTTAACTTCACTGACTGTGTGACACTTGCTTCTTAATTGACTTTTGATCGTTGGCTTTAATCCACCTTGTAAATCTTTGAAGGTCATATTTTATGCAGTAATTGATGAAACCTTTTCTATAATGAGAATCTATCTTTATGTTGTCTTTTCCACTGAGATTTATGGAGTTTTAAAATGTGATATTTAAAAATGGTCATACCTTTGGGTCCTGACCTCTACAGAGAGTGCTTTGTTCCCAGAGTGGGCACACTACTTTAGGAGAACCATGCTGTACTTCAGTTCAGCTGTTTGAGAGCATGATTGTAAAGTTTGGGATTCTTAATTTTTATTTGTTAGGATTTTCTATTACAGTATGGTGCAGAAGGGCCCCTTTAATACTGTGGTGCTTGGTAGAGAAAGAATAGCCTGTCTTGACTGTAGGCATTTCATATAATTTAGTGAGCATTTTTGCTTTGGGAAAGTGTATACCTTTTAGAAAGACAACAATGCATTTATGATAAATGAATAATCCTGCAGCTCCATACATACTGATGAAACTCTTTTCACAAACTATGGAAAAGGATTGTAAATACTGTCATCTGGTTACAGTTCTTGTTTTCTCCTCAGTAATTTTCTTTTCTAATCCTTGCACAGCTAAAGACTGTTCTGTTGTATTTTGTTACAAATGACGAACATGGTCCATTTGGGGTGAGGAGAGACTTAATTTTTTTCAACTAATAAATATGTAAAAATATGTATAAATATGTATTTTTAGTTTATTTCCTATAGAACAGGAAAGGGGAAGCAGCCATCTGCAGGTTTTTTCCTTGCACGACTTTACAATGTGTTGAACTAGTTGGCCACCAAAAAAACTTGAGAAGGTCTGTTTGACCCATGGCAAGGAGTTGTCCCATATTGTCCTGCAATAGAAATGCAGGGGTTTTTCGCTGAATGTTAATTTTACTGCATACCACTCACTTTTCATCTCAACAGCCAGAATTCTCTTAGTGGCAAGAGAGTACTGTCTCATTGATTCACTGAACTTTCCCCATTGAGGGGAGTTGAACAGGACGTGCTTTGTCAGCACTGATTTGAAAAACAATGGAGATCTTTACCTGTTTTTTGGACTGTCAGGTATGCAGCCTTATAGGTGTCTATTTCAGAAGTAATCTACAAAGGCTGTGTAGCAATGCTATGCAATTGCATTTAAAGTCATTTTAGGCTCAGGCTGTCATGGTCTTATTCTTTCCACTTGTTCTCACTAAGTACCAATACTTGTGCAACCACCATGAGGCAGTTCAGGAGCCTAATCTGACTGAAAATGTCTATATATGGAGTTTTCCGCTGTGTTGGCTCCCAGACCAGCTCACCAGAGAATTGCATGGATGCCAGTGTATATAAAAGTCTTATCTAATTCAGGAATAAGTTAGTGTTGTGTTTAGTGAGGAAACTGACATGTCTGAAGATTTGGGGCAATCTCCCAGTTTCAGTGCAGTGCTATTTTGTCTGTGTCCTGATATTTCTCTGTATTTCCTATATAGAACAAGCTTGCATTTGGAGTTGCAGCCTTAGACAGGAAAAATTCTTACTGAATAAGGAAAAACACTCCTCAGAATTTGTTGCTTTTCTTGGTGTTTCCAGCAAGGGAGAAAATGAAATAAGAGGGAATGTATCTTAACAAATGGTGTGGTTAACATTCAATATATATTCGTAGACATCTGGGAATATGAAGGCTATTCAGGTAAACTAAGAAAAAGGTAAAGCTGAAGAGCAACTGAAAGTCATATTTTAGTACAAAATCCTACACCAAAGAATAAAAAAAAAAAAGCAGTGGGACTTGCTTTTAGACTAAAACATTTTATACTAGTTATTTGACAGCTTCAATAGCATTTCAGTTAAGACTTTGGATTTGTTATTCCAAACTGACCATGAGATGTGCCATGCAAATTTTTGTTTGCTTGGGGTTTTGATAGTGCAAGAAAATTGATACAGGGGTTAATAGCCTGCATTCCTGTAAAGACACTGCTGGATAGAACAGAACAAAGCAATCAGTGTTATATAGCATGGATAAGTTTTGCTTCTGTAGTAAACTGTTCATTAATGATTGCTTCACAAAATTTAGGACAAACATTGTTTTTAAATCTCACCTACTGGTTATTTCTATTAAAGCCAATAGCTAGCTCTTTCTTGCACTGTTTGTTGTTCTATCTCTGTCACGAGCCAAAAGAAGCCACTGTATGACCTGAGATTTCTTTGTGCCTCAAAATTTATGTGAGCTTATTAATGGAGGCCCACCACTAATAATAAATTTGTGCTGCATGTATAGCACAACAGTTCATCTCCTCTGACAACATGACTATGAATAATTTATAGATGTAGTTATCGTGGAATTTGTAGGGGTCATTAGCATTTTAATGAAAAAGATACAGCTGTTGTACTAAATCTTCACTTTTTTTCTTCTCCCTCAGTTAAGGATTTCGATCTGTGCTTTGGAAGCAGCTGACAGCGAGTGGTAATGTGCTGACTGGCACTATGGGCAGGCGCTACCCAGGGGCTCACTATCGGCCAAGCAGCTCATGTATGTATGCAATCGGCCTAATTTATTTGTTGCTTTATTACTTTTGAAGGCTGCTAAGCCTATAAATTTTGAAATAGTGTTTATAAAGAATGCTGACATATTCTAATTGATGCCAGCCCTTCTGTGTGTGTACCCAAATGGTAAGTATATTGATTTATGTTTAAACTGCAAAGGTGCTTTCTAGAACTCTTAGAAGTGGCTTGCTGTGTGACTTGACCTGATCTACTGCAGTGTGCTGTGGTTTGTGCTGTGGTTTTTGTTCAAGGTCTCCAACTTCATTTATTATAGAGTTCTAAGGTTAGCTGCTATTCCTCTTCCCTTCAATCCCAAGCTTTTAATACCAGATGCCTTCAAATTAACAACTTGAGCTCAACCTAAAATGTCACTGTGCACTATTGTTTCAATTGCTTTCAATTGCAGCTAACATCTCCAGTGCAGATTATTTATATTTTTGAGTTCAATATTATTCATGTTGTTTTTTTCTTCTGAATTTTATCCTATGGGATTTTATTACATCATCTCTTACTGAGGGTTGTCTTCTGTAGAAGTGCAAAAAGGGAGCTCCTAGAATTTATGACCTCACTCCTTCCATCATCACCACACTGCAGTGGTTCCAGAGTGCAGACCATGGGAAGTGAGCTGATGTGGCCTCCCTGGAGCTGGTCCTTGTGCACTTTCTGTTGATCCCTCAGGCTACTGAGGTGAAGTTGTGGTAGGTTAACTTTTGTGTTCGCTCTTCCTTCTGCTGTAGCAAAAGAACATGATCCCACAAGGCTTTTCTTGGCATCAAAGCCAGCTTGATAAGCTCTCACTTCTGTACTATTCTTTCTGTTCCTTAAAAGGCTCCTTTAAAACCCCCAACCACTTCAGGCATCCGTCTCCGCAATACTCGCGTTGGCTGATGCAGGTGGTAAACTGCAGTGGGAGCTGACAGCTGTGGCAGGACAGGGACTTCTGTGCTGGCTTTGCCACTGGACATGAGGAACTGCATGGTGACATCCTGCATTCAGAACCTGACTTTGTGGGGTTTTGCCTAACCACAGGTCTAAATCCTAGGAAGTAGTAAAGCATGGTTACTTTCTGCTGCAAACTAATCATAGATGTCAATAAAGATATATCTTAAAATGGTGCATTAGAGCCAACTTAGATACTGTGTCCAAAGACTTGTTTGAGGGATATTGTCTATACTACAATGAAGGAAATAAATGGTTTTGACAGGTCTTTGGTGGTCAGGTGCTGGAGTACTGAGTTGGACTGATCTGTTTGAATCACTTGACATTAAATCTAGACACTAGCTTTCAAACATGGCCTCTCGGTGTAGTGCAGGACATGATATTCACATCCCATGCCTAGGTTTGAAGCTCAGAGATTTAAATCTTCTGGTGTAAAAGTGTCTAATGAAATCCATTCCTGCTTAGAGAGAACAAGTAATGGGCATTAGATTCTTTCCAGAAGAGCCTGAAATGCTTTGCCTGTTGTCTAGTTGAACAGTTTTAGGTATGAAGAAATGGATTTGTTTACTTGGGTAAATGCTGGGGCTCCCATCACCTGCCAGGGCTGAAACTTGAGTCAGAACGAATTGGCACCAGAACTCCCTCAGTTTGAGGACAGAGATAGCAAAACACCTACTTCATGATTGCTTTGTGCTTTTCTTAAGCTAAGTTTTCCCTTTCCTTAACCTGTCAGGGTTTCTAAGCCAGGAAACTTTCTTTGTTTTTTGGTTTTGTTACTGTATGATTTGTGCAGCTTCCTGGTGCCTAACATAACATGTTTTGGACAATAATGGTATTGAAATTGCCCAGTATTTGGAAGATGTGGATCATAATGAAATCTCTGATAACAGATTAGGTCTTGATGGAAGTGCTGGTAAAACACATGATTTTGCTTTTGTGTTCTTTGCATAAATAAAGAGTAATCGCACCATCTCAGTTATTGTATTTCACATTTACAGTTGTTGCAATCTTAATGTTGTACATCGAGGACTTGGTGCAGCCTTCAGCTTTAGACCCTGACTTTATCTTCTGTCTGTACATACACATATACCTAAATAAATCTGTGAAGGGAAGATTTAGGTCTGTGTGGAGTATAGCAGCTGTGTTGCATCTTTGGTGGTAAGGTAATATTTCATCCACTTACGGCACTGACTGTTTTGTTGGATGATTTCATAAATTTAGTGGATAGAATAGTGTGTGGTCTTAGGAGAATAACAAAAGGTTTTATATCTGTGGAAACACATAACGGTTTAAATAGAAAATGGCTTATTTGGAGCCCAGTGCTAGGAAATATATTTCCTATACAGGTGCTGAAGGTATAAGAAACAGCAAGGTTTTTTAATTGTAAAATGGAAAGCTGTGAATTTAACAGGTGCCTGCTGGTTTAGACTTTTAAAAAGTGTAATCAGAAAGCAATGATCTCCCTTGTTTATTGTCAGTAAGCAAAAGAGTCTTAGGCGTATCCCCAGCTCTGTCTAATGCTGCCTGTCCTGACTGAACACTCCCTCATGTGCTATTTTCTTGGGTTTTTTAGCTTTTCTGTATTTTTCTTGTGAAAAAATACAGACTAAGGATGAATGTACAGTCTCCACCTACTGAGAAGCTAGGTTTTGTAAACAGACTTCTTTCACTAATTCCTTCTGAGCTTTTTTGTTTATATTTTTCTAATCCTTGCTCACAAACCCCACTTTTCTGCATTGGCTGCAGCAGCTCTTGTGAAAACAAGGTTCTGTTTGTGTTGTTTAGGTAGCCTCAAATTTTATTTCATAGTAAAATTTTGTTTCTGTGAACAGAGTAAAAGAGTTTTGTATGCCTGGAAAAAACCTTTTTAAAGGGTTTGTCCATGCATATCCTGTCCACAGCATAACAACTCATTAATTTTAGTTAGTTGTAGTCTTTTGCATGACATTGAAATCTGACCAAGTGTTTTGAAGAAAATGGGTTTGATTCCAGTGCCTTCCTGCTGGCATTCAATGCTCNGCATCCCACAATGGGATGATGCAGTGTTGCCAGTCATGTGGTAAGGCCTTGATTGGCCATTAACACAATATTGTCCGGAATGGGTTATGTATGAGTCACGTGGCAAAACCCATTAACAGACGATAGTCCAGAGGGTGGAGGCAAGCAACACCACCCACCTGGTGTCAACAGTTCATGTAGATGGCAATAGAATACACTGCAACCCAGGACACGAGGACACTGGAAGTGAGAAAGTACAGGAAGATGTGGGTGGTAGTTTGCAGCACTTGCTGCCCTTTGGAGTGTGCAAGGGTGGAGGTGCAGTCCTGCAGTGGCACATCAGCTTTCACTGGGAGGAAGGGACCTGCTTGCACCTGGGAACTCCCAGACCAGCCCTCACTGCCCACAGACAGTGGTGCCACATCTCCCACTCTTCAGTCATCCTCTTGATCTGTGGCAGGTAGAGGTGGATTTCTGGTTTTTTGAACCATTGGTGATTCAGACTAAGGTCCATATGGAAAGAATTTTTGATGTGGTTCTGCAAAATAATTATTAGAGCTGACTCAGGTTTTATTTCAGAAACTTCTGTTGGAGGGGGACTTTTTTGTCCCAAGCAAACTTTTTTGGGAAATGCCATTTTTCTGAAGCGTTCATAAATCAAGGATGACAATGAAAGGAAATATTCCTTGTGAGATGGTACTCCCCTGGACTGCAGATGGGAAAGATTTGAGTCTTGGTTCTTCATCATCATCTCCCATGATAAAGCTGCCCTTATAAATAATTCAAAGTGCTTGAGGGCAGAGAAAGCAGGGTTGATTTTTTTAAACTTGGGGTTTTATTTCCCATGAGGAACACTCAAATTTCTCCTCTGCCTCTGTCTATTCAGCTTCCCAAGGAATGCCCAACTGTGCCTTTCTTTGCGCTGAGCTTGCAAGGGAGCTGTTGTTTCATGAAACTGCTGGAAAATCTTAGTTTCGCTGCAGTGAGATAAAGGAACAAATGTGAGAATGGTGACATTATAAATAACAGCAAACCCCTGAAAGAACCCTAAACTTCCAGTCTTGCAGCCAGTGCTGATAATTACGTTGCCATTAGCGCAAGGTGAGTTGGTATAAAAATGTATCGTGGTGTGGCTCTGTGGGCTTGGAGCTGCTCCTAGAATATCAGATAACTGACCCAAAGAGGCACCTAACCCCAAGGAGGAGGAATGTATACACTGGGCAACTCTTGGTAGAAGCATGTCAGTAAAATTCTACATCTGCAAAATCCTGCCCTGTATCTCCTGACCTTTTCTTTCCAGAGAAGGACATCTTGCTAAATGAGATTCAAGCTTTAGCACTGCTCAGCTCATGTTTGGGAAGGTGACACTCTTCTGTGAAGTTTCTGTAAGAGCTCCACATAATAACTGAGGAAAAGGCAGGAATACAGATGACTGATGGAGTGGAAATTGCAGAAGTACCCAATGACATGTGTTGCTCTCTTCATTAAAGCCTTAAAGCCTCTCTGGTGTAGGTTCTGCCTTTCCTAGGAAGCTGTGTGGAGACTGGCAGAAGAACTTCATCTTCCTCTTGAGTGATCCTGGTGAGCTCCAAAGCACATGCTCATGTTGGCAGATAGGAGCTGACTCAGAGCCTGCAGATGAAAAGCTTTCTTTAGGAACTCTGAGTGTAGTACTCCGAATGCCTATTGTCATTTATGCATTTATTTATTAGCATAATTAAATAGTAGCCCTATCTCGGGACCCTGACAGGTCCATTTCTTCTTCATGAGGGAATCAGAAAAAGAAGCTGATTGTTTCCTTGTAATTCCACTTGGGTTGCCCATGGTCATGGAGAACCACCATGATAGCAGATTTGCATCTTGTGTTTGTCCCCTTTCACAGAAACTCTTGTTCCTTTGGTATTCAATGCCTTGTGAAGATCTATGAGTTTGTAGATAAGAAAGAACAGGGAATTTTGACTAGCATGTCAAGAACTCAAGATTCTGTGTTACAGTTCAGGCCAGTAATACTAGTAGTTTGTTCTTCCCCACTTGTTCAATGTCTTCTACAGCCCAGTGTTGAAACTGAATCTACTTTCAGCCACACTTCAGTGTAATTAATATAAATGCCAGTAAGTGCAGTTGCTTTTCTGTTATGTTCTCCTTCCACTTTATTATGGATTGATCCATTTCATTTATGGGGACCATAAAGCAAATATGATACTTTGATTTCATTTACGAGCACGTGGTTTGTTTTATATATGAGCACTGTGGGCAGAGGTTTCTCAGCATAGTACAGCAGCCTTCTCAGGGAGCTCTCCTGGCTGTATCAGGCCAGGATTCAAGTCATTGCTGTATTCTAATACCATAATGACTTCTTGGCATTCTATCAGCTTAAGCAGTACTGCAACACTTGGTTTATAAACTGTTGTATGTTTTAAAATATTTCTGATGTGTTCCATTGAAGTTCAGTTGAAGACAAAATGTGGCTTTGCAGGGAACTTTCAGCCTTGCTATGATGTATGTCTTTGTGTAATGAGCCTTATTTTAGTTCAGCCTTTGATGAAAAAAATGACTAGAAATGTAGAGATCTTTTTTGGTTTGATGTACCCTGAGCTCTGTTCTGTTGCTGGAGGCAATGAATATTTGGGTAGGACATGTGAGTCCAATTTTCAGACAACTTTAGCAGATGTAGTTAAAAGTGCACATATATACTAACCTTACCTAGGTGAGATACAGAATGTTTTTAATGTACATGGAACACAAACAATCTTTTCAACATGCAAAATCTTAATTTGCTTTTCTTGAAAGCCCTGATAGTCTCATTGTACAAAAGCTGGCACTCTACTTCTCTTTTCTGTGACTGAGACTTGGACTTTTTATTTTTACTCACTGGTCTCAACTTCCTGTTAGCAATTTGAAATTATTTACAAACACTTAGAATTAATGAAATTAGCTGTTTTCTTTATATTGATACTTTTGATAGACACATACTTTTATTCTTTATTTCCATATGGAGCTGTAGAGAGTCGACTGAAAGATTATTTGCTGTTTTTTTTCATTTTCAAATTTTCATCTCTAGAGCCTAATTTGATACTAAGTTCAACTTTACATGAAAGAGAAAACAATTTCTGCTGTAGAATGCCCTTTCAAATTCGTTTTAAGATCTCAACTATGAGGCAATAAAAATAGGTGGCTCAAAACATTGCTACCAGTCTGGGTAATCTGAGGATAAAAACATTTCTGGATAACCTTGACTGATAAAAGTTTAATGTATAACTAGCCATAAATTTATAATATGTGGTTCAGAGGGCAGCTGAAGTTATAGCAGGTGAAATCATGATGCCAGGCCATCAGAAGTTTAAAATAAATTAGTTTAAAAAGGGAAGGTGAAATGTGTTTATTTATGTGCATGCATTTAGTTGTTCTTGGAGAAGCAGATTGTGCTCAGGAGTGTGCAGCGTTGTTTCTAGGCTTTGCAGGAACAGGGAGCGTTTGCAAGCTGCAAATAGCAGGGCCGCAGACAAGGTGTGTGGGAGGTGGTTACTGATAATAATCTGTTAAATTTTTTTTTTCTTCCAGCACAGATGCTGTGCTGGAACTTAACCATCCCACTTGACAGGGTCTCAGTTAACATTCTACCTACTTCTCTTACTGGTGCTGTGACCTGTGCTTACTGTCTTTCCTGCTTTTGGTGCCTGTGTCACCAGATTAAAGAGCTGGGGGTTGGTCTAGTGCTGTTTCAAACAGCTGGAAAGCTGGTGCTGGACCTTGTGTGTTTTCTTAACCCTGTTAAGGAATCGATCATCTTTTGAGTGGCTCTGCGTACTGATTTAGGAACTGACAAATGATCGAAGTTGAATTTATGTGGGCTGAAAAATCCCTGGTTTGAAATCGGTCTGAATCAGTCCAAGTCATTTAATGTGCCAAATCTGTGGCCCTTGATTCCTTTCTAATGCTCCATCAAGCATATGGGTAGGCTGCCTGTCCTACAAGGCATTTTGGTTATGTTTTTTCACTGAGGCATCTTATCCTAACTTTCTGTTTCATATGACATTTTGCTTTTGTTTCGGTATTTCTGATCAGCTTTGATTACGCATTGTTTACCTTCACACTTGGTAAGAGTTATTTTTGGATGGCATTTGAGATTTAAGCTGCAGAATATGGAAGTCCTTCTTGCTTTATTGGTCATCTTAATTGTAGAAATTCAAGTTACAATTTCTGAGTTTGTGTGCCTGTTTAAGGGAGAATAACATTTATGCTTGTGCCCTGTATTAGCACTTATGTTAAAAGTAGGGCTATTTGTAAATCAGCAAATAAGTCCGAGGTGCAATCTTTATTGTAGAGATTGAGTAATTCATGCATCAGTTAAAAAAGCAGAATGTTAGGGCTCAGGAGTTTAATTTAAACAATGGGATTAGAAAAAATTACAGCCACTTACTTAGCCAATGTCGCTATGAACGTATAGATCCAATGACAGAAGGTCTTATTATCTGTGCTCACAAGCAGCCAACAGATGAAACACACTCCATCTTCTCGCTGTGACAACACTGGTTTTGCCTACCAGACTGTTCCATTCTACACACAGGGGAAATCTGATTAAAGGGAGAAAATTGAATTTGAAAAAGACTTAGCATGCCATTTTGTTTTTTCCCTCACTAAATGCAGGATTAGTTGTTATGGCATGTCATGGCTATCTATAGCTTATATAAATGAAAGAACTGCTCTTTATTTCTTAAAGTGGTTACTTGATTTCAGAATACTCCAGTAGCACAAGATGACCCACATTGTCTGCAATATAAAGTTTCAGTCAAGTAGTCAAATATACACTGATTATTTAGATGTATCTATCTTAATAAAAAAAAAGTACAGGAACAGTGGATTTAGCCAGTTTCTTTTTGTCATCAATATTTTAGTTTTTTATTATTTTTCTTTTTCCTTTATATCTGTTAGAATCTGATTCTGAGAAGCATCTTTTCTTGGAATTTTTTGCTGGATGAGAAATTTGGCTTTGTGGGAAGGGGAAAGCAAAAAAATGGTAAATGGGAAGGCATACTCAACTTGAGTGCTACAACTCATTGCAGCATCTGAAGTTTTTTTTCCTCAATTACACCATATAAAGACAGATCAGCTTTATGGATTCCCATTAATAAGAGCATCACCAGAACAGAAACAGCACTGCTGCTAGGCTGTTGTGGTTGGTTGGCAGCACGGTTAGCTCTAAAAGGAGAAATGTCATTATTGTGGCAGCAGGGGCTGGCAGGGTGCCTCTTGGGGATGGAGGAGCCAGGACAGAAAGCTGGTTACCAGATGGTGATTTCAGTAGGACTAGGTGAAGCAGGAAATAGCTGGAAATGGGGGAAGCTGCATTTAGCAAGCAGGTTGAAGTGCTGATTTTATTCCGATGTGAGGACAGATCCAAGGTAGAGTAGAGAGGGCAGCAATGATTCCCTGCTTGGGCAGGGGTGTTGAATTTGATCATCTGGAGAGGTCCTTCCTACCCTCAGGAACTCAGATTTGTGTGGAGGAGTCTGCAGATAGATTTGAGAGCACCGTGTGTGAGGTGCTTGCAGCCTTGCTTCTTTCCTGCTCTTGCATTCCCCAAACTGCTCTGCCCACCATCATAATTTGCTTTCTTGGCTTTGCTGAGCTTTCTCCTTCCAGTTTCCAAGCTCAGTCCAGCAGAGATGTCATTGCCAGAGGGAGCAGCAAGAAGAAAATCTTTGGCTGTAGTCTCTGATCTACCACAGCAGTTCATTTGAGTATTTTCCTTCCTTTTCTTTTCTAAAAGTCTTAGGTGTCACCTGGAATTTGTGTAGACACCTAGGTAAGAAGAACCAGATGACATTTGATACCAAGAAAGCTTCTAGTCTCTATTCTGATTTCAGCTAATAATGTAAATCTGGAGTTTATTAGGATGCTTTTGGCTGACATCTGTTTAACTATTACTATTTAGCTGCTCACAGTTTTAGAATGAATATTTTAACATTGGAATTCACCCTTTGAAATGAATGGAGTTAGCTGGTGTTGAGCTGCAATCATTGTATAATGAAGGTGTTCTCTGCAGTTGCTTAGACTTTAACTAGAGCCCAAGTGCACAAGACCTGGGGCTTGTGCCATGCCATGCCAGTCCCATGGCATGAAGTTGTCATTAAATGTTTTGTACTCGAGAGATACGCTTGCAGAAGGGAAATCTGCTTTATGGAAAGGTTTGTATTATTTCTTTCCTCTGTTTCCTAGATGCAGTGACAAAAATAGTCATGAGTACCTTGTCTCCCACTGTGTCTGTCATTCATATCTAAACCAGTGACTTTAAGGCAAAATGGTTTATTTATGAGAAGATGGCCAGGAAAGGGTCCCATACTGGAAGTTACTGCCTAACTTTCTTCTTATGATTCCCTCCTGTGGGATCAGCCCTGCAGACTATACTTCTTAGTTTCATATGCTAGATCTCATTCTGCAAATTTTCGTGTGAACCTGCTTTACTACTTTGTTTTCTTTTACCAATGCTGCTGTGGTTTCCTGAGTAAGCTGTAGCTGGGCAATTGGGAAAAACCTAGTGTTTTCTAATGTATTGAACTTTTTGCTACAGTGTGTTGACTAAAACTGGAGAACATTTTTGAGTTTGTGCTCCTAGTAAAGTTGTACATTAACAAAAATGTAATAGTTATTTTTAATTACATGTTCGTGTTGCTATAGACTAGCTTCTCCCATACTTTAATGACTTTCAAATATCATTTAAAACTCAAAAGATCCTCACTGTTATGCTGTGGGCTTTATTTAGAATGCTTAACATCTCTCAGGAACTTCTAAAATGTGGTATTTTTCTTTTGTTTTTTCCTTTGGTTTTAATTCTTAAATGGTCCCTCTTTTCAGATATCAAATTATAATCTATTTCCTGATGCATTGCTGACGCCCCGCGAGCCATGTCAGAAGTACTTCCAGGTCAGATGCCCTTTAAAAGATTCTGCTATGCAAATATGTGAAATTTTCCTCTTATTTTTCTTCTTCTTCTTTCCAGGCCCATATTTCACTTCCATTTTGCACTTACTTACACGTGAAAAAGAGCAAGCACTTCTTTTCTTTTTTAACTGTGCCTTTTTAAAGAAACTTTCTATTCAGCTTTTTAAAAACTTCCTGTAGACCATACGATGCAAAAAAGTCATTAGATGGCAAAGACAAATCAGTCATGCACTATTCTTTGTTTGCAATGGCATCTTTGCTTTCTTTCTTCAGCTCTGTAAGTTTTGTGGCAAGATTGAAAAACATCAATAAAAGCCGTCCAAGTAATAGCATTATTTGTATTATTATGATTCCTAGAGATTTGGCACTACTTTGTGTTAAACACATTATAGTGATAAAAGTATTTTAATCTATATCTGTAAGAATGTTAAAAGTCTGCAGTTGAGGCTGGGAGTTGTTTTAAAAAGTAAGCAAGTCGAAACCGTTGATGAATTGCTGTAACAGATCTTCTACCAAGTTAAGTGCTGTCTTGAAGCACCAACAATTTAACAATGTTATTATTCCCAGTAATGATAATGTCCTAATTATTGTTAGCTTTTCACCAGAGTAGAATATTTTTTAGTGTAATACCTTACTTTTACTCACTTACAACTTAGCAGTGTTCCCCCACTTTAGCTGAGATGTACGTATCAACTCAGTGATTCCTGGTCTGGTTGTCCATTTGTGTTTGCTTTCCAGCAGAATGTAGAGGAATTGAAAACACAGTGCCCTGTGCCAGTAGCATTGTCCTTCCTGGTGGCCAGGCAGCACAAGGAGCTCTCTGAGAGGGGGGATGGAGTCTGCCTGTGGCAGCCCTGGATGCAGGAACCCAGGGTTCCTGCACTTTATTGAAGTTTTTGTGCTTCCTCTGGGTAAAGTGATGTGTTTCAAGCATCACTGTGTCCTGTATAAAGGAGAAGGGGCAGGCTATTGCTCTTCTTCCTTACGCTGTTCTACTATGCAAGCTTTCTTCAGTGCTCTTAGGCATTTACTTGCATTCCAATTTTTCTGGTGCTTTAGTCAGTCCTAATCTTATAGCAACTTCTACTCTTGAGATGGAAGATCTGGCCTTTCCCATCTGTATTTCTTCTTCTCTTTTTGCCTCCCTTTCTCTTTTTTCCCCCCCTTTTTCTTACGTCTGTATCTGCTTCCACGAGCAGAGGGAAGCCGGCTGCCTGCATGCCAGAGCGGGCTCTTGGCCCCTGAGAGAACAGCCTGCTTCGCTCTGAGCACACCTTGTGCAGCTGTTGGCCTGTTTATTGAGCGTTTGAGCACGATGATTTGATCAACGATCACCTGAGATGGGGCCAGGAGGGGAGATGGTGGCTAGTGAGAGGTTTGCTTTGACATTTTTCTGTTCATGGTCATACACCAGCCCAACTTAACACCAAAGTCACAAACACTACGTGGGTCACAAAGACTCCTTGGCTTAGTGGTTGAACAATGTGCCAATGTTCATCAAATCAATGGAGAACCTTTATCAAGCAGATTAGTAACATGTAATACATTTTGTTGCAGTGTTCCAAGGGCTTATTCTTAACAATATTTCTCAGCAATGAAACAGTAACAGCAGGGGGCAGGCTAAAGATAAGCTGGCAGGCAAATACTTAAGCTTCATCTAGGAAGATTATTTTTCAGTAACAAAAATTGTGGCAAACATTGCATGAAGCATCTCATTTGTAACAAAGGAGAAGAATAAATTTCAGTCTTGTTCCATATTGTGGTAATTGTATTTATTGGTGAAAACCATAAATGCTTGTTTTAATTTGCTGAAGCATGAAGTAAAATATAATCTAGTGAAATCCCTAGATACTGTGCAATTCCATAAATTCTAAAGGTCAGGCAGTGGCGAGGGAAATTATCCTGCCCTATTACTTTACTTTTTTGTGTGTTCAGGTTGTCAGGTTTTGAGTGATTCAGAAAAGAATACAAAGCAGTGAGTTGATATATAGAAGCTGTTTCATGTAAAACATTTTAGTAACATCTGATCAGATGCAACCTTGCTTACATTAGACCTGGTTGGTTTTAAACAAGATCCAGAAAACTATGTGTATGTATATGACGGTTTATCTGAGAAGTAGTTTATAAAGTTCCTTTAAATTTTGTAATAATTGAGTTTTAAAGTCTCTTGTGGCTAAAGTTGAGATTGCTTACAGGATGTTTGTTAGCTGCTACCTAAGATGATGGCTTTTGCACAGTATGCATGGGGTGATCTATCTTCTAAAGAATTTGCCATTGGTTTAGACTGACTGGGGCTTGAGAAATTGGCAAACATGAAAACTTGTAAAATGTAGTATAATTCTAACAAGCTTTAGAAATTGTTCTTCAACAGCTGGGGGGGTAATTCAGGGAACAAAGAGTATTATTACTTGATCTGCTTGGTTTTAAATGAACCAGAGTGATGTTTGCAAGTGAGCAGATTTGACAGCACATCAAAGAGGAGGGAACACTAGCAACTGTGCTTGCATTTAGGTAACATTGTGAAGTGCTCCTTTTCCCTCTGTTTATGTATTATATGTTCTTTTAAAACGCATATATTTAATCTCTTGTAAATCTGTACAGCAGTCAGTTCTGTCATATATCAAGTATACAAAGATGCAGCACAGCTCAGCTGGAATGATCTGTCATCAGCTAGCTCAAATTACAGCTTTTCATTCCTGGATAAGCCCCAGATACCTTTTTATGTGCAATATAAGCAGTCAATGATACCTGAGAATTAGGAACAACAGAAAGGGTGTTTCATGTTGTGGCAGATGGGAGTGATTTATTAATTGGCCTCTAATTTAGTTGCCAGGTATCAAACAACAGTGACTACCACAGTAAATTGAGGCGTTCATGGAGTACTTGTGCAGATTAGTGGAAGCCATAAATAGGCAGTACAGGAACAAATTACAGGGTTTTTTAAAAATCTATATTTTGATCATTTTTATTAGTCTTAAAATCTGTTCCCTCAATAAACTTAATATTTTTTCAAAATATGAACTGTGCCCCTGGCTAACAACAATCAGAAACTTGTTTACATGTAGGCAAAAGAATGGTATTATTTAACAGTGTAGTATACGTACTCTGCCCTAGGATGTATGTTTTACCTTAAGCTTGAACTTTGTGAGCTGTAGAAATAGTAAGCCATCTCTGGAGCCAGCCCTTTTATTAAAGTTGATTGAATTCCAGCAGGATATTTTGTCAAGGGATTTTTTTTTGCCTTCCCCTGGAAATCAAATACACCTTTGTGAAATAATCTTCTACTCATCTTCCCTGACCCTCTACTTCCCTTCTCTGANGAAAGAAAGACAAATAGCAGAGAAAATGCAGATGTTAGGAGTCAACAACTGACCAGCCAGTCAGGCTTAGCAGTAATAGCACCACCCTAAGATGAAAAAGAAGCAGCATCTGTCTGCAGTCTGAGACAGATGTCTAAGCATCTGTCTAAGTCTGAGTCTTAGAAATATCTCAAATTTCTGCTTCCTAGTGGTGAGCACTTGAGGAGTTATTTCCCTCCTCGTTGGAGACAAAGGTGAAATATTAAAATAGTTATGGTAAGGATGATAGTGAGAGTCCCATGCATTTGCGAAGGGCATCTCTGCTGTCCCAGCACCTGCCTGCAACAGAATCAGAAATGAAAAACCTGCCCTAGAACTGTCTTGTATAGGGTCAAGCTTTCCACTTTTTCTCATCTTCGTGGTCCTGATGATCTCTCTGTATGTTTTTCTGCCTCTGTTCTTTCTTATTTAATAAGCTAAGCTTTTGTCTCTTCTCTTCCCCACTTAGGTTGTGGTAATGTTCCTCCTGTAAAACAATTACCCAAAGTGCTACATGCCTTTACCAGAAGCCCTAGCGAAATGGTGTGGGTAATGAATGTGTTTCACGGCTGTTTCCTTTGCTTTTCAGTCGACTCCGGTGTGGACGCGCTGGCAGTGTTTATGGCAAGCAGCAGCGCCACGGACGTTGTGAACCGCAACAGCCCCGCCACCCCGCCCAACACGCTGAACCTGCGCTCCTCGCACAACGAGCTGCTGAATGCAGAAATCAGGCACACCGAGACCAAGAACAGCACTCCTCCCAAATGCAGGAAAAAGTACGCGCTGACTAACATTCAGACAGCCATGGGTCTTTCCGATCCAGCAGCTCAGCCCCTTCTGGGGAACAGCTCTGCCAATATAAAGCTGGTGAAGAATGGAGAAAACCAGCTCAGGAAAGCTGCCGAGCAGGGACAGCAGGATCCCAACAAAAACCTCGGTACCACTGCAGGCGTACATGTAACTTCTGAGAAGTTTGAAAGCAATGAGCCGATCCCGCAGGATTCCTCTGGCTGTGAAATATTACCCTCGCAGCCAAGGAGGACCAAGAGCTTCCTGAATTACTACGCGGATCTGGAGACATCAGCTAGAGACCTAGAGCCGGGTTTTGTTGTGATGGAAGATAAGTCTGCACAAAGCAACAGCCAGGCTTCTACCGTTATTGTCAATGGGGAAGTCCTGCCCCAGAAACAGAACAAGATGCCAAGCCCAGAGGATGGCCAGGTTGCCACAGTGTCATCAAGCCCTGAGACAAAGAAAGATCACCCAAAAACTGGGGCCAAAACAGACTGTGCCCTCCATAGGATTCAAAACCTGGCCCCGAGCGATGAGGACTCCAGCTGGACTACCCTGTCCCAGGACAGCGCCTCGCCGAGCTCGCCTGATGAAACAGGTACGCAGGCAAAGGCTCCTCGTGGCCACTGTTTTTAAAAGGCATTGCTTTCCTCAGCTGCTGCCAGGAAGGAGAGAGGTGCTTTAGCAGTTCCAGTGGAGAAGTGGATTGTATCAAAATACAAGCACTGGCCTTGCACACAGCTGCTTGTCTGCTAGGGAATGCTTGGAAGCTTCCTGTTTGATTGTAGCTGCTTAAAGAAAGGCACCAGCAGATGCCCTATGCAGGGTCCTAGAAAAATGCTAACTGCACCCCTTGTTAGTTTATAAATAATTGTTCTTCAATAATCAATGGGTGTATGTTGTGAGAAGAACATGATTGTCTGGAGATGCTGAACTACTGATAGATACCTATGCCCAACAAAAAGTTTTCCTGAACGATGGTTTTTAGGTTCAGTGAAGATTTTTACTTTTCTAATGCACAACTTTGTAAGTGTGCCCACTCCATCCCAGTCATTTGATGATGCTCCCTGTGTGCCAACATGGGTAAAGAGGAGCCCTCCCAGCTGGGGAGTTGTGCAGTGAGCCCTGGCGGCCTCCATCCTGGAGGTCTGTGGTTTTGGGCATGGACAGGGCTCTTCACTGCTACTGCAACTGGGGTAGGAGGCGAGCATTGTGTGGGGTCTTTGCAGCTCAGTGCTCTCCAACAATTGCATTTATGCTTCAGTAATAGATGTTAGGGCCCAAAGGAAGAAAGACATTTATCTAGAGGAAAAAAATAAGCAGTAGAGTTTTAGTCATATGACTTTTGGGAAGTGAAAAAATCCCCTAGTCTTGAGAACGGTTAATCCATAAAAGAATGTAGTCCAGCAGATACCTGGGGAATTAATGTTCAATCCAGCGACTGTATTTAGCACTTCAATTTATGCAAAAATATGGTAGAAATATGGTTTTCCTGAGAAGACACTGTTGAAAATAACAACATGCTTCTTTCAGGGCTTCTGAATTGTTTTGTCTTCCTCTTTCCACCCTTAACAATATTTCATTATTCAAATCCTGGAAATCTGAATGTTGTTTTGTGAGGTATTTTTGTTGTTTTGTTTTCATGTGTTTTATTTTGGAGTTGTATAATTCAAAAACCCTGAAAAATTTATTCTTAATTGATTGTGCTGGGAATGCATCATTGTTTAAACAAAATCCTCCTGAAGTCTCCTTAGGGCAGGATACTTCTATGTGTGGTCTAATAAAAAGGTGTTTCCAAGAGCCTTGACCTTCTCTCTGAGTGAGGAGGTCAAAAGTAAATACAACTCAATTTAAAGATACAAAACAACTGACTTATTTTAACAATGTTGATGTTGATAAACAGGATAGAATCAATTAATAATGGACACTGAACACCACAAGCACAGTATAGTATAAGAAATGTGTTTTGAGGAAATTCTTCTTTCTTGTCCAGGGAAATTAGCTATATGTGCATCTTGACAAAAACTACATTGACCTCAACTTTCAGATAATTTTACGAGCACTTTTAGCTATCTAACCTTCTTTCTGAGATTCAGTAATTAAAAAAAAAAGGAGTCCGAGGTGATTTTAGAAGCAGAAAAAACCTATAGTCAGCAAAGCAATGGGATGTCATCGAGATCTTAGCACATGCCAAGCCCTAATGGGTTTTCAGGCAGCCTTCCTAGAGACAGGCAGTGACTTGCCAGCAGGGCTGATTGACACCCAGCACTGCAGGCAGTCCTCCAGACAAGCAAGCTTGCCTGCCTTGGCCTCAGGCACTGCATCTCCTCTGGGACCTAGTGTATCTATCCAGCTGAATCCTCTGTCATTTGGGGAGTCCGACGAATAACCAGACATCAGCTCCAGGTGGTTTTAATACTGCAAATGGATGAGAACGGGGTTCAAATCATGGGCAATGCTTCCTCCTTCTCTCTCAAGAAAATTTCCTTAGTCTAGTTTTCAGAGGAAACACATCTTGTGTTATTACACCATCTACCTATTCCTTCTCTCCCTCTCTGTGTATTCATCAGTTTCACCTGGATGAATTTGCATGTATTCGTTGTATGAATCTGTGTGGTGCAAGCAGCAGCAAAGCACATGCCCCAGAGCCCAAACCTAGGAGAGAATGAGGGTGGTGTTTTCTGTTTGTGGGTTGCCTTTTTTTTTTTTTGCTTTTTGTTAAGACGTTCCCCAGAAGGCTGTAGAAGGCAGGCACATTTTTTAATATTTGTATCACCTGAAAAACAATTTCAGTAGAAAGTTATTCTGCCACAATAAAGTGCAGTGCTCTGTGTAATAATCTCTAATGAAATAGAAATGAGAATTCTTCGGGAAATAAAAAGAATTCTCTGTGCCTCAAAACCAACAAGAAAATTGGAATTTGCTTTTGCTTTCTGTTTTATATTAATTTAAATAAAACCCCCTCCTTCTAGAGCCAGGAATAGCCCCATAATTAGGAAAGTCCCTGAGATGTGGGACACGTGGTGCTAGAGAGCTGTGGATGTTTCTTGCTCTATGCCACCCTCCTTGCTCTCTTTGGGGCTGTGGGGGGCTGTGCAGGGGCAGCAGCCTCCTCTGGCTCCCCGGTCCCTCGGCCTTTGGGTCACACGATGCCTTGTTTCTCCCTGGTTGAAATCCAAGGGGTCTTAAAACTACACGTGTCCTCTCTTTCAGGAGTGCTGCTGCTGTGTGCAGTTGCAATACACCAAATGCCTGTCTGCTGCTGGTCTCTGAGCAGATATGAGAGGGCAGATTAATGGCTGGTTACAAATAAACGAGTTCAATCCAGGGCAGAAATGGCAGCTGCGAGAGCTCCTTGGGGATCAGGAGTGCCGCTCTTGTAAAGAGAGCCCGGTGTTCTGAAACGACAGCACGTCTGGGGAGAATAGCCCTCTTAATACAATAAAAATTACACTAAATCATGAACTAGTCAGAAAGATTTACAGCAGTGGGCAATTCTGACTCTGATTTTAACCAGCATCTTCGACCAAATTAAAATGGATGCCCTCTTAAAAGCACAATTCTTCCTTTGCAGTACCTATCTGATACAGACAATAAGTCTGTTACTTGCTCAGAATTCATTTTCTGTGTTCCTGAGTGGGGAAAAAGATTTATATACTAAAAATACATTACATTACATTGTGGATTAACACAAGTCCTATAAAACTAGAGAGAGAACCATTTATACAGTTGTAGGGTTCTAAGTAAACACCCAGTTTTCATCTTTTTGGGAATAAGAGTCTCTGGTTCACACCTGCAGTGCATCCTAAAGGCTGGCAACTTTTAATATTGAGCTGTTAGATTTTTTTTAATCCTGCATGTTACTGATAACCATGTCTCAATAATAGTGCATGTTTTATAGTCTCAGGCTTGACCGTCTGCTGACTGCTTACGAAATAAGAAAGGTGACTATTGCTCTGTATCCTCAGTGTTGGTGTAGGTAACATTCTGCATGTGAAGTAGCTAACTGCATGTTTGTCTCTTATTTAGCCATCCCTATAAGATGATTTTAGGGTCAGTTTAAAAGAAATAAAACTTCAAAGGCAACACCGTTACACAACGTTCACAGTATCATGATCTACTGGTAGAAGGCCATAAAATAAATTGTATTTGATAGTAAATTGAACTTGAAAGATGATCCTCTCAAGTACACATTGCCACTATGAGTTGCACAAGGAGGCTGCTTGTTGTGTTTAGGCAGTCAGGTTTGTTTTATTCCATGATTCCCGGTGGAGCTACCTAAATCCATATCTTGGATGCTTGAGTGCTCTGACTTGAAATCTAAATATTCCACAATTAAGAGTGGTAATCAGCACCCTTTTGAATTGGGATAGATAATAAAAATGGGTATGTAAAAGTGAATTCATGTTCTTAAATTCAGGAATGGCAAAATAGATGTTTTATACACCAGCGATTAGCATCCTCCCCCAAACTCGGTTTGCAATTACCAAAATTTGGGACTATAGAAAATGTTTTCCAGAATGTATTGTATGGTCACAGTTGCAGTTTCATACTTTACTCTTTGCCAAAAAGATAAAGAATGATTCTTCAGTTCATCAGAGCCATTCAATTTCCTCACTAGGGTGAGTTTGGTTCAACTGCCCACCTGGTGTCCCTTGAGATGTCTGGGGGTGTCCAAGAGAGGCAGCAGATAAGAGGCAAGAATTAGGACTTGCATTTGGAGAAACAATCACAGGCTAAGCAGGATGCACATTAAGTAACACACAGATGAACTAACCAGCTGAATCGTCTGAAACTTCTGCCCTGTAGTGCAGAAATTAAATTTGTTGGTTTTCTGTGTCTTTGTTTTAAAAATAGATCCTTGTTTCATCTCTGCTATATTGTTTCCTAAGGGTCTAGGATGGTTTGTCATATTCTTTGTAAACACAGATCTCTCCTAGAGTGACATCTCTCCCTGTGTGCTCTGGGGCTGGGGGAGATTGAGTTTGAAGATAGTTGCCTGTGGTGGCTGTGCTTTGACTACTAAAGCATTGCTGTGGCTAGCTCAGTGCTTTGGCTACAAATAGTGACAAGTGTGGCCCT
Source organism: Daphoenositta chrysoptera (assembly GCA_013397915.1). NCBI lineage: Eukaryota > Metazoa > Chordata > Aves > Passeriformes > Daphoenositta > Daphoenositta chrysoptera. The sequence goes on along the minus strand of VZRO01003944.1, from coordinate 684,574 downwards.
GTCCTAACTGACAGAGCTTCATTGAATTTGACCTTACTCCAGCTGAACTTCTGGCCACTTGGATGGAAGTCCAGCAAGCTGGGTTGTTTTGCCGTTGATATTTCATTTCTTGTTTGGTGTTTGTCTTTTCAGGGACACTTCCCATGCTACCTTAGTAAAGTGCATAATTCCTGATCCAGAAAACATCATACTGCTGCTTTGTATAAGTGCAGTACTATGATTTTGAGCATGTTAAAAATGAATATTCTTCTATGCAGTAAAATGTGTAGTTGTGGGATAAACAAATGCCTGCAGGGCCTTCTCCTGGAATATGTGGAATACCCTGTGTGGGAAAGTAAAAGGTGGCAATGTGGTGTAGAGGTGGTGCCAAGACAACACGGGGAAGTAAATGCCAGCGTCATATTACTGCCTGAGTAGTTCAAAAGATGTCCAGAGCACTGCACGTTTCCCCTAACTCCACAATGCACTTTACATGAATGTGTAATGTTAAGAGATATTAGGACATGCTTTTTGTGTGCTGTAGTAAAGTGGAAAACTCTTCTGTGCATCTGTAGGGCAGGCTGAAGTTTCAGAAGTGGTGAGTAACTTAACCATGTCAAGTACTTAACTTTACAAACTGTTTTTGGAAACTTTTTGAGCTTCTGTAGTTTAGGGATGGACATGTGTAGTTCTGGTTGCTGTATGTCCTCTCTAAGGTAGAAGGCATCTTGTTAGAAAAGCTCTTCTATGCCTTGGATTGTCAGACAAAGGACCAAGCAAAGAAGAAGGGAAAACAAATCACAGAAGAGAAAAAAGAGAGAGTAATGGGGAAAAGTCAGGATTCTGATTTCAGAGGGATGATAGGGCAGGAAGTTGCACAGAAGAAAAGCCACAATAAGCTGATACCAGACTAACCAGCTCTCCTTAAAAAAAGGAGAGTTCCCAGTTCATAAAGCTGTTCAAGTAATAAAAATTTACAACCAAAATCGATCCAGTAAACCTCTGCCTCAGCACTTCTGAATGCTGCATAGAAGGCAGGCCAAACTTCAATTCACCTGATTGATGCTTTGAAATGGGTATAGATATCTCTGGTGAAAGGAAGGAAAAAACAGTATTACCTTTGGGAGGACACTTTATGTGCAGGCCTCTGTTTGTTAAGGCAAGCTGAGAACAAGGTTATATTCTTCTAGATGGAGTCTGTGTGCTCTGAAGCTCTTTGCAGCCTGTTTGGGTGCTTGTTTGTCATCTTCTAGGCTCCTGTATATCAGCTGCAGAAGATGTGCTAGAGGAATGGTATCAGCACTCAGCAGAATGAGTCTCCAGTCTTTGCAGTGGCCCTTGAAGTTTTAAGGATGTTGCAGTTGCTGGGCTAGCAGCAATTCACCAGGTGTACAAGCCAGGGACAGCCAGCACAGTTTGGGGAGTTTCCCGCTTTTTTGCACTCTGCAGAGGGGAAATGGAAAGCCTGGGCCACTGCAGTTGTTCCTGCGAGCACCTGCTGTGATCCCAGCTCGGGCCCAGCAGGGGTGAGCTGCTGCTCTCAGAGGAGAAAGCTGATGGGGGAATAAGGGGTTATGATGTGGGGAGGATGGGTTGGAAGATGGGAACGTGACCCGGAGAAGGGACCCACTGGAGGGGGAAGCAAAAGGAGAGTAAATGCAGCTGTGGAGATAAATGAGAACTTGGCACAAGCTGAGGGAGAGCTGGAAGCAAGCAGGGATGTTTGTGGACAGTAGGTTAGGCAAGCAAGGCTAGCACAAAGGCCATGACAGTAAATTGGATGGACTAAGTTTGACAGCAGAAGTGAGTACTGGGGGTTTTGCTTTTGCTGGGATGTTATTTCACAGAAGTTCTGAAAACTTAAAAAGCACAAAAATGGGGAGCTCTGAGTTATTTAATACTGAAATACTGCTAAGAGAAAGTCAGATCCTAGTTCAGGCTCCTGTGGAAGGAGGTGTTTGTAAAGTGAGGGACACAGACTTAAATCCTCCTCAAATTCCTGCCTTGTTATGTTTTCATCTGGAGGTATTTCTTTTTTTCTCCCCAAGTGGCCCTCTAGACCCCAGTTTCTCAGTGCACTTGTTCCTCATGTGCTGAATTCTCAAGTAAGTCAAGCATTAGCTGACAGAAGTTGAATTCAGCTTTAATTAACAACATGGGATTGGCTGGATTGGGGTTGTGGGTCCCTTGAGTCAAAATGGTGCTGTTGCAAGTTACAGTATTGGACATACAAAAATCTATAGCATGTACCACCAAGACATGGAACAGATGGTGCTGCAGGCAGCCTTGGGTTGGCTGCTGTTGCATCAAGAGAAGGTGGGTAGATTCAGAGCAGTACTGAGCATCTCCATGGGCCAGAAGAGGTGTTGTGTGATACCACTTGGCATGCAGCAGAGACCCTGCTCTGAACTCAGTCCTCGCTTGAGAGCGCATGTATGGTCCCTGCCTTAAGGGACATGAAGCCTTTTTTAAACAACCCCATGAAAGCACTTATATTTGCTGTTAAGACTCAATTGCTTCATTTTGAGAGCCCCTGGGTACTCAGGATTAGGCCATAAACGTCTAATATCTGGATGCCACAGAGCTCAAGATAATGACATTAAGTGGGTTCCTTGTAGTGTCTGGATCTGGTTTTCTAAAGCCCAGCAGTGTGTGTCCTTTGGCTTGCACGGTAGATTTGTCCATGGTACTTTGGTGATGAGAAGTCCTTGGGGAGAGAGGGGGAGGACAACTGCAAATCTAAAGCATATATTTTTGCTTCCTGCTTATAGTGTCTCTGGGGCGTTTAAATCCATTTTTTATGGTGTTGTGTTACAGGGATTTTTTTTAACTGCTATTTGTTATGTTGATAATTTTATATGTATATAATTTGATACACTGGACTAATTTATTACATAGTAAGACTACTTCAAGGCTTTTGCTTGAAAATCATTCTCAGAACTCTTCAAGGAACTGTTTCTTAATAAAACTATTTTGTCCTTAACAATAACACAATTTAACTAAATACATTTTTCCTATTTTTTAATTGCTTTTGAGTTGAGATTCTGCAGAGCTCAATTTAAATTTTAAACACTGCATCAGTTGTTAACTCAGACATCATTGCAGGGCAGTGAGAGAGGAGTAGCACTATCATAATCCACAGGTAAGGGCTTTAACTTTGTAGAGCACATTTCTTGTTTGCACGGAACTGATAAAATATTCTAAATCTAGGGTTATGTTTTTTACATCTTGGAAATGGATTTTGGGCACTTCTCTGAACCTGAGAAGTTTTTAGTAAGGAACAAAGGACCCCATCCCTCCTCCCCTACTCAACATGAAAGCCAAAAAGCACAACTCAGATTGGCCAAAATAATTTTTAAATTAGAATACATTACCATTCAGACCTTAATTTAATTTTACTTGTACTCTATAAGAAAGAGACAGTCAAGTTATCCTGGTCATTTTGGATGACATGATTCTTGGCTTTGCTTAAATTATTGATTATAGCAAGGGGAGGGACTTTGCAATGAGAACAGCGCTCTCACTAATAGAAGCCTTTCACTAAATCAATTTCTACCATTCCTGCAATGCACCTTCGTGAAGTCAGAGGTTTACAGCCATAAGAAGAATTTTATCTTCGAAGAGTGGACCTTTGCTTTACGTTTTTTTAAACTTTTCCTCTTTATATAGGCAGCTGAAGAAAAAAAATCAACATAAATATATTTTCAGGGGTTGATTTGCAGGATGAGGGGCTGTTCTGGTTCAAAGTTGAACTGATTAAATCTTGATTTGATTGTCATCTAAAGGCTTGTGGGCTGAAAGTACTGTTTCAAAAGCTTGTCTCCTAAGCAGAGTCAGTCAGAAAATACATCAATGTCTTGCAAGCTGGAATGAATTCAGTAGAGGATGCAGTGTGTGCACACGCTGCTGAAATTCATGTATAGCCATCTCTCTTATTTTTTCTTGGCTTATTAGAAAATGCAGTCATTTATATGGTCAACATGTGGTGTTTCCTCTGTTACATTTACTGGCAGTTGAATGGGGGTGGCTTCTCTTCCCTCCCATCCAAAGTACCATTCCTTGTTAGGTTAATTAAGTAAGTGTCTGTTTAAACACAGCAGTGTATTTTCTCATATTTGAGTTGGAGATGCTACACAGAAGGAGAATATGAAGCTGTTGGGACATGTATATAGCAAACTTAAAGGATGCTGGTAGCAGATCAGTACATGTTGAACTATACGGGAGCATCGAGCAACTGTAAGTAACACTTCTATTTTAATTTTTCATTGGTTGACAGCGTCACTTAGGCCTGGATACTGAGCGCAATTATTTTATCTGTTAATAAAAATTCTGCTCAGTGGAAGATCAGCTGATATCTGACAGGTTAGGTTGCAGCAGTGTCTTTCTGAATGCTCATTATTTCAGTAGTGAATTGACAAATGATGTTTTATATTTGTGCTTCATAGAGCTCAAAGATCTTTACATAGATTTAAAATACATTCAAAACCAGACTTTTGATTTCTCCTTTAAATGTGACAAATTCTTCCCCTGTATTTAAAGGGAAGAAAAAGGGAAGAAAAAAAAATCTCTAAACAACAGTGGTACCCCTAGTAATTCCCTAAAGTTCAAGGTAAAGGAACTTTTGCAATACTGAATGTGGGTTTGGGGGTTTGAAATGTGAGGCAGTTTATAGCCAGTATTGAATTGGGAGCTGTCAAAGAATGTTGACTAATATCTTGGGCATTTTGTTTTGTCCATCTTGCCAGCTCTAAATAAATTAATTTGTCAAGGTAGAAAAAGGATGTTTTATTGGAAAGCTGAATCACACAAAACCTTTACACAACCTTTTCCTCTTCATGTGGGGAACTGTAATTAAATAGCACAACTGTATTTGCTCCTTACAGAACAAACCAATAATAAGAAACAGTGGTTTGGTTTAGCTTTTGTAAAATTATTGGAAATTTAGTTCACTTCTTTCTTTTGTGGGTAAGCTAGCATTGTTTGTCACACTCTAGCTGTAGCAGAATTTCAAGACGACATTTGGTATTAAACTCAAATTACCTTATTTTTCTTTTGTGCTTAACTAAAATGGAATAATGAGTCTCCTTTTTTTGCCCATGAAGGCTGTCAGTAGATCAACTAAGGAACTTTGTAGTCTCCTGGCTACAATAATTTCCTTTGGTTAATTGTGCAGAAACGTAACCAATGCTTTTTTTACAAAGATATCTGAAAAGTAGGAAGATGACGTCAGAACAACAGAGGTTTCAGGGCTAAGCTTCCACTGGCATGGAAGAGGAAGTTTATTTCATTTTTCTTATGGGATTGGTTTTTTTCCACTAAAATGGGTGTGTTAGGCTTTGTTAAATTATACTGCCTACATGTATTCAGGGTAAGTATAGGAAATAAGGCTTTTATCCAACATCAAAATGAATGTATGATCACTAACAGAAGATTTATTTTCTGTAGTTCTCTTGATTTCATGTCACAGGTGAATTCTCTCTTTCAGAACTATACTTCAGATTTCTATACTTTAAATATACCAAGCTCCTCTTTCCTAAGATTTTCTAATCCTACAATTACTTCACAGGGAAAATGCAGTTTCTTAAAAGAAGCTACCTTAGGAATAGGGTGACAGTGGAAGTTTTCCATTCTCTATTGCTCCCAGTGGCTCCTGTCCACATCCACTTCAAGTTTCAAGAAGCTGGTCCAGAAAATAGTGGGTCATGGTCCAGTGTACTCAACACTTCCCAGAGGAAATCACCTTTATTTGGTGGATAGATGTCTCTGACTTGAGGGAGGCTGTTGCTAATCTGGGACAAGCTTCAACTGTTCCAAAATAAAACCAATTGAGCAGTGACTCTTCTTAGTGGCGGTTTTCCAGGAATGATGCAGAAGGGTGGATTTTCTCTCTGACAGAAGTAGGTACAGATGTTATCTACATGTTCTCCCAATGTTTGAGGTTCACTACTTCCAAATTTTGCTAACATTGGTGTGATAACTGCCAGGCAGTATTAAAAAAAATCCACAGACAAAATGTACTGATGTAAAAGTTGCATTCCCTGCGGACCACACTTGAAAAATACTGTAATGGTAACTACTGGTTGTATTTTTAGTATTCAAGTGTACAACAGAAGCTTTAATGTGGGTGAAGGAATACTTCTAGCATTTGCATAGTAGTCCTCTCTTGTTTTCCTCTGCAAGCCATCTGATCTGCAGACAGGGCAAATGGACAGATCAAGCTGTGGAAGTAGAAGGGAGGGGAGGGAATTTTCACATGTTGCTCCTTTATTAGTTCCACATTTAGTTTTACATCCTCATTTTAGTTGGACAGGAATACTTATAGATGTGATGCTTTTATAAAGGCTAAATAGAGATGAATGACTTCTTCAATATATGCCAGTACACCAATCAAAAAAAAAGGAAAACAAACATAATTTTTTTCTTGGAACAAATATATCTTGTCCCCAAATGGGAGTCTAAAAAGAATGTGTATTCAAAAGCAAAAATACATTTTAGGTCATTGTTTATCTTTTAGGGTTAAGCTTTCATTTTGTTTTTTCAGCTTTTACCTTTTTTTTGAGAGGAAAACGTGGGAGATTCTGTGAGTTGTAATGAGAGGGTTTTGGAATATCTGTTGAATTTGGTTTTTTTGAAGTGGACAAGCTGCAATTTTCCCATGATTCCAGGATTTAGTGATTTTAAAAGTTCCAGATATCACAAGACACAAAATCATAACAATTTCTGTCAAAAATGCTGGAAACAAATGTGAGTTCACAAGAGTAGTATTTCATTTCTTCTGTGTTTTAAAAGTAAACTTTTTGAAAGGAATGAGCCTTGCAGCTTGAATTCTGCAATAATGAACAAATCAACTACCTCATTTGGTAAAACACTAAAGGTCTTTTGGTGGGATATGGTTTTATGACTTGCTGATGGGTAAGGTAGAGGTCAAAGTTTAGAAGAGAGAGGAAACTGTTTTCTCCTTCTGGTAACATTACTGCAAAAGGGTCAGTGTGAAGGCCACCACATTGGGTTATTTTGACTTTTGTTTTATTATTTTACAGATGCTATGTCAGGATTGTATGTTTTCCTGGCCACAGTTTTATCTGGGCTAATTCTATTTTCAGGTGGCAGGATTCTCTGATAATTTGTTATCAGTGCATAAACTGAATTTCTGGCTAGCATCTTGCATACAGTATGTCACTGTCATCTCTCTACTTCTGAAATTTTCTGAAATGCAAATAATATAAGGACAGTGAGACTGTAAACACTTACTGACATAAGAGCTTTTTTGAACTGTATTAATTGTCATGTGTAAAAGCGTGTAGTGTAAGCAGTGTTAATTACCTCTCCACAGCAGTTGTCTCTGCACTAATCACCAGACAGATCTCTTGTTAGTTAACTCTTCCTCAGCTTATTCTTGATAGTACTTCAACTGTTCCTAAGTAGTTTAACCCTTTCCTTATTCATATAGATATTTAAGACCAACTGTTCGATTTTTCTATAAATAAATATATATTTGTTAAATTGTGATGTATAATTTGGTATAAAAGTAGTAAAATCTTCCTTTTGGATGCATGTTAATATAAAATGGAAGGGGACAAATGTGCAAAGATAATAATATTTAGTCTCATAACTCCTGCATTTCTATTGTCATATGAGGTTATTCTAAATCTCAGGGTAGGAAACAGTGTACCTTTGTATTTATGAGAATAAATTTATTGTGTATTTTCCTTCTAGGAATATATATCTATATGTATATATAAATCCCTTAGAGGAAGCTTGAATATATTGGTTTGAGAGTTCTCACATCAGATGTGGCTTTTTAATCTGATCCAGTATAACTGCTGTGGTAACTTTTATCAAAGTCTTTCAATAATATTGTTAATTCCATTATTTCCAATGTAAACTACTACAGTAAGTGGAAGGCAGAGCTTTTACAAGAGTTACAGAGCTTACATGTCCATGTTGTACATCCCCAAATGGCCACATACAGCAGACCTTAGGCTCATGTAGTTCTTTATGGGTCACTTCTCCAACAGTGGTCAGTAGCAGAAACTTTTGACTTCACTAAAAAAAAAAAAACAGGGCTAGCATAAAGTGCTCCTCCCCCCCCCATTATATCTTTTTCACTTTCAGTAATTGATAGTTTTAGGACTTTCAGTGTCCTAAAACACTTGGTATGTCATTCATGTTATCTTCTTTAATTGCCCTTTCTAACATGAATTTGTGTAATCATTTTTTTTTCTCATTTGTATTTCTGGCATCCACAACATCCTGTGACCATGAGCTCCAAAATTGCATTATGTGTTATATGAAAAAGTATTTCCCTTTGTTATAAAATTGCTCTCCAATAATTTCATTAGATGCCTATTGCTTTTCTGTTTTAGGAAGTAGTAAATAATAGTGAATGATGATTTCCTTTCCATCCTTGCCTTCTTCCCACCACTCGTGATTTTACAGATTTCTCTGACATCCTCCCCTCCTCCCTGTAATTTATTTTTCAAGCTGGAGAGTCCTACTTCACTCAATGTCTCTTCCTGCAGAGAGATTTTTATCAGTCTGTCTTTTCTAATTCTGATGCCTCTATTTTTACAGTAGGCACGTGAAGTGCATGCACTACTCCTGTGATAGTTCAATCCTACATTAAAACTGTAGGCATAAAGACTTTTATCTTGATCTTGGTTCCCAACGTGTAACTTTTTCAACTGCCAGTGAATACTAAAATGCTATCTTCAAAAAACTTGGTGATCTTGATCCTTCCAGAGTGGCAAAAAGTAATTAATTGCCTGCTGTTGTATAAGAGCATTTTAAGTAGCAGAAGAGTTAACAACAGTGAAAGAACTTCTAAGCAATGGATAAAAAAGAGGAGATGGGCATCTTTGTGTGTTGAAGAAAACTGAAAAGTGAAGGTTGTGCATTGAAAAACGGCTCTTGAAACTGTGTGTATCCTAATCCTGTAGGATCTATCTGCAGTCTTGTTTTTGCACAGCAACAAAGGTGAATAGAAATCCAGAAAGGGCGTGCTTCTCATCCTACATAACTGGTTTTCCAGCTTTCCAAGACCACCTGCAGTTCTCTGGCATGTCCACAAATTGTAAGGTTTCCACCGAAGATTAGCTACTGTTTTCAGATGGGGGAAGGAACATTCTGTTGCTTGTGCATCTCTTGTTTTACCGTTTGTGACACCATGTGATGACAATCAGCTATTAGTGATGACAAACATCTTTGAGATTTCTTAACACCAGAAGGTCTTTTCTACAGTGCTAATAGAGCTCAGTGGTTTGTGGTTTATCATACACTGGAGATTTTGTCTGTTGTTTTCCTGTGCTTTGGCATATTTTTACTCTTACCAAGCAGGTGGTTTTTTTTAGGGATATTCTGTCTCAGGGTTCACAATAAAGAAAACTTCTCAAGTTGTGTTCTGGGCATATGCATCTTTAAGGGAAGTTTATCCTTGTTTTCAAAGCATCCATTTTGCTAATGGGCTTTGAATTGAAGGTGGTGCTAATTGCAAATGAAATCGTGTTGTTGTTCTGTAGAATTTTAAAATTAATCCCTTAATTTTTCTCTTTCAAATGCTGTCCGGTATAGGACTCCAGTTGTGTGTTGGGTTTGTTCCTGGCTACTGTTTGCTAACTTAGACTTTTCAGGGTGATGGGGGGCACAGTTACTTTTTCTGAATTTTCTTCTAATTCTTTTTAGTGCTTATATCAGAGATACCATTTGTACCTCCTTAAATGCAGATTTTTAAGTCTAGCTTCAATTATGTATATGAATCCACTCTGTGAAAAATACAGAATTTTAGTGCTGGAGTGCCACGAAGTAGATATGAGAATGAAAATACTGGTATTTCTAATGCTAGATGGATGCTTTCAAAGATGACTAACAACTCTGAGATTTCTTAATACCAGAAGGTATGTGGACAGTATGACTAAAGGTTTAACAGCAAATTGATATACCAGTGTAGTGATGGGGAATACTTGGATAAACTGCAGGGCTGAGAGACCCCTGTGTGCTACCAGCCCACGTCCTTCTCCCACGGTGGGTGAAACACAGCCAGCTCCCCTGGTGCTCCCATCTGCTGTCAGAAGCCCCCGTTCATCATAAAGCCCTCCTGCTGCAGATGCTCTACATTGCACTTCGTGTGTGGCTCTATGCATTGTGCAGGAAAAGGCTTACTTCAACTGAAGCAAAATTACTTTTGAAAAGGTTAAAGTTGTTTGGTTGTTGGCTTTTTTTTATAAAGAGTCTCAAAGTTTGAAGGCTGGGAGGTGAAGCTTGGGTTCACTGTCTTACAAGGCCTCAGCATGGGCTGGAGCTGCCTGTGGTGCCCAAGTTTCTCCCTTAGTGTCTCTCTCTGCAGGCCATGGGGCCAATGTGCTGCTTCCTAGGCTTGTGCAAAATTTCATGCTTATGCAGCTCTAACAGTAAGACTGGATTTTCACCATAACAAATTCTCCCATCCCTTCAGTACTGTAGCAACTTAAAATAATCTGGAGGTGGGAAAATGTTAGGTCTTTGGCTTCTATGTTGGAAAAAACCAGGAGCCTTCAGTTTGCTCTCTAATGCACATTTCACTACAGCTTTAAAGGGGCAAACTGATCCATTATATAGATGTTAAAAGTCACATTCCGGCTTTTACTGCTAGTACTTAATTGACCAAGTTTTGCCATATTAGAGCAGTCCATACTGTAGGATGGAAGGGGGACTCTGATGTGTAGACACAGCGGAGCAGAGTGGCTGATCTCTGTGCACTGGGTGTGTTTGTCTGGTGCTTGGGTGCAGAGAGCCTGCACAGATCCCAGGGAGTACCTCGAGTCTGGGCAGGACTCCAGGAGAGCTATTTAATGCATCTCAGACCTCTCCTCCTACCCCCCCACCCCGACTTTGTTTAAAACAGGGCTTGCACTCTCCTGCCTGACAAGGTTGGTGTGAAGATAAAGCAGTCATTTTCTTGGCGTCCTAGAGCATCTGCTGCACTGTGTGAGCTGAAGGATGCAGAGAGCTTGCATATGAGAGGGGAAATGACTGTGCTTGCAAACTTTGCTTTTTTGTGTGTGATGTAAAACATTTAATTTCAGATAGTAACTCAGATTGTAATTCAATTTTATGTTCTGTTTTCACTGAATCATTAAATTCAGGAAAAGGTTTTTCTAATGCATTTGCACAGTGCTCTAAATGAAGCTGTCAAAGAAAAACAGCTTTAGTCAAGCCATCAATTGCATTGTATGTCTGTGCCACTGGGCAGCTTCACTAGCTTTTAATTAGCCAGTCATATTCACAAAAACACTAATGAGCATGTCCCTAAAATTTCAGACGATATCATTATATTTATGCAGGATATTCTCCAGAGAAGTGCAGTCCTTCCTTTCTCTATGTTGACTCCTGAAGTCAGTAGGCCTCATTATATTTTAGATAAAGAAAATTACCTTTGCACAGTACCTGACTTTTAATACAAATATTTTTATGCAGTTCCTAAAATGTAAAAGAAAATGGTGACTGCTAGTCAGATTCTTTCTACTCTTACTACTTGTGTCATTCAGATTAAAGAGGCACTCACATCACCAACCCTCAATTTAAACTACTGAGGATACAATAGAAATAGAATAGAGAGGATAGAAAACTATTCCTCAGTTCAAACAAATGGGATTAGAAGTGTGGGTCCAACCTTGTTACCAGTCTTTAGTACCAGAGTTTGATGGCAAGTGTGTTGGAGGGATTAAGATCTGTTCCTCTGTCTTTCATAGCTTGTGTCAAGGTAAGTAGCACTAGCTACTCGCAGAAGGTGTAAGGGAGATGGGAACCACGTGTGTCTACAGCCACTCCCAGTAAAATGGAGGGTTACAGGTTGGGAGATACTGAACTCTAATGTTTGAAGCTTGTGAAACAAGAGTGTTAGTTGTAAGTAAAGCACTGTGGTGCAGGACTTCCTTTGTGGAGAGTTGAAGCTGTTGAAGTGACCCCACTGCTGTAGGCCAGACATTGGCACAACATCCCCTCCTGCTCTGCAGGCATCCTGTGTCTTGAAGGCAGAGGCACTTCTGTGTTTAACTGCTTTTTGTGTCAGTATTATAGACTGAATCTTTCTGTTTTGTGTGAAAATTCCAGACTATGTTTGTTCATTGCCCAAATTTAATGGTTTGTTCTATGGATGGTTTTGACACTAGCATACTGATTCCCTTTGAGGAGACAGGAGAATCAGACTCTTTATTTTAAGAGAGAAATACATAAATCCAGAGCTGCTACCAACGTGATTTTTCCCGGGTTTTCTACCAAATGCTTGGCTGCTGCTGTGACAGATGAATTTTGTGAAGGGAAGGAGGGCTGGACTCCATGCATGTGCACATTGCTTTCCCTTGCTGTGCTGTGCAGTGTGCCTGCCAGTGCGACTGCGTGCGCAGGCTTCGCTGTGAGTCCAGCAGTCCCTTGGTGGGACAGTCATTTAATTCTTCCTCTTTAGACCAAGCCAAACCCTGCTTCTAAAACAAGATGAAGTAGTTAAATATGTTATGAACCCGGAACATGAGAGCATATGCTGCAGTTCTGCTCTCTGTGGGGAAAGGCATGGGAAGAAGAGCAAAAAAAAAATCAAAAAAGCAGATGCAGATTGCTGCTGCACTGGTTTAGTCCTGAAAGCTAACTTGCAGTACCATTTTTAGTAATTTGCTAATGATGATAATGAAAACACTGCTCTTGATGAACTATTTGCTGCTCAGTCCCCCATAGTGAGGAGGCCCTTTCACACAATTCACACAATGCATGATCACAGTGGATTTAGACCAAATTAGAGGTATACAGTCTGCTGTGTCTTGGACTACCCTTTTAAGTAAAAACGTTTGCCATCTAGTGGAAGGAATAGAGAACTAGCATTTCAAATAAGCTAAAAACTCGCTTATACTGGTTGAATTCTTTACTGTGAGGGTAAGAGCACTGGAACAGGCTGCCCAGACAGATTGTGGACTCTGCTTCTCTGGAGATATTCAAAACCCACCCGCATGCAATCCTGTGTAACCTGCTCTAGGTGTACCTGCTTTAGCAGGGGGATTGGATGAGATGATCTCCAGAAGTCCCTTCCAACCCCAACCATTTTGTAATTCTGGGATATGCAAAATGTATTTATAAGCAGTCTATCACTTGCTGGAACAGTAGCAAATTATTCTGAAATAATAACTGCTTGGAAAATTAGTTGGGAGAAATCTCCTAAGGTATTGGTGCACTTTGTTCAGATAGTATCTCATTTAAGCACCAAGTTGGTGGAAAGGGTATTTATTTATATGCTGCCCACACTTGTTTGGGACTTCTTTTCATTCCACCCCAGACAGTACCTGCTTATTTTTTGCTGGATCTTAGGTTGGCCAGTATGCTTTGAATTTTGTGGTGGCTTGTTCCTCTCACCAGTGGGATGGGGAAGAGAACTGCAAGAGCAAAAGTGAGAAGTTGTCATGACTCATGATAAAGAAAACTTACTAAGTGAAGAAAGAAATAATCATATATAAAAAATGATGCAAACACTAGCACTAGCAGGCCAATTCCTAACCAGTCTGCCTGAGACTGAGAACAGAGATGATCGTGGCCCTATGCAAGCACTGCTCACAATAACTAAACCACTGGTATGTTTCTGGCACTTGTTTTGGCCACAAATGTATTGTGCAGTACCTTACAGGCTGCTAAGAAAAAAAATTAGCCCAATTGCAACCACACCCAGTATATCTTCTTAGTTGCCCAGCTCTCCTAATGTCCATCAGCACCTTAATAAAGAGATTGAGATCTTGTCACAAAATAAAGTTTGTGGACGAGCCATAGGATGTTTCTCCAGTACAGCACTCTCAGGTAGCAATTCGTCAGCTTTTGCTCAAGCTTCCTATATGTCTGTAATTTCATGTTGTCACCACTGCTCCACCTGGCTAAACAGCCACCCTCCTCCAGATGGGACAGAGGCTGGCTTCCTCCTGGTCCATCTGTCGCCACAACAGCTCCCTTGAGACAGCAGTTCAGGTCACCTCCAAGTCTTCCTTCCTTATTTTACCAGACTCTGCTTGTTTCTGTGTATAGGTGTTTTCGGTTGGTGAACAGGACAGTCCTCTTGTGTTTAGCTGTTTTTTGCCCATTTTCCAGCAAGGAGCATACAGACCTTTCCTCACTGTCTTACTGCAGTACTTGCGTACTTTTTCTTACTGCTGCTGCTGTCAGTATCAACTCCTGTAAATGCAAGCTGTGGTGCTGATTTCTCACGGCTTCACTTCTGGACCTCAGACTGTATTGCCCCTAAGCAGACAACTTGGAGAGACCAAAAATTCTCCCATTTAAGCAGTACAGCCAGTATCATCCATCGCCCTCATCCAGGGCTGTCATCAACAGTTCTTCAGAGCCCCTCTGCTGAAGTCACTTGCCCTTGTTTCCTTTGGTAGTTGTACTGGTACCGTGGTCTTTATATCAGCAGCTTGGGCTTTGGTCATTGAACGCCCAAAGGTCATTGAAAGGGAGGAGAAGCCAAGACAGCAAAACACGTGCTTGTAGTAACTCATTTATATAGCCAGACAAAGATCACATCTCATGAAAAAAGAAAAATAGTACAGGCGATTCATCCCACACTTCCTTAGGATTTTTACGAAGTCAATCTTTTCTGATTATGGTTGATTTTACAGTTGATCAAAACAGCAAATCATTTTGGCACAGATATAGTCTGGTTACATGTATGCCTGTAAATCCCACGTTTCAGCATGTTTTCCTGGAAAGTGTTAGAGAAGCTTCCTCTCCCCAAGTGCATGTGACTGGTGGCTGGTTCAGCAATTCGGCAAGGAGGATGGTAGGGTTGTCATGACAACCAGTTACATGCTGTGAGCAGAGATGGTGACAAATGACCAGCTTCTTGCTCCTCATTGAGTAGTGTTCCCCAAATTAGACAGACGTGTCTGATTTATAATTACTTGACCTGTTGACTTGTATTTTTGCTGCATTTTTTTCTGAGAAAGCATTCATGCTTCCTGCAATGATGCTTAGGCAAGGCTGCCTGCTGGCCATCATTGGTGTGAATCATGCAAGTAGGTGAAGTTGTTGATTTTGCTGTAGTGCAGGCACAGTGAGGAGAAGTTATCTTTGGAGACCTCGTTAAAACCAACAACTTAAACTTACATATTGAACCCACTACAGGAAATAGATGGGATAAAAATACACAAGACCTGTGTTCTTTCTACTGTGCTATTGAATGGAGTGTGCTCCTTGAATTTTGTTTGCCCTCAGTTGTTAATACAAAGTCTTCCTCTCCCTTCAGTGCCTGCCTTGATTTTCAGCTTGTGTATGGGTTGGGGGGGAACATGCTTCCCTTAGGATGAAATACTGGATCTGCTGAAGTCATTGGCATCTCTTCAAAAAGACTGAGTTTCTGTGGCTTTCTTTTCCTCTAGTTTTGCTTTTATTTAGATGCAGAAAACAGAAGTAAAACATTTTCATTTCAAGATTTTGAAACTTCAGAGAAGAAAACAATACTTTCCCCTACCTCTTTCCTTTTATTAAAACCTTTTTATCCTCCTGTCTTCCCAGTTCCTTTTTGTGCTTCCCCTCAGTTGCCCAGAAGGATAGCATCTCTAATACATATGTGATGTGGTGGGCCAGCTCTTCATTATGCTTCAGCCCAGCAATGAAGACAGACATCAGATATGAAGCTAGTGATTTCCCATTGGTGCCCAAACACTAGGACAACATGTTGTTGGATACTGTTGCTATCCCAGTCTCTCCAATTTTTGACATGGGAAGCTTTGATGCAGATCTCTTATTAAAAACAAGGTGCTTTTCAGTTTGAATTCCTTCATTTATGTTGTGCATCCAGTGCTAGAATAGAGCAATGAGAGGGCCAGAGGTCCAGAAGTGACTTTATAGATTTATTATTGGCCAGATTATTTTTTTAGATTTGGAAAACACTGAAAATGTTCCTGTTTGTACCATCATGCTTCCAGCCTGGACAATGAACACTTCTTTTCAGTTAATTTTTTTACTGCAGAAGTATACTTTTGAGATGGTGATAGGCAATCACAGTCTGGATCAAATCCAATGTTCGTGTCCTTTTTCTTCAGAGGATCTTAATAGAAGAAAAATTGTTACAAAACCATCGTAAGAATTGAGATAACTAAGCTAGAAGTACAAAAAAAAGAGAGCTATCTCATCTTTATCTCTGTACAGTGCGGGTATTTTGTTACTTAACCTATTTAGATAGT
Source organism: Daphoenositta chrysoptera (assembly GCA_013397915.1). NCBI lineage: Eukaryota > Metazoa > Chordata > Aves > Passeriformes > Daphoenositta > Daphoenositta chrysoptera. The sequence goes on along the minus strand of VZRO01003944.1, from coordinate 668,405 downwards.
GTAGATCAAGTGTTTGCAAGTATTGTTGAGCCTTGCAGACAAGCAGTCTCACTTGCACATTCTGCTACCACACAGTGAAATAAGCCCTCTTTAAGCTAGAAGGACTGACTGAAAGTGTAGTGCTTCCACTAACTCCAGCAGAGCTGCATTTGCATTAGCCAGAGGCTGTGCACTCACATCTGCTGCTACTGCTTCCAAGGAGGCAAAATGAGATCCCTCTGTTGAGAAGAATCCCTGGAAACGCAAAGCATGTGTCCTTTGAATGATGCAACAGTACCTCTCGGGTCTCCCTGAATATATTTTCTGTCTTAGTATGACTCTATCTTGCTTCTGTCTCCCAGTTTTCCAAAAATGTGGTTTTAACATGTGAAGTTTAAAATTGTCCTGTGGCATAGATGCTACTAGTGTTCTGCACCTCCCAGGTACAGAAGTTCCAGCACGCTGATAACTCTGTACAGCATTTTTACAGTCTCTGTTTTGAAGTCTTGTATGCTGCCAAACTCAAGCTCTTTGTGACTGCATTTCCTCTTACTCGAGAGTACTCTTTCTGTACATAAATTAGTGCCCCAGCCATGCTGATTGGTGGAATTAATTTTCACCTGAAGAAGAGATGTGTGTGCAAAATACATGTCTGTTTTTCCAAGTACGTCTCCCAGTTTAATACAAAATTTATTGCATTAGACCTGTTGCCTTACTTAAGAGTATTTTCTTCAGGAAGGAAATTTGCTTGGCCTTCAGTAAACCAGGTACCCTCATGCACAAGGACCTAAGCAGAGAGGCACCGACCCTGGTCTCTGTCCCCACACCTTGCTGATCATCACCACCAGGTTCTCTTGGAAGTGGAGATAACACCTAGCAGCTGTGCAACAAAATTACATGTTTTGAAATGTCATGCCATTGAATGGGGTCATTCCATTTCAGAGAAAAATTATTTTACTACCTGTAATTCCATATTCAAATAGAGTAAAGCCACTGATGTCCCGTAGTAGGTCTGTGATGTCTCAAGTGCATTCATCTGTCTTGTTAGATTTTGTATGTTGATGTTTATTTTATTATCTTTCTTGTGCTGGTATCTCTTTTGACGCCACATTACCTTTGACTTGCACACTTGACTTGCACAAGATGAGTGCTTTCATCTGTTAGAACAGTCAGTGCACTAGGGAGGCTTTCCAGTTCATGCTAGTAGGAAACCACAGCCTGTGAAAAGGTTATCCCAACAGTCTCCCATTCTGCAGCCTGGGCTGGGACACACGTATGTTTCATGTTCTTCAAGTAGGTTTGCATGGCAAACACGAGGCCTGGTGTTTCAGGATGAACACATGCCCTGCAATGCTGTCCTGTTCAGCCCTGCTGATCAGATGGTCTGAGGCCAGTCCCTTTGCCTGAGGAGTACCCTTACACAGACATCAGCCACAGTCACTTTGTGTGGGAAATGCTGCTCTTTGGAAGTCCTGAGCTATGTTAATTAAAAAAAAATCTAATTCTTTTTTTATTTATTGGCATATGCAAACATATTAAGGTGTATTTATTTTTGCTAATGGATAAGTTTTCAAAATAAACTAGTATTACTCAGCTAGGTGGTATTTTATTATCCCAGATATTTTACATTATTTCCTTCCAACTGTTTGTTCACATATGAGATAATTTCTTCTCTTGTAACTAATTGTTGCAGAAATGTTTTTGGTTTAAGTCTCTGGGTTAACAATTTTATTTCTGCTGTGAGTTTTTCAAAGTAATTCCTGTTTAGGTCTTTCTGGTACTGCATATCATTGCAACAATAAATAACAGTATGTTGGTTCCTCTGCATGTTTGGTTGATTAGTTTGAAATTAGGAGTTTAATGCAACCGTAGCATAACGCTTTCCTGACTGGATGTTTGAGTAGCTGTGTATACATCCATATGCATGTATTGCAAGGACAGAAACTGAGCCTAAACTTTAAACTTAAACTGGACTTGCAGATGTTGCCACACATACTTCATTGTGATGTTTAGATATTTGGTCACATTACTTCTTGCATAATGTGGCCAAATGGTGGAAAGTGTTTTGCATTTATTTGCCTTTTATGTGGTTGAGAAGAGTGCAGTCAATTTATTCAGCTGGAAAACAAAAATGGGCAAGGTTGAAGAGGTTTTAAAACATGTAAGACCTTGGAGTCAGGAATTACGTACTTGAATGCCATAGAGGCCACAACAGGAGATATTTAGAAGCAGGTGTTTAGAATATTTGTGAACTTCTGGAACTGATTATGGTAATGCTGCTGATTTCAGATATAGGACCATAGGTGAGGCTTTTTATTAAATTTGAGTGTAATAATATCGTCTAGCATTTCTTCTGCAGAACTTGCTTAGACTAGTCGTCAAGTGGTAAATCAGTCATTTAAGAACTTTTTAAGTGGCTCTGGAGAAGAAATAGTCTGGTTTGCACCTCGGAGTGTAAGTGTTATTTCAAGTTATCATGACATTTGTGTGCCTGTTTGTGTGAATGTGCATAAATATGGGTAGTAAAAATGAGACTCAGAAAAAAGCAACCGTGATAAAGTGCCTGGTAGAAGGCTTGAAGGATAGACTAACAAGGTACTTTTAATTTCAAAAAGGGCTTAAGAGCAGCAGTATAACAACAGGTTATTCATCTGTTGTCCACTGTCATGTTACATTGAGCCTCAATAATTTGATCTTTTTCTGGTGTTCATTTACACAGGAACTGTAAAACAACATTACCAGCTGTGCAGACCCATGGATGAACTGTTTGTGTCTTTGTGTGACTACTTTTTTTTTCCTGTTCTCAGCAGATATATGGAGTGATCATTCATTTCAGACAGACCCAGACTTACCACCTGGTTGGAAGAAAATAAATGACATTGCTGGGATCTACTACTGGCACATACCAACAGGAACAACTCAATGGCAGCGTCCTGTGTCCATCCCAACAGATCTGCAGGGCTCACGAAAAGGATCGCTTGGTTCCATTACTCCATCTCCTACTCCAGAAACTGAGGTAACCTACTGTGTCTTCTTGTGGGCTAAATACTGTATGGAAAATTGAAATAACTTTTTGAACTTGCAGGTTTAGCTGTTAGCTAAGCTGGCCTGGTAATGTCCCAAAGTGTAGCTACTTGTTGATAATACATCGTAAGTATCTGATCTCTATGTTCATTATTTAATGGTTGTGCCCAGTGAAACACCCTAAACTTTGAATGTGTAGGGTGACATGAGAGATGTCTCTGATAAATTAGACAGGCAGTGCCTGATGAGTGTGAACCTTTGGCAGTTCCACAGCATAGGCTGAAGCATCACTGCATTATACGGATACAGGATGCATAAAATTTTGGCACATGATTGCAGACTTTTGGCTGGACTCTTTGTTTGCATCTCCTTTCTCTTTTGGTTCATCTGGTAGGAGTATCACAATAGACATATGAGCTTTCATTTGAGATGCTAGCTCCTTTACAGGGTGGTTTCTGTTGAATAAACATGAATTGTTCCTAAGTGTAAGTCTCTGTACACCCTGCCAGTACCAAATACCTACCCGTGTTGCAGTCAGGCTTTAACTAGAAACAGAGATACACTCTGTCCTCCACGTGTGCTGAAAGAGCAGTACATGGTACTGCCTTTTAAAGGAATGCTTTCAGACACAATCCAAGGGTTTGTTTGGTGTCATGGAAGTAGAAAAATAAAATCAATTTTCAGAAAGAAGAATATGCTTCAAAAAATACAATCACTTGTTTTAGTATGCTGGGTAGACTTTTATGGAATTAAATACTAATATAAAATAAGGTTAGTTTTAAATTATTTTTATACTGAATTTTCAGAAAAATGTCCACAGCTCTATTAGGGGAAGTCTTTGTACTGGCTCTGAGCTTTGGATCAGGCAATCCTTAGGGCATTGGTTTTTTGGTTTTTAATTCATTTAGAGAGAACATTTTTTCTGTACTTGATTTTGTTCATATAGGCACCAAACTAACTTACATGAAAGTTAAGAGGAGTTAAGGACATTCAAATATGTATTACCATCTTGACCCTGAAACCTTCATCCTGTATAGGCTTAACTATATACAATCTTGTTCATTATTTTAGAAAAGTTGTTCCCACATATTCATAAATGCTACTCATAAGGTCTGCAAACTTGACCACAACATTTCAGTTATGGTTTACATCAGTCAAGCTCTCATACTGTGCACCAGGCATGCTGGAAATAGTTTCTGAGAGGATTCATGGAGAAAGAACTGTAACTGTTACCATCCTGGTAGAAAACAAGAGAAAATTCAGAAATGCTGAATGTAAAGTGCTACACATGCTTCTAGTATAAATTCCTGTCATGTACATGTGAAGGATATAACTTTACCATTATTATTTTTCTTACTCTAGAATGTAGAGAAGGGGACTTCAATTAGTAAGTTATAGATGGTTTTCACAAAATCCCAGAAATCAGTATGGTTGGTAAACTGCAGAGGAAAAATGGCGTATTTTCATTTGAAATATTTTTCTGCTTCTGTTTAAAATGCCTTTACAATTAAAATTTCAGACCTGCTGGTAATCTATTAGGTGTATTTTTAACCTTTCACAATTCTGTTTGCTTTAAATGAAGTATAGTTTGTGATTATGAATAATAATCATTAATTCTCAGCAGCATCATGAGAGTACAAAATGTATGAATTATATTAACAGTATAATACCATATAAGTAATACAGCATAATACAGTATAAGTGTATTAAGTAAGACATACATGTATGTGAGTACATAGTAGGCTCATCTAAGTTTTGATGTGGCAGTTCTAATTCAGCAAGGTATTTGTTCCAGCAAAGATTTCTGCACAGACAGTTCTATGGCAGCACCAAGACCATATCCTGTGCTGTAAAAGGTGATACAGAAAATAAGCATGTCCCCAAAATTCGTATTAGTATGATTTCATGTAGTTATTTTAATTGTAGGTATAGGCAAAAGCATTTGCTTTTTGTAGGTTTCTGCATTCATTGATGTGCATATTACCATTATTGAAGCTGTACTGGCTTTTTGACTCAGTGGTTGTTAAGATAGCATTCTGATACAGTACCAGCAGACTTACAGCACTGGGGTTCAAAACAGGAGCATGAATTTGGCTCAGGATTTTGTCCACTTCCAAACACTGAAACAGCTACAGAGAACAGGCATAGCTGAAGTTATAGTGGGAGCTGTTAGGAAAAGCCTTGCATTTCTTGAAACCACAGATGCCAAGCTTTTTTAGAAGGAACTGGAGGAAGAATCCTTTGTGATTCAGCTGGTTCTGAGCAGAACCCCAGTGCAGAGCAGTAAGAGAGAAATAAGTCATAGTGTGTGTTCAAGAGATAGGGGTAGATAATGAAATAATTTTGACAGTGTCAGCTATGATGAATTTTTGGTTTTTAGTCTCTCTGCAATTGCTACATGCCAGCACTGTATCATCTCCAAGTCACTGGCAGGTGATATTTGTTTCAATTCCTGTTCACTGCTCTACTGCATACCCAAGTGCTCCTCCTTTCCCTCCCTGGGAAAGAGTAATGCAGGTGTCTGTGATAAGGTAAATCTGACACTTCACAGAAGATTTGGAATTCAGTCTAGAAGAGGGGCTCCCAAATGCCTTTATCCCAGCACTACCATGGGCAGTGTCACTTGTGGTGGAGACCTTCCACCTCCAAGCTGGACCCATGTGTGAGCTGTGTACTGCTGGTTCCCTCATTGCTGCTGGAAGCCTGTGCTTCAAGATAATGTGTTTTCAGAGGGCTGCTTTAGCTCATTCCCCTGTGCTGGATTTGTATTGCTTCATTCTGAAAAGGTTGGGGCATATATAGCTTTTAGGCAGATGAAAGAGTATAATCTAGGATTGACGACTGGCATGGGTAGTATTTCGTATCTGAACCAATTACATTTGTCTGTGAAGCGTCATGTGCCAGTCTTGAAATGAGTTTATTTGAGCTCTTTCAGGTTTTGAGTTTGTCAAACAAACATTTAGAAACACCTGTTTTCCCCTCCAGAGTAACACCTTTTTACCCTTTGTCTTGTTTCCTCCTTTTTTTTTACTTAATTTTATTTTATTGTGTCCCTGTCTCTTAAATGATGTAATATACAGAAGCTTTGCTTCGTTTGGTAGAATGTGGCTCACAGCTGAGGGCAGTCAACAAAGAACAGATCAAGTCAGCCATTTTTATGTTGTAGCTTACTCTGAATATTTAGTATAAAGAAAAACAGTTATTATTGTTGAACAGAGAATCAAAAAAAAAAGGGTAGGGAGGAATGATGCTGTAATACATAGAAATGGCCAAAAGTGTTTTAAAAAGGAAAATAATGAGAAAATATCTTACTTTTACACATGCTTCAAGGCAAATTTTCACAAGACAATCAGTAAATTTCAATCCAAAGCAATTATGGGTTAAGCATTATGCGAAAATCCTGCTGATTTAACAGAAATGCTAATAAATGCTAAATATGAATAACCTGTAACATTCCTTCCCTTCCTCCCCCTCAAAAGCATGAAAATGTATTTTGGTTTTGCACAGCTGTTTAAATTTGACTTAGTTTTAGATCAGTCTTCTCTTGTGTGTTGTCAAATTACTTCCTTTTTGAATCCTTGTCTTTTGTAACATTCTCCTCCAAATTTTAGAAATTTTGCTGCCTCTCCCATTTCCTGTGCAGAGAAAAAGCTGTAGTGTTTAAGTTTCAGTAAGAGCTTCTTTGCAATCATAACAGAATTTGGTGATGCTCTAGCCTAACTCACCCCAGGCCTTGATCACCTCTAGTTCTTCTGTGGGTAAAATAACGCCTAGCAGCTAATGATTAAAGAGAAGGGGCTTGGTAGGAAAAGGTAACAACTCAATTAATTCAAAGGCATGTTAGGAAAGGGCTGCTCCTAGGAGTTGTTTCTCACAAAATAATTACTCCAGTGGGGATATATTGAGAATGCTTCCAGGGTGAGAAGTCCACCTTGCAGATTAATGCATTGGGCCATATTAGTGGGTACCACTTCACCTTGGGGCTGAGCTGGACAGCCCTGCAGGGCTCATCGTAAAAGGGGAATTAATTTCAGGAATTCTTGATTTGCTGAAGCTATAAAGAAGTAGCTCTGGGTCTTCCAGCAATCAAATCTCCTGGCTTTCATTGAGGACTGTGGGAATTCTTTCCTTGTGAGACAGAGGAGAGAGGCACTCCAGCATCAGCTGTTCCTCTCAAGCTTTACAGAAAAGCCTCAACCTCAGGTTGATTAGTGCTAAACACACTGCTACTTGCTTTATTGTACCAGAGAACACCTCAGAAAATTGTTGAGAAACTTGAATGGAAAATGAGAGGGTGGGTGCTTTGTTTGGTTTGGGGTTGTTTTTTAAAAAAGCTGCTAGACTTTTCAAAACTACTTTTTCAGCAAGAACTCTCTGCACTCCTTACTAATCCTCCTTCCCTCCCTTGCCCTTTTCTTGTGCTTTCTCTCTAGAAATATTTGATTTTTACCTTGTATGTATCTTATCCTTGTATATATTTTCTGTGTTTCAGTATTTCTAGTTCCAGTTAGGGTCTTCTAACAAAAGTGCCAATCAGCAATAGGAAATCCTAATGTTTCCCCTTAATTGCTGTTCATCAAAGGCTGTAGCAGCTGTGGCCAACATTCATATTCAGATTCATTTTGCTTGCTTTTAAGATCATAGTTAAAGAGTAATTTCATTGTCTGTTCCTAATTTATATTAACTTTCCTTGTTTCAATCATTTGTTTTGGTAAGTAACTGTTAGAGGCATGTCTTCTCTCCCCTTTCTTCCAAATGCCATGATATAGAGGAGTAAGTAGTTGAAGTTTGAGGTGATCTGTTCCCTAACCCATCCTGTAAATATCAATGCTAACAACAGTGTCTTGTGTTTTTTTTTCTTTTTCTTTTTTTTCTTTTTTTTTTTTTATCAATGTGCTTCTTCCTGTGTGAATAATTATGTGTCTAGAAACAGCCATGGAGTGATTTTGCTGTACTGAATGGGGGAAAGATTAATAGTGACATTTGGAAGGCAAGTATATTGTCAGATTTTAGAACCTTTACTACTATTACCCTTGTTTTTTGCATGGCAGTGGCTGTTTTTTTCCCCTTTTATTTTTCCATGAATGTCATTCATAACCTAGGCCGAAGTGACTGGGGGTACTGCTAGGGATGTCTAGCTCACAAACATGCTGCCTTTTCTGATCTTTCCACTTGGAATGGATTCAATCTAAACTAGCAGAGCAACTGCCATGATGTAACAAATAAGATGCCTGCACTGAATGAAATGCAGCTTGAGAAATACATATATATATGCATGCCTCTTTTCAACTTCAGCCAGAAATACTATCGCTTCTTTGCAGGGAGGATTTAATTTCCCTTTGAGATAAGAAATAACATGATGGTGTACTTAATACTATTATAATAGTATTAAAACTATACTAATAGCACTGCCTCTATCTCTAGGACCTGCATGCAGCCACTGTGAACCCAGACCCAAGTCTGAAAGAGTTTGAAGGAGCAACATTACGCTATGCCTCTTTGAAGCTCAGGTACAATGACTTCAGAAGTCTCAGTGGAATGATCAGCTCTGTTTTGTGTTGTGCTGTAATTTTCATATGATTTTAAGACTGATTTTGTCTTTTTTTTTTTTTTTTTTTTTGTCACAGAAATGGTCCACAATCTGATGATGATGATTCTTGTAGCATCAACAGTGATCCAGAAGCCAAGGTCTGTATGAAGATCTACAATGGTATAACAATTAAAAATCTAGCCGTTTTTAAACTTGCAAGGTGCAGAATGTCTCCTAAGTTTTGAAATCAAGTGTACCCCTCCTCTTGGCACAATGTGGATTGACCATGCAAGACTAATTCTGTCAAAGGAATTTGCAGATTTAAAGCTTCATTCAGCTGGGTGAGGAAAGTGTGACTTATTTTAAAATCACATAAGCCGGGAAATTGGATTTTAGAGCTCAAGATTCTACTGTCCATCTGTAATAACTGTCCTTTTGCACAACTGAGTGTCTGTGTGAGAGAAGGCTCTGGTTTTTATTATGTCTGGATAGCTTCCGGGGGCATTCAGTGACAGAATTTGCTCTTTATTTTCAAGTTTGTCCCTTTTTAAAGTACTCTTCCTTTTTTATGTGTCTGCTTCAGCTCACAGCTACTAACAAGGAAGTTACGATTTAGAACAAGAAACTTAATGTTCTACAAGAGAGAATGCAACCTACTTTGAGAATGCAGTTCATAGAGAAAAATTAGACCATTATGTGATGAAGCACCATAATAAAATCAAAGCTTTTACTGCTGTAATCTAAGGGTTTTGAGGAGAAAGAAGCAGCAGAAAGTTTTGACTGCTTGCATATCCATCTCCAGATTTGTCTTGTTGATAGTTTTGCCTTGTGCTTGCATCCATTATTAAGGGTGTATATGAATCTCTATAATTGGAAATCCAAGTAATTTAAATAAGTGTTTTGGCTGTGCCATACAGCTGCAGCAGCTGGCAGGATCAGAAGCTACTTATTTGCAGGAACAATTATGTGTGTAACAAAGTTGATAATTTTAATAGCATTAACGATATGTTTTAAGAGAGAAAACAGACTGATCAGGACAGTTAATTTTCTTTGTCTTATTGATTATTTGGCTTGTGATATTTAAATCAGATGTAAATAGTTGTACTTTGCTTGGCCCGCTGGTAGTTTAAAAACAAGGGTTTCAGCTATGCTCATTACAATGACAAGCACTAAATTCTGAGCACAGTAAATGGAGTTGAAAAACTGAGGAGCATTAGGTTCCAGTCCTGAGAACATTAGAGTTGTTCCTTTCATGATGAGACTTATGGTATGGAAAGCTTTATAGGGAGGCAGTATTTTTATATGTCTATGACTTTACCAGGTGATTTGCACTGAGTATTTTTGAGCCCTTCCCGCATGGAGGACCATGGCAGTAGTTTTGTGGACAAATAACTTGTGTCATGATCTCCCTTCCCTGTCTCATTTGCTGTTTAAACTTCAATATTCATGGAACAGGTACCCACCTGATATCTGTGAAATGGGGCAGTGCGAAAAGCTTGTCCTCTTTTGTCTATCACAACTAGTTCTGTTTTTCCAGTTCAGGCAAAACTTTTGCTAATAATGCTTAAGTGGGTAATCAAAACTGAGCACTGAAACATTCACTGAAGTGATTGAGAGGAGCAAGACAAGAAATAGAGGAGAAACTAGATGTGTTCCTGCCTTTTTAAAAATCACTCGAGTCAAAGCACCTTACCTGATTCGTGCCCAATGCAGATGCTGTGCAGGGGCAGCAGTGACCATCTGTGTGGTCGTGCAGGTGAAGCTCAGCAGTGCTGATGTTGATTTGCAGCAGGAAAGGCTGAGGGCAAAGCTGTTCAGTGCATCTGACTCTGCCCCAAGGACAGGGCAAGGATGGCTATATGTCACAGGAATGGGAAGTGGTCTGGAAACAGCAGGGAAAATCCTCACCTGTGGAAAATGCTCTCGGATCTTTATTTCTCACAAGGATGGGAAGGGGCTGGGGTAGGTGGATTATTTGGTAGTCCATTTTATCCCAAATATTGAGAGACTGAAAGAAGTCTGATAGGATTTGAAACTGATGACTTGGGAAAATCAAATATTTTTAGCCCTTTAGGCTCTCCTCTGCCATATTATGTGCCTTAACTATCTTTGATTGAAGCTTGCTTTTGTGTGGCAGCAAGCACTGATACTTTTTCTTTATTTCATTATAAGAGAAGGAAGCTTTTTTTAACTCATTAAACTATCTATTGGAAGAATTTGTTAAAATGAACTTTGTTAGAGGTATATTAGAGATCTTAAACCTATTTAAACTTATTCATGACATTGGCTAATAGATTTGTGCAAAAAAACCCAGCTGCTCTATGGCACGTTTAATGCTGTATTTCAGCAAAGGGAACCGTGCCACCTTGTGGAAAGCCGTAGTACTTGTCTTCCCGAGTGTCAAGTTCTGCAAAGATTGAAGCACTGCAAAAATGCCTGTTTTGGGAAAAGCATGTAATATAATTCATGTAATTGTTGTAAGGAAAGTGACTTATGCAGAAACACGTTTAAGCACTCATAACTGTCAGTAAAGAACAAATGTTTATGTATCATGTGCTGAAGATGCAGTTCATAGTTTCATATCTGTGGTGTCTAGGTCAGGTTGTCTGCAGAAGGTCATAAAGGGAAAATGGAGAGAGGAGAGTTATTACATCCAGCTTCTTGATTTCAAGAAATTTCTACCCAAATAAATTACTGAAGAGATGGCTCATTGCGCTTGATGAGGATCCTAATTCTGTATGTGAAACATGCACAACTAGAAATGAGTTTTGAATTGGTGCTTCCCAGGAGACAGATCATAACCTTCTGGTTAATTTATAGAGCAATGTGTGCCTTCCTAATTGAGTTTCAAGGAAGGCAAAAGATGCTTTTACCAATCCCAGACTGTAAATTCTTCTGGGTTGTCTTTTTTTTTCATTGTTATAAAATACGATGTCCCCATATAAAAACATAGGAAGGTGCTAAATTTTTTCCTTATGGCCATACATAGAAACTGAACCTCCTGGGAAACCTGTCATTTTCCCTAGGAATGGATGAAAAATGGAAAACTTGTGTGATTCACTTTCTCTAAAATCTTTTCTGGATTGGCCTGACATTTGGACATGCCTTTATTCTCTCCTTTTCTCTTCAAGCATGGATTTTCAAATTCCCTGTCCACATTAGTCAGCTCAACAAAGCTTCACCTTTCCAGCCTCACCATTTTAGAGTAGTTTTAGCTATATAACGTTATCTAACCGTGGGAAGAATGTATTTAAACCTATGGAAGTACTAGGCATTTACTCCAAAAGACTGTTTTCTACTTTAGAAACCAATAAATGCTCTGGATCTCAAATGAAGAGAATGAGGCTATTTCCAGGAGAGAGGGCATCAGGAGATGCTCATAACAGGTATTTAAATTAAGTGATTCACCTGTAGGTAAATGAAAACACAGCTGGAGACACGGAAAGTGAGTTGGTGATGAATTCCTAAGGATTAGCTAGGCTTTAGAGTTTAACCAGTTGGCCTTTTGCAAGCTGAATTGTGGCTGTTGTGAAAGGGGCCTGTAAATAGCACTATCTAAACAATTTCACAAAATAGTATGTGCCGCGAAAGATTTAATATCCATGTCTTGGCTGCTTATCTTACTATGAAAGTAGGTATATGTGTTTTGGAGGCATTGTATATTTGCTTCTTTCTGGTCTTTTCCAGAAGCGAATACCCTGCCTAGACACAGGATCACATGTAAAAAGTCAGCATGTATCCTTGGGGATGGACATGAATCTGATTTCTGATCCAAGTGAAGACTTAACCTGAGAGGAGCTTTTGCCATGTCCAGCAATCCCAAGAAAGGATTCTTTTCACTGAAAAGAAGTACATAATATTTTCTTACAGTCAGAGTAATTCTGAAATCCATGGTGCAAGCAGGGAGTATTCAGCGTTTCCCAGCAGTCCACCTCAGGCTGCATTACAGTCTTCTCATGAACTCACGAAATGCTGCAGAAAGCCTCAATTCAGTTAATTTCAGTTAATTAAATGTGAGAAGTTTATTCCATCTTAAGTCTCTTTACAAAAGTAGATTAAATCTAAAAGAGAAATAAGGGTATCGTCAACAGTTTTTCTGCCAAAATTGTGTTTTGGCTTGGTTTTTGGATTAGGAATTTGTTTCTTTCAAAACAATCTTTTGTTTTCATTCCCTAAGAAATAGCACTAGAAGAAATCTTGTACCCATTCCTTTACTCTTATAAGGGAACCACAATATATAATCCCATGTATTAATTTCAAGTTTCTGGTTTTTGTGGGGGGGTTTATCTGCCTCCACTAGTCTTACTGACAAAGAGATTCAAGTGTAATCTACCATTCCACCTTTGCAGCTCCTGGGTAGAAATGGGAGGTGATGGGGATAGCTGTTTCCAAACTGGTTTGTTGTTTCTGAAATTGGCTGTTGCCATTAGCAGCATTAAGGCACCCTCCCATCTACAGAGATACTGCAGGTAAATGATGCAGGTGCTTGAAAATGTTCTGCTTCAAAAGCAGATTTAGAAATAGCCAACTAAAGCACTAAAATACATATCCTCAATGATTTTTTTTAAATAATTTTTTTCATATTGTTCATTAGACCCTTCAGACAGTGTGTTTGCTTGTTCTTTATCTCTGTGAATGATAGTTATTACTATTGACATCTGTTGTGTCATTAAGTAAAAAATGCTAATGTCAAGATGTGTTGTACATCATAATACAGATTTCCACCCAGAGGATATTTGCTTCCACCTTGTTCCTAAATGGAGTCTTGTTTAATCAAATATGAAGATGAGTTCAGGGCAGAAGAACATGTAGCATTTTCCCAAATCTCATGGATTTACTTTATAAGGGCATACAGAGTTACATGATGGTTTTTTGTTATATTATATGTAAAATATAAATACCTGGAATAATGTAGCTTAATTTCTCAAGCCATTCAAGATTATAATGAGATCCTGCAAAATATTACATGTCTTTCACTCCTAGGAATCCCATGTATCTCTTGGATCTAATTAGCTGTGAACCTAACATGCAGGATCAGGACATGAGTGCCTAAACAGTAGGAGGGATGCAGAGGAGAGATTTTACTTGTAGTCTTCCTTAGAAAAACACATCACAAAGCCATTCCTCATGTGAAAGAGAATGAAAACTGCTTGAAATTTACCATTAATTTCCAAGTTCATAATGCAAGAATTACATCTCGAGTTTGGACGCCTTATCAGGATTTTCTTTATTAAGATACACTGTACAAAAGATATGGTGTATGGGCTGTGAGATTTCTGCAGGATTTGGAAAGAGAAGATAATACATAGGAATACCTTTGTTTAAAATCAAAACCAAGTATCTTCATGGCCTGTAAAGTTCCAGTATTGACAGTGGCTTTGTCTGCCACAGTTGTGTTGACCGGGAATTATTGTTGGGGTGGTAAGAACAGAGATGCCAAGTGCGTTCCAGGAGGTTGAATGATGCAGGTGGGAGCTGTGTGGGTCATGCTTTGCCCTTGGAACAATGACTACCTTTGCCATGAGTGCCAGGTTTTGTGGGCAGTTTAGGTGCACGCCAGTGACCACTGTCCTTGTGGGGCAGCAGCTTCCCTGGTTGCTTTGCCTGGCTCAGTCAGGTGAGGCAGCACTAGAGGCAGCCTTGCCTCTGGAATTGCAGCTGTGGGACACCCAGTGTGCTGCCGTGGCCTCTGAGGCACGGGGCACCATTTCCAAAGGGAAACAGTGCTCTTAAAATTGTAGCTTCTCTACCAGGAAGTGCTGGCTATGTTTGAGAAAACAGGAACATACCTATTTAAAATTTTTTTTTAAATGATGCTGTTTCTTCCAGTGGTGGCAGTTTCTATTGTTTCACTAGGTCAAACTGCCAGTGTCATCTTCAGTAGTTTTCTCATGGAGGTGCCCAGTCCAGTTTTTCTTGGCTGTATTCTGTGTACAGCATTGTGCTGTACACAACCATTTAATAAACTGTGGTGCTACAGTAGAATACAAAAACCCTCAGGCTGCTGCTCTAAGCAATTTTTTTTTAAAGAATCTTCACTTTTTAATATTTTAGTGTTGCTTATTTTTAATAGTTTTTAATCACGATTTATTCACTGTTATATGGTGCAACACAGTAAACTTTTTGTGGTCCAGCAGTACTCTGTGTGTGACTGATGAAGGAACCCTCAGGAATGGACAGAAACTGGGAGAAGCAGCAGTTCACCATACTCATGTGCCACAGGCAAAAAGTTTCTGTGGCCGTTCTGCAGACCAATGGATTCTGTCAGCAAGCAGCTCCCAGTTTAGCACAGCCTGGGCTGATATTGCTGGCAGACCTCCCTGCCAGCTCACCAGCATCTCTGCTAGTACAGTGCAGAGGTAATCACAGCCTGCAACCTGTCATATTCCCCACTTGAGACTGACCATTCCAGCTCTAAAACAATCTCTGTAGCCTCTGTCAGCTTCAGCTTTAGAATGGCCTGTTGATTGTTAATTGCCTCTTGAATGTCTGTTCATCGTATTGTTACAAAATGAACTGACAGATATTTTTGTATTTCTCTTCAATTATTTACATTAGCTTGCCAGTTGAGGGCAGCTCAAGTGAAATAGCTTGTTCTAGTTTGAAATGTTACAGTGTTTACTGTTTCATGGCATGGATTTTCAATGGAAAAAAGTGCTGTTTGTATTTATGTGTGTATATAAATCTGTATATTTATTTATGTTATATATTGCACATGCACATTTTGAAACCCACGTGATACAAACTTGGTGAGTTTTTTGTCCATTGTGGACTTGCTGAAAGGTACGTTTATGGAAGAAGTTCTTTTAAAAATCAATTAAAATGGAACATTGTGTTGAATGACAGAGCATTATTTAGATAGCTCTAGCCAGCATGTGTATTTATTTTTAGTTCTACTTCTAAATTTCACTTTAAAAAATGAGAATCTTTCCTTGTCAAAATTTTCTGCATTTCATCCAAGAGAAAAAGGATAATATTTATCTCTTAAGAGATATAAAAGTGTGAGATGTGCCATACATCATAATGCCATGTTGCACAGTTATGCATTATTCCATATGCTTGAAGATGATAACACCATGGTGCTTCCATCTCCTCCAAGGAGACAGTGTGACAGTAAATGGGTCCTCAAATGTGGGAGGTCCACCTGGGCTAAAGATTTCTGGGCTCTGGATTTGTGCTTATTTGAGTCTTTTTTGAAAAGTGGGAATCGATCAATAGTGATTTAACTTCATTGACTTTGGGTCCTGTTGTAAACATAATTTCTGCAGAAATCAAATTACTTGTAGTAATGTTGCTTCTAAAGAGACATGAAATTCTGACTTTAGTGAGGCTGGAAGGCTTTTATCCATTGATTCAGTAAGGTCAAGAGTTCACCTAAAGGTTGGGAGCTCTTCAGGGGTTTTCGTTTATTTGTGGGTTTTGATGGGTTTTTTTTTAATTTGGATGTCATGCATATTCCCTTTGAAATTATGCACCACAGTACTAAATAAAGTACTGCTGGTGGCATTAGAACCACTTATATCCATCAGCCTGAAGAAGAGCCCACAGCAGGAAAATACAGCATTTAAGGTTAAAGTTAACAAGTGCAGAGCATTAGTTTAAAAGAAATGAACGCACATGTTCTTTATGCTCTGAAAACTCCTGCAGGGCTTCTCTCTACTGACAAAGCATGTGTGTGTTTGCTGGGGTCATGTTTGTGGGTTGCAGGATAGTGAAATCTGCTTGAGTTATCCTAACAGTTCAGTTACTGTGCAAGATAGACCTGAATTTGGACATCTTTTACTAGTTTCTAGTGAAAAATATGACTGCCTGTTCTTAAATAAGGAAGCACGGGTTTTATTTCACTGTATTAAAATGAAGCCCAAACCACCCTTAGCTCAAAGCAAAGTGCATAAAGCCATCCCTTTAGGATCTGAAGTCAAGGTATCTGTAAAGCATCTAAAGTGAAAACCTGTTATTGCTGAGAAGACTGGAGAAAAGAATTAGGTGATTTTAAATTCTTCTTTGGGGGGGGGTGTTAGTAGAGAATAATAGTGTCCATTCTATTTTTTGCTCAAATAACTAGATTTTGACTTGTTTCAGAAATACAATAATGAAATTGGGATTTTAAAAAATCTTGAACCAGCACAATGTTACTGCAACATTTTCTTGCCTTAATAGAGCAGATTTGACCTCTGGCTGTAAGCTGGGGGAACCACTGAGACAGAAGCTCAGAACAAGAGAGGGACTTCTGTCATCCTGCACATTGAAGTCTGGAAATCTGGAAAAAATGAGACTGTAGTGGCTTGGAGAATGAGTAAGAGACTGTGAGAGCAGAAAATTTAATATTGACCTCCTCTAAAGAAGTAATTTATTATAAATGTTATTTTACAGTACTTGTAAAGCCCCTATATTTAATTCTATGGAAGTTTAGTTTATAATCATCTGCCTGAAATAGCATTTATTAGTTATTTCTGAATTCTGTTGTGACCTGAATATTTCTGTGCTTATTTTTGTATTTCATGTGTATTTTCAGTAATTTAAGTAATACAAGATTAACTGCTATAGGAAGCTGGAAGTGTTGAAAAGTCTTATTAGTATGTTTTTGATTAGGCATTTTGAATTTTTTGTAGCTAAGAACTTTTATGTGACATCTGTCAGTATTTCTTTGATGAAGAAGATCCCCTGCAGTCTCTTCATGTCAATTAAATGAAAGTGCTTGTTCATTAATTGCACAAGTTCTTTTTATTCTCTTGATAGTCTGTCTTTGATCTTCTCCACTATTTTCTTCAGGAATCAATGTAATCTTTCTTGCTCTGTAGCAGGCAAAGATACTGAAACATACTTCTTTCTCGGAATAGAAAGATAATATGTTATGATACTTGATCTTCCAAACCATAAAATAATACAACAGGTTTTTATATTTTCAAACTGTCAAAGAAAACGCAAGTGAAATTTTGAAGATTATGTTGGCTGCATAATAAATGGTTAATTATGTGACCTACATGCTGTGTCTCAGGCACAAACCTGCTCAGTGGTCTGTGATAAAAGGCCTTATTAAATATTGTAGTGATTTACGTTATGTCTGCAGGCAGATATAACCTTTAAAAAGGAAAAATATAAAAGGAAATAAAGGGAAACTGCTCAAAACCACGTCCCAAGTCCTGTGGGCTTGGAAGTAGAGAAGAAATAAATAGCACAGATTTAAAGCATCAAGGCAAACATACTCTTAATACAGATGTGTTCATAGTGGCTGCCAACAGCTGTGTAATATGAAAAGCAATCTGTCCATGGTCTTGTAATGTACATTAGTTTGTTGTTCTCAAACTGATATTCTAATTAATTTTCACCCTATAGCGGGATCTTTTCTACCCTTTATGATCCCTCCAGTTTCCAGCACTACTCTGCCATCAGTCATGTGCACTTGATCTCTTGTCCTCTTTTTAGTAGGGGATTGTATTTACTTTGTTTTTCTCAATTATTTTATTTTTATTTTCTTTAATGGTACATGCCTAGCACTGCATGAGACAACAGCTAGAGTGTGCATTTGCTTTTGGGCAGAACTTTGTCACAGTTCTGTGTCCCTGCCAAAGGTCCTTCCAGAGTTCCTCTTGGAAAAGCTGCTGCAGAGCAGAACCCTGCCCTGTGGTGAAGGGTTTGCAATGCCAAAGAGCAAAAGTGTGGTCTGGGGCTTGTTCATTTCTTCAGTCCTAAAGTTCCCCATCTTTAGGCAATGTTTTGGATCAGAACTGCACTGCAAGAGAGGTTTACAGCTCTATACAGAGTTCAGATGACAGCATTTATGAGTTTGGTTCTTAGGTTACAGATCATTAACCCTGAAGCATTAATTGGATTTGCAACTATGTGAACAGAACTGTAAAACCAACCACCAATACCTGTGTTTTCATTTTTGTTCGCCTCTTTTCATGAGGTAGTGTGTGGTAAGGTGGATTTTTTTCCTCTGTGCAATTTCTTTGTACAATGTCCTGTATAGCCAGGCAGGAAATGTGAAGTCTCTAGTCAAGATAAAAGTATAAGATTCTTGACATACCATGGTTTATGTGACATTTTTTCATTCACTTCTCTCAGCCACTCAGTGTTTGTGGTATTATCTCTGACCTTCCCAGTCCCAAACAGCAGCGTTCCAAACACGGTATACAATTCCTAAGTATCTTTCATCCTGCTGTATTTATCAACTTTTTGTTTTTCTTCAAACCTGTTTTTCTTGGCCAGCTCTTGAAAAGAGTCTGGGGGCAAGCAGACAGCCTGACCAGGCACAGAAAACCTTTTCTTAGAGAGAAAAGAAATTGGGCAGACTACTGTAAGCCAAAAGTTGGCATTGGGATTACTTTGAAATTATGACAGGACAATAATTATTAATTGCCACTAATTATTCTATTACTAGAAATGATGGTTTCAAAGACTCTTAATGAAGAAGAGCTACACTGTTTTTTAGCGTGGCTTGGTTTGCCTCTAGGTGTTAGTTCCAGAAGAAAAGAGAGTGCATTTAGCAAAGCTCTTTCAGGTCAAGAGTACTTTGTCTCTCAGCTTGTCAGTATCACTGGTGGGGGCAGGGATCCACGATGCTGTCTTAATGTGTTAGAGTACTAAGCAATTCTGCTGTCACACCTCACTCAGCCAGCCATGGCCTAAAAAGTAGGTCATATCTGACTGGAGACACTAGGTGGTTGGTTTCTGCTGGGTTTTGTGCTCGTTTGTTTTAGAGCAGAGAACCTCTAAGTCAAATAATGAAGGAGGAAAAAAGCAACCGATAATAAAAGATGAGTGGATCTCTTATGATCCAGCTGCTGGCAATATGCAGAGAAGACAGACATGCAGCCATGCATGCTTAGACTTCCACCTCTCTCCCACTCCACAGGTGTGTGTTTATGTAGTTCTGTTAAACTGATGCTGAGTGGACCCTGGTATGTGCCACATGTTACTGGGTCCTCCTGTTTTCTAGTTCTGAAAATCTATGTGAAGGTCAGCCATGACTGCTCAGTCACATCAGCATATGTATTCAGTTAACCACAAAATACAAAGTTTTTTGGGCTTTAGGTGTATTTTGAGCAAAAGAAAGTTACTTTTATATATATATTCAGGTACATGCATTGTCTTGTGAGTAGTGTTGAGTCTTTTTAGGGTATATTGAGAGGTTTTTGTTTGCAGTGAGTCTTTGGGAAAATTGTTTGTTTTCATGAAGCTGTTCTGAAGCATTTTGTTTGGGTTATGGTGAGGGCTTCTTGTGAAATACACAAAGAAAAACTTGTCAGGTGTCAGAAGCCAAGGACTTTCTCTTGTCTACCTCACTTGAAAGCACCAAGAGGGAATAGAAGCAGGGAAGGAAGCCAGGTCCTTCACATGGAGGGCAATATGTGGGGTACACAAGAGTGTTGCATTCTGTGTTGTTATGACAGTGGGCTGAATAAATACAGTGGATGCTGCCACTGGAGAATTTGAAACATAGAATTTAAAAAGGCCAGGAAAAAAATAGCAAAACAGTTCACCATCTTTACTAATAAGAGATTTACCTGCTGTCAAGTTGAACTGACAGTCTTTCATCATTTTTTGGCCTTCTTGAGATACACTGTGTTCAGTGCAAGGGCTGTATAGGTTGGATGGGCCTCTGAGCAATCTGGTCTGGTGAAAGCTGTCCCTGCCCACAGCATGGGGATTGGAACTAGATAATCTTTAAGGTCCGTTCCAACCCAAAGCATTCTGTGATTCCATATTTATCCTTGTGTTCAGAGACCAGCTAACAAATTGCAGATGTGGTTGAGATGTGCAGAGCAATGAAGAAACAGTATGCTTATTGTATATATTTAGTTCTTCACCTCTCTTATGATTTAGAACATGTTTCTCTCTGCTAATATTCTGCCATTCAATTTAATATTTAAATACTGGTTAAAAAACCCCTTTCTTCTGGTACAGTAAAAATCAGTATTTTTAAAGCTTGCAAATATAAATATTTAATACCCCAGTGGGTATAGCGGCACTTTTAGTAAGATTCATGAGCATCTGATGTGCCTGAAACAATTCTGCAATCTTATGATTAGACAACCTTAATAATTGCTAAAAAATGGTTTTTTAGTATCTTGTGTAGCCCTGAAGTGAAGAGCACCCCTGAGTATTGACCCCTCCTTTGTCTCCTCTTTCACCTTCTCCTTCATGGCCCTTTAGAATTGAAAGTCAGCACTTTTGTGGGTTTCCAGCAGAGCTGGCTCAGGAAGCAGCAATGTGGGAGAATTTGCATGTTGATTCCCTTGTTTGCAAAGCAAGAAAAAAAAAAAAAGAAAAAAAAAAATCCACGAAAAAGCTGGAGGCATGAAAGGCTTTAATTTTTTTACCTACACTCACTAAGGGTATGCAGAATTGCAGAATGTATTTGCTGTCTGATACCTGAGATGAGATGCATGGTTAGTGACTTGTTGGAGTGGGTACCAGAGGTATGGGAGGCAGGCTCTTAGGCTGGGTGTCCTGCTTGGTAGGATGAGCCTGGATTAGTGCATGGTGCAAACTGAAAGAAGGCTGAAGGTGGAGAGAAGTTTTAAAGGGAGGGAGAAACTCATTAATCTTTTTATCCACTGGTGAATTTTATTCATCCCTTAGTTTGCCAAAGTTGGCATATTATGCGTATTTAAAATACCTTGGTGTTTTGGGGTAGGTTTCTTTTGAGGACAGTTGTTCCCAAATGGCACACCAGTGATGGTGTGTGAGCTTCATCAACTCACTGACTTCGCGGCACGTTTTAGAAGGTGTTAAATGAATATCAGCTTTTGAACTCTGAAGCTGATTCATGTACTGCATCCTAGGGAGAAGGATTGGTAACTCCAGCTTGGAAAAGCTGTTGTAGCTCCTGGGCTGTGTGGCAGTGTGTGCTGGAGGCAGCAGGGCTCCCACCAGTCCCTGGCACTGCCTTCCTTCCTGCAGCTCCCAGGATCATTGTCTGCTTTCCTGGGGACCTGCAGGATGCTGCCAGCAGCAAGGAAAGCCAAGTGGCACAAGGCAGCAGTGCTGAACCACCAGTGTTGGGGCAGTGCTGCTGAACCTTTAGGGGCTGTGGTAAGCATTTGGTGTGTCTGGGCAGGAGGTACAGCAGGGATCCTGCCGTGCCCACTGCTGGCACTGCACCCATAGCTGAGAGTGGGACACCTGTAATGTTCTCTGGAACAAGCCTTGGGCTCGTAGACAAACTCCTATTGACTTACTGTGAGGTCTGTATTTCTCCCACCATAAAGCCTGAGAGCAAATGAGCAGGTTTTGGTGTTTTTCCAGAATTAACACTTTTTATTCTCTGCCCTAGTAGATTTAGGGCAAAGGTGGTGCCGTTCAGTTTCTTCCATTTGGTTTTGTTTGCAAAAAGTACCATATGTGCAAAATAATGTTGCCTTGGCTTGTTCTGCCAACTGAGTGCTCTGGTTGGCTAAACATCTTCCTGCTAAAAAATGTATAATTAGAGTGTTTTATTTTAAAGGTCATTTTTAATTTCTTCTAGAAAAAGTCTGCTTTCCTCTTATGATAGCTTATCTTTTTCTTAGCTTTGAATTTGTTATTGTTTGCTACCTTAGGTAAACTTACTATAGAAGTGATTGCCAGAATCCACAAAAAACCCGTAATTTTCTGGTTAAAAGCCAGACAGTGGATATCTCACAAGAGATATAATCCAGTAGTATTTTCTTTCTTTTCAATTAGAGCTCTAGATCCTAGCTAAAATTTTAATTCTACTCAATAGTTGTACTTTCTCCTTTTTTTTTTTGTATTTGTGTGTGTCCTAATATTTACTGCTCCCTTGTTTCCTCCTTTATGTTAACAGAAGTATTTTATTGAAAGACATTACTGTCACCTCCACAGATACCTTTGATAGCAAGTCATGCATTCTTCTTTGTTCCTTTGAATATTTTCACCTTGCCATTCACAAATTATATTTTCATATACTTATCTTTGAGCATAAACCCATCTACAAGGCTTTAATTTTTTTCCTGTTCTAGATGGAGACCTTTAACCTTAATTACCTAGTTGCTGTTGTATGATAGATATCTTTTGGTTTCTTTTTAGTGCTTTGCTGTGCGATCCCTGGGCTGGGTAGAAATGGCAGAAGAAGATCTGGCTCCTGGAAAGAGCAGTGTTGCTGTGAACAATTGCATCAGACAACTCTCTTACTGTAAAAATGACATCAGAGACACTGTTGGCATTTGGGGAGAGGTAAGAACAGAGTGAACTTCTCCTCTTGGAACATCCCTCTGGTATCATAAAGCATCTCAAAGGAACAATTCTGTAGACAAATACGTCCGTGTTCTGTGTTTGGGATTTCACTACCTCACCCTGGAGGTAGTGTACTGGGTATACTGCCCAATGTATAAAAGGGTTCAGGAAAAATGTTGACTTTTTTGTTCCAAACTGCTCAGGACAGCAGATGCCCCAAAGATCTCGCTTTCACGTTACATCCGTGCTAGTACACAGCTGTGCAATGGCAGTGTTGGGGACACACAAACCAAACTGTTGAAATTCAGTGTAAGTCTTCCTCCTGACCAGACGTTTGAAAGTGATGCTTTGTAACAGCATTTTGAACGGTTTCACAATGACAAAGGGCTTTAAGGAAACCACACTGGCATGACTTGTGGTTCTTAAATGTATGAGAATATTGGAACTGATGGACAGATGGTTTATTTTAGGATGATTATTATATCAGTGTTTCAGAAGGAAATTAATTACATATCATCAGTCTGTCTGTTGGCTCCTCTCCAAGAACTTTGAATCTGTGCACCAGTGTCATCCAGTTTTGAAGGATGCCAGATTCCCACGCACTGAGGGAAAAAGAGAGAGCCCAGCTTTCCTCTTTTTGGTTTGCTGAAGGGTCAGTGTGCCCTCATCGACTGAACCATGGTTGCTCTGTGCTTCTTTCTGAGTTGTCAGCAAAGAGAGGATAACGCTGTGGGAATTTGGGGAAAACTGAAGGGAGCTTTAGGTTTTGCGGTGTGGAAAATAGGTGTGCTGGGGACAGATGAAGAAGTGGGAGATGTTGAGGGGTCAGTAAGTGAAGAGGTAGGATGTAGAGAGGGCATTGGAGACAAAAACACAATAAAACGCCTTTGTTATTTGATTGTTCATGGAACAACTTAAACTTCTGCCAAATGTTATTTTCTACCTCTCTCCTGACGGATTTTCAGAAGGGTTACGCTAATGCAGATTTGCCACACAAGATCTGAATACAGAAGTGACAAAAGAGTGAATGTTGTAGCTTTCCCTTGTGTGATATAAGAGAAATGGCACTGCCAAACAAAAAAGAAATCAGAAGAAAGACTTGTCTACATTTCAGTACAAATTTTAGGAAAAATAACATTCGGTCTCCCAAGTTACTGCTGCAGTCTATGGCTCAAGTTCACCCTCTTGGCTATGACCACAGCAATGCCACGATGCTACAGGGGAGCAACTGGGAGAAAGTGCCCTTAAAAAATAAAATTATGTTTAAAGGAACACATTTATAGTGTTCTATCTATTTTAAATAATTTCAGAAGGGGTTATATGTGAGAAATATATATTGTACATATAAATGAACAAAATAATATTGTTTTCCTTTCTTTCTTACACCTGGGAACAGTTATATTTAGATAATATATCTAGACAAGCAATTAGAGATCTGTCAGTCACGGACTTTGGACTTACTGCTGACCCTAGGAGAGGAAAAACCCCAGTATCTTTACATGTGTGTAATGTCATCCATTTTTCAGATGGGAACACTTTGATCAACTTGAAATACATTGTTTACTTTGAACTCACATGATTTGTTTTGTTTTAAGAGTTAATGTTCACTTTTTTTCTATTTCTCTCTGTCAATGCCCTTGTTCTTTGTTGGAAACCCTTGCAGTTTTTCAAGCCAAGCTGGTGAAAAGTTTCTGTCCTCATGAATGGATGTTTAAATTAAGAGTGCTATTCATTAAGAAAAAAAAAAAGTCAGCCTGATGAAACAATAGAGACACTGTGCTTGAATAGGTGGCTTCTGAAGTAAATTGTCTTCCTGATTTTAAAAGAGTTCATTACATCCAACCACATTTTCCTGCCTGCAATGTAAGGCTTCAAGAGTGATTAGAAGAGGCATGTTTTAGAGAGGAATCTGAAAAAATTGTACTCCATCACTGACGTATCAGATGGAACAATTATAGCAGGAATCTATTATGAAGCTAGATGACTGCAAGTAGGGGTTTTAAGACTGCCTGAAGATTTACTTTAGCTAGAATGTAACAAAAGTGAAGTTGCAGTTAGGACTAGCCCCAGGTTTTCATGATTTAGAAAACTGCAAAACAAACCACAAAAAACTCCCACACCCTGGGTAAAATCCTGACCCTGCAGAAGCTTTGTTAGTGGCTTTAATGTGGGATTTCATGCCCTTTGCTCCAAAAGAAATTACCTGTAAATTTTGAACTATTCTGTAAAATCTAAAAAGAAAACCACTACTCATCTGCTTGTGTTGCTCTTCTGCCATGAATTACATTTCTGTACATTACAATATCACTTACATGAAAAAGATATGTTCTTGCCATTGACCTATATACTGCAGCCTGTAACACTTCCAGAAAAACTGCTGGGATTGAGCCTTTCCTTTATTCAGTTTCCCTGCATGGCTCTACCCCTTCCTCATCTCGAACCATCAGATCTCTGCAGCTCTTCAGCAGTCTGAGACATTAAAGCCTATGTTCAAGCTTCTAGTCTGTCTAAATAATTTCTTTTAGACCTATGCAGTGTTTTCATCTCTAAAATAGCTTTTGTATAATAAGGCAACAAAATTTAGCAAAATATATTGCTTCTAGCTGCGGACAAGTGATCCCCCTGAGCATTGCAAGGATAATTTCCTGTGACTTATGTTGCTTATCTGCCCATTCTCCAATTTTTTTCCGGCTAATTTGGATTCAGTTTCATTACTCTAATCTCAGTGTATTTTGCATGATGAACAGATTTTACTTTCCTGTAATAATTTCCTTCTGGAACAAATACATAAGTAGAAAATAGGCCCAGAAAGCAATTTTTGTGACACTTGGTAGCATTCTTCACACAATTTGTTTACTGCTTCTGACCTCCAAGTGAATTTCTCCCTCTTTTTCTTTGTGATGTTTCTTTTTTCTGTCTGCCACTAACAGCTCAGTGCTGCTGGTTTGCCCCATTTTTTTTTTGCATGACTCTCACAGCTACATCTGTTTCTGCTTCTCTAGGAGCAGCCTGTATATCCAGCCTTGCATCTCAGCCATATATGTGCTTTTTCCATCTGGCAAAATATGCTTGTGTTGGCTTTGCACGTACCAGGTGTCACCTATCTCTCCCACATCCCTGTCAGTACTTGCACTGCCAGCTCTGTGTCACAGCTTCCCTTTGAATCCCTGTTAGGAGATACAGGGTTGGGAGAGGAGATGGGCAGTGGCTGCCCCTTGCTGCCTTGCCTACAAACAGTGGCAGAGAGCCCTCACAGAGTGACATGAGTGTATTTCTCACACAGACACAAAATTAGACGTCATTAAGACTTGAGCCACTGTAACCAAGCAGGAGGAGGGTTTCTGTGTCACTGAGGTGAAGAAAAAGGTCAGTTTTGAAACATTAGTCAGTAGGGAATCAGACTCTCTCCATTCTTTCTGTTCATGTATAGATTCTGGCACAAAAGAGAGGAAACAAATTACTCTATATTTAGCTGATAGCTTCTACCTTCTGATTGGCAGGAGCTTGTCTTACTGCTCAGCAACAATTTCAGGATCATTTCTGTGGGCTCTCGTGGTCTGCAGAGTATGTATGTGTACAGCCTCCAAGAAGAGGGATATTACATGTGATAGAACATGCAGCAGACCTATTACAAATGCTATCAAGAGGAGGACGATTATCATTTGTGAATTAGGAAAAGGAAAATTGTCTCTAAAGTTGTTTCCCGTAAGAGAAAAAAGCATTATCCTTGTTCTTACATGCCAGAAGAATTGGGGAGAAGTCCTAGCTCCAGGATTCTGCAGTCACTGGTAGAATTCACATTCAGGTCTTAATGCTAGGTTTTCCCCTTTAATCTTTCTTCAAAGAGTATTCTGTAAATCCTTTGACATGTACAAATTGCTGTCTCTTCCCATAATCCATTGATTAAAGTTTATGGAAACAAAGCACTTTGAAGGAAGGAACTCTGCCTCAAAAGTACAGCTTTTGATATAAGCTTTTACTAATAAGACAGACCATGACTTCTTATGTATTTGGAAGAATTTACTGAAAAAGGATAAACACATAATTTGTTGGGTAATACAGTAGTTTGGGTCTGAATGAGTTGCATTTAAAAGACGTCAATGATTTTTGTGATTTGGATTGTTTAAAAATATAGTAGCAAGATAACATCTTAGATCTTTTTCACACCAGAAGTAAATGAACTTTTTTTCATTGGCTCTTGGAACAAACCAAAACTTTGAGTAAAGATGAAGCTACTCTGAACAGCACCTTGAGCCCAGCCAGTTTGAGAGGATGATGTACTGTGTAATTGTACTTTGTCTGGAATTGCAGGGCAAAGACATGTACCTTATACTGGAAAATGACATGCTGAACCTGATTGATCCCATGGACCGCACAGTTCTGCACTCGCAGCCCATTGTGAGCATCAGAGTCTGGGGCGTGGGGCGTGACAATGGTCGGTGAGTGTTGGCTCTCCTCGTCTGTCTTCACTTGCTGCTATTTCAGTCTGCTAATACACAGTACACATAATCCTGTCCCGGGGGCTATGAGAAGGTGGGTAAATTCTTCTTTTTCTTGACGGTGTTACTTTTTAAACTCTCTGCTTGTCAAAGTGTATCGCTTATATGCTGTTTTGTTCAACCTGCATTGAACAAGCCTTTCAGGTTAATTCAGTCGGGTGCATAAAACGGCACCGATGGCATTGATTAGTTTCAGATATGTGTAGTACCTTTTGGTATAAAAGCATGTTTTCAAATATGTCTCGTAGTATGTTTCTCCTGGATACGTGAAAGCATGCCTTCCTCCTGGTCCAAGTTAAATGTACTACCAATGCTCTGGCTGGATGCATGTGTTTCTATTTTCTTGAGAGATGTGATGGAGAAAAAAGTTGGATTGAGGGAAAAGTAATCGGTTTAATCCATTACTATTACTTCTAGTTCTTGATGTAAGAAAATGCCCAAGGGTGTTGCAGAAAACTAAGGTTTGTCCCTGAAATGTGCCTGCCTGTGAGCTGAAGTTCTTCCTTGTGGTAGAGAGCAACCAGGAGTGTGTGCTGAAGGCCTTCCTGCCCTGGAAGCAGTCTTTCCTTAGGTTTCCTTCCTCCTGACTGTTCTTTTGGAAGCGTTCTTGTTTGTCATGTAACATTGCTGTGGAAACAGGGTTGTGAAAGTGACTTATTTGGAGCAGGACAGTGAGCTGTCTCCCTGTCTGATTGGGCATTTTGATGTAGCAAAAACATTGCCATTCACATCGACAAAGTCCAGGACCTTAGTACCCATTCTGACACGGATAGTAAGGATTGGGTAACACTAGCAAGCTTTTGCTTTTTGTGTCCATGTTTGGTAATGGTCAGGTAAGTCCTGCCTGACTGATACTGGCTGTGATGGAGTAACCACATCAGTGGACAAGGGAAGGGTTGCAGATGTCATTTATCTGGACTTCTAAAAGGCCTCTGACACAGTCCCCCACTACATTATTCTTTCTAAATTGGAGAGAGATGGATTTGATGAGTGGACTGTTAGACAGATATGAAAGTGGCTGGATAGTTGCATCCAGAGGGTAGTGGTCAATGGCTCAGAGTCCCAATGGACATCAGTGACAAGTGGTGCCCCCAGGGGGTCTGTATTATTTAATATCATCATTATGACATAGATGAAGGGATCAAATACACCCTCAGCAAATTTGCTGATGACACCAAGCTGAGTGGTGCAATTTACACTCCTGAAGGATGAGATGCCATCCAAAGGGACCTGGACAGGCTCGAGAAGTGGGCACATGGAAATCTCATGAGGTTTAACAAAACCAAGTGCAGTGTGCTGCATCTGGGTCAGCACAAGCCCCGGTCTCAACACAGGCTGGGGATGAACACATCCAGAGCAGCCCTGCTGAGAAGGATTTGGGGTGCTGGTGGGTGAGAGGCTGGACATGACCCAGCCATGGGCACTCCCAGCCCAGAGAGCCAAACGTGTCCTGGGCTGCATCCAGAGCAGCGTGGGCAGCAGGGGAGGGAGGGGATTCTGCCCCTCTGCTCTGCTCTGCTCTGCTGAGACCCCACCTGGAACACTGCGTCAGCCCTGGGGTTCCAGCACAGGAGGGACAGGGAGCTGCTGGAACTGGTTCAGAGGGGCGGCATCNGAGGCACTGGAACAGGTTGTGCAGAGAAGTTGTGGATGCCCCATCCCTGGAAGTGTCCAAGGCCAGGTTGGATGGAGCTCTGACCAACCTGGTCTAGTGAGAGGTGTCCCTGCTATGGCAGGAGAATTGGAACTAGATGATCTTTGAGGTCCTTTCCAACCCAAGCCATTCTGTGATTGTCAAGATATTCACAGTAGTAGGGGTTTGGGGTCTTTTGTCTCTAATTTTTGATGGGAAATGTAATTCCAAACCTGAAAAATCTTTCCCAGTAATAGATTTTCTGAAACTTGTTTTTACCTTCCTCAAAGTTTCTGATTATCAATGGCTAAATTTCCAAAAGGAAAGGTGACTAATTTTTTAGGTGGCTAAGTGTTTCTAATTTTTTTACTTTTATAAATGGCTGATGGTTGACTGGGCATGGGTTAACTGTTTCTCACTTCCATTGGTACAGATTTTTGAGAGATCTAGAAGGATCAAATCCAGTTTGAAATGCTGGGAAGTAAAAACATTCTAACATGTAATGAATAAACCATTAGAGTGCTTTGTTTGCATTAGAAGATGGGTGCATTACCCATTTCCCTTCAAGTCAGTTTTTGTAGCTTCGGTCAGAAAATAAATAGAGCATTTTAAGGGGCACCTAAATGTGATGCAGCTTTACCAAGTAAAGGTTGCCAGCTTCGATTTTCATTAATTTTTTTTAAAGCAATTACAGTTCTTTTCCCAAATAGTTACATTTCTCTGTAAAATAAAATCATTCTGTGATGTTCTTTGTAAAGTAAGTTAATGAATCATATTTCTTCAGGCTGGGTACCTGCTTTTCCTAAAGACAGAACTGGTCATGGATGTTTTCAGGAAACATTTAAAAGAAATGTACCTTTTTCAATCATGTGGCACCAATAATGCTTTTGGTGAAATGTATCTGGGGGTGGGAGGCAATAGCAGACTCTCCTATATGAATATAAGCCCTATCAATAGGGCAGGAGTTGTTGGGAAAGGTTGTGTGTGCACAGGTCATTCTGCCTGCTCTGACCTGCTGTGGTATTTTACCACAACATTTACCAAAAGCTGTGTGCAAGACACAGGAAATCTCTGATCCCACTCCTGCCCTTTTTCATGCCAAAGATGAATTCCAGTTCTGCTGAGACTTCTGCAGAAACTCATGTCTCTATTAAGAAAAAATGTTTAGTTATGGAATATGTGGGAGAAGTACAGGTCCAATTTAAAAAATACAAGCAACAAGAACCCCTCAGACCAAGTTCTTCCTTTTGGTCGTAAAAAGTAGCAGCTTTCTCAACTGTTTTCCTGAAAGGAGGTTTTATATGTGACATTGACAATGCAGAGAAACTGGCAAAGGAAATAAACTAATTTTTTCTCATGTTTCTACTATCAGTAGTGGGAGTGGGCCTTTCTGTGTTCAAAGTGAACACTTCTTGTTTCTAGAGAGCATGACTTTTCTTGACTGGTTGCTGGAAGGAACAGCAAGAAATAGTCTATTAAAATTTAATATATATTCTGTTTAGGTTTTAAACACAAAGTCAAAATCCGCTTTAATATTTCATTTGCCGGCACACAAATGTTCTTACCGACTTCCTTTTGGAATTTGGGTTTTTTTCATAAGAAATTTATTTCAGAATTTTCCTATTCATAGCCATTTCTAAGGATTTTGATAGGTGCTTCTACAGAAATGTTGTGTCCAGAATGACTTTCAGGACTGGAGCCCACCCTTTTTGAAATGTAATTTGTTTAATGTTTTATTGGCACATTTTAAAAAATAAGGTTGTAGGAAAAGCAGTGTAGCCATTATTTGTAAGTAAACTCAGACTGCATGTGATGTTAAATAGCAGAAGATCAAAACAAAAAGCAGAAAGAACAAACTTATGACTGCATAATCAGATGTACAATCTGTTTTGGGAGTAGAGACATTCAGTGTAGGAAACATGCTTTGAGGGGTAGCATAAAAGATGTAGCATTTGCTGAAGAAGCACTAACACACAAGAAAAAACCATTTGGTGACAGGAGAACACAAGCTGAGAAAACCATATTGTTGAGGTGGAAATTGCATTGCAACTCTTTTCATGTATGCATTAGCACACAGTCCTTGAGCTCATCCTGGTAAAATCACCTGTTGCTACTGAGGTGAGAAATACCAAAGCCATTCACTGACTGCAAAAGCAACTTTCCCTGATTATGGGTTTGCCATCACCAGAAAAAAAGTGAGGGGATCACATTGCTGCTTAGGTGGATTAAGTGTTCATGAAGTTGATGAAATCCCAGTTTCTGGTAGGAAGTTCTTCCGGAAGTTGTTGCACATGAATTTCATTAATTAACTAAATCTTCTAGTCCAAGAACCTGTATAATAAAGCATACTGGATTTTTGGTGAAAGATAGGATTTCAATTTTAAAATACTGTAGAAATTTATATTTCCCTGTATTTTAACCTATTTGAACCCCAAAATGGTCTGCAGGCGCTCCTTTTAACTCTTCTGCTTCTACTAATTTATTTGGGTAGTTTCTGCTTTGGAAGATGAAGGGATTTTCTAATGACACGTGAGCAGATGATTTTCTAAGCTCTGCCATAATGAAAGATTGATGAAATACAGAGATCTGCTGATGAAAGTTTAATCTGAGGATGTGGCTGCTAACACACCTCATGCAGAAGCATCTTCCAGGAGATTGTAATCACTGTCTCCATACGTTACACTGTTATCCTGACCTTTGGAGTTTCTTATTTAACAATCCTGGGGTAAGCAAAGGCTTCCTCATTTGGTTAACTTGGGTTGTGTGGTGATTTTGTGTTTCATCCCTAGTTTTCAATTGATCAGTCACTAAAACATGTTTGATTTTAAAAGGCCTGGAGTGCCTTCATAAAATGATGAACAAAAGCAGATTCCCGGAAATTGGTGGGTATGCATGTATGTATATGTACACTGAGCTTCTATATTTGATATGTATATATGGGCATTGAAGGAAAATAAATATACTGTATATGTGCAACCCTTTGGCAGACTTGGTTTCTTAGGTGATACTTCATGATTTTTAGAAGCAAACCCCACAGTCCTTTGTACAGTCTACCTCTCCTGCTGTACTGAAAAGTCATGATGATTCATTTTGAATTATTTGTAAATAAAAGCAGTCCTTGCAGTTGCATAAATAGTTTGATTTCAGGATCAGTAAGGTTATTGTCACATGGAGGTGTCACAGGTGTATCAGTGAATAATTGTCAGTGCTGTGTTTGCTTCTTAACAAGCTGTACATGTTTTTTCCCCTGTCGTTAAAGGCACGTTTACAGCCCCAGCCTACTGAGGCTATAAAAGGGCTGCTCGTTTCACTTGCGAGCTGCACTACTGTACATTAATCATTCCTCGGGTGGGTTTTGTCTCTCCTCCTGGACTGCTGGTCATGCCCTTTGCTTCCTGAGCAGCTCACTAACAAGGAAGAGAGCAAAGGCAATGGCCCATCAGTTTTGTAAATGAGATTCCGCTAGCACATTTCCCTGAATCCTCCTTTATCTTCATTGCTCTTCCACCAGTACAAAGCCCACTTCAAGTTTTAAAAAATCCACAGGACTTCAATTGCTTGAAAGATCACAGTTTCTTCTCTCCTGGTGACTTCATACAACAGCAGCATATCCAGCTGAAATACTCTGTGGTTAGCTGGCAAGGAGGGCTGCTGATGAATTCAGGAGACAGCTTTGATGGGACTGAATATGGCACTGGATGGGGTAGGCACCTGGTATATTGGACATAATACATAGCATTTGTCTATTCATCCACTTGTCACCACATAGAGCAGGTTTGTTTTCAGTGTACAGTTTGTGTGTTTTCCTGACCGGTGGAGGAGGGAGCCTGGTTGCTTTTGGTTCTTAAGTGAAGGGAGAGGCATATTCTCTGATATTAGGGTTTTCTGACCACAGACACTCTGGATGATGTGAATGTATTGTGCTCCTTCCTCTGCCCTAATAATGTCCATTTAATCAGGTGGAGATAGTGGGGATCCCTTCATCTGTGTGGTTATCCATTGCCCTGCTTCTCTGAACTGCTGCTCTTTTTCTGCTGCCTAGACATAGGAATAAAATGAAGCTGAGATTCAGGAAGGGGAGAAAGGCAGAGAGGGCCTCGAAGAAAAGTAGAACAATGGATGCACCAAAGATGAGGCTCAAGCTGCCTCGGAAAGGGAGAGCAGACAACTAAATGAATAGATGGCCCAGGTCAGGTGGACATAATCCTCTAAGGCTGAAAGAGAAGAAAGTCCTAAGAACAATACGAATTATCTGAGCCCTGTTATCTCAGGGGCTGTTAGGACAAGAGAAAACTATTGGGATGATATAAGTGAGAAAAACGGGACAAATCTGTGGAAATGAGAAAGAAATTATGTAAGGTTATGGCTCAGATTTCTCAGAATATGAGGAATTAAAAATAGTATGCTGTCTTGCTCTTTCCATGGTTTACAAAATTGTCCAGGTTTCAGAGGTGTTTAACACCTGTGCTGTCCACTGACTTCAGTAGGATCACTGCACACTGTGTCTTTGAAAACCAAGTGTCTAAATTCAGATTTAGGAACCTTTCTCTAGACATCTATAACTGGAAAATTTCAATTGAGCAACAGTGATACAGCAGGTTAAATATTTTCTTTTTAGTTTTGAGTGTGTGTCCAACTAAGAGGGGTAAGGATGTGTCTGACTGAAAACTGCTTTGTTAGAGGATAGAAGAGGAGTGAGTGGGGAGTGTGGAAGCTGTGGTGCAAGTCAACTGCCTGTCTGATGACACTCTGTATTTATTTAATAGCTGAGACTGTACGTACAGATATTACCTGGCTTGAGCTACAGTGCGTGTCTATCACATGGACATGAGACTTTAGGAGGGAAACCTGTCCTTAATTAGACAAATAAAAGCTAAACCAAATAAAGACAATAAATGCCATTTTAATGTGCTTGGGATGTCCTTTTTTGTCTGTAATTTATCATTCATCTTTTCTGAAAATATTTTGTGTACAAGCAACACAACAGACTTCAGTGATGCATTGTGGCTTCTAGCTGCATCATTCAGGGAGATGTTTAAGGTTTTTTGGATTGCCTTCCCTTTGAAGTGATGATTGAATGTGCTCTGAGTCTTTCTTCAATTCTATGAGAGAAGCTTATCAAACTGCACAAGATAATGAATAATAAACTTTCTCTTCTGCATTAGTGACATGGTCAAGAAAAGCAGAAAATAAAATAAATTAAAACTGAAATGGTGTTTGCACCTGCTCTTCTGAAAAGATAACACCTCTCAAAGAATGTGTAATTTCAGCTGAGCTCTTCAATCTCTGAAACACCATTAATCAATATTGCCTATTCCCTTTGGTCCCTGTAACCTTGGAATAAGGACAAAACATACTGTAAGGAATACTGTGTAAATAGGGCATGGGTGAAGGATTACTTTGGAGGAAAAGGATTTTACTGGCTTTTCTGACCTCTCTTCTTAGCTGGGTTTTTACAGTTATCTTTTTCTTTTTCTTCTTCCCTAAGCCAGCTGCACTTGAAGATTGTTTTCTCTATGTTTTGGTAGCATTTTCCTTTCTCACTAAGAAATAGTTTAGGTGGTTATTTATGCAAAACTTCCTATTTATATCCGTAAGTTCTGGCATTATTGTTTGGAAGTGCAGTGTGTTCTAGGAGGGAGTAATGGAACAATACAGCTGTGAAAGGGGGAATCCAGTCAAGCTTGCAGAATTAATGTGTTTTCAAGCAAATATGGTTAAATGGGTGAAAAAAGCTGTGTGTGTGCATTCATACTTTGATTCATTAAACTGGTTTATTTTAGCTTCAGGATTTACGTGAAAGACATGGTAGACTGAAGATGCATTGAAATAGGCCAGTATAAACTTGAAATATTACATAATTTGAAACACCTGTAGTTTTGCACCAATGGTTTTCTATTGCTGGTGGCTTCAACTGTGTCGGGGCAGCATCCCTCTATCCTTTCTGAGTAATGTCAGTAATGAGATGAAAATTTAATATGTAGAAACACAGCATCAATTAGGTTGGAAAAGATCTCTGAGATCACTGAGTCCACCCTTAGACCAATCACCACCCTGTCAACCAGACCATGGTACCAAGTGCCACATCCAGTCTTTCTTGACCACCTCCAGGGATGGTGACTCCACCACCTCCCTGGGCAGTCCATTCCAATATCTAGTCACTCTTTCTGGGAAGAAATTCCTCCTGATCTCCAACCTGAACCTTTTAAAATAGCACTTGAAATTACTCAACTGTAAAAGTTTCAGTTAACACAAATGATATGTCTAGATGTGAACTACAACTAACAGCTGCGATATAGTCAGGTTGTCTCAATTAATAAGATGGCATATTGACAGAGTCCCTGGCTTAAAGCCTTTTTACAAATTTGTGCTAGAAAATCTCCACACATTCCCTGTTATTTCAGCTATTAAACACTTTAAGATACAGCTAGCATAATCTGTGAATTTAAGTGACTATCCCAGCAGTCCCTCGAGAACAGCTGAGCTGCCTGTGAAAGTGTCTGTGGCTCAGGAGAGCTCCTGACTGCCAGTTTGGGGTGGAAATCTCATGAGTTCTTCTACTGTTCTCTCCACTGTATGTTAATCAAGCAGATGCTGTGTCCAGACTGGATTTCTGTAAGTAACTGCTGCTTCAACTCCAGGGCAAAACAGAGATGCAAGTGATGCAAAAAACAGCTGCTGTCCAGCTCTGTAGCTCTCAACAGAAAACATCCATCTTACTCCCAGACTCTCTACAAACCTCCTGGATTTCAACACCCAGTTAGAAGCTTTGATCTTACTTCACAGTCAAAGATGGTTTAACTTACCATATTTACTTTGTGTGGTCATCATTCAGGTGCATACACCTTCTGTTGGTTCCTCTCCAAGGAGGCTTTGCAAACAAAAAACAGCATCTTCCTTCCCAAGCCAGCTGGAGTCAATTGAAGGTGCCTTCCTTACATTCACCCCCTTTATCTTCAGCAGGGCTGAAGTTACTCTTAATTACACATCCCTCAGAGGCTATATCAATGTAGGGACTGTGTATAGAGGGAGCCACCTATGGAATAAATGGTTGTCAAATAGTTAAATAATGCTTTTCTTAAAAACAAAACTAAACAAAAAAAACCCCATAGCAATTTCACTGTATTCTTTCATTCTCATCTCAAGACCCTTTCTAAGGTCTACGGTCTCTGTAGCAGATGAGAGAAAACCAAATTAGTCCACTAGTAATTTCACTTTGTTAGTCTAATGTATATCAAAGCTGTTCAGTTAGTACTAAGGTGGACATATAAAAAACCCTCTGAGGAGAAAAGCCACAGAGAGCATAGGCCATTGAAAAAAAGAAAAGTGTTTTAAGAAAAATCGTGCTAAGAATACTTACTAACACTGTGCTGGCTAAAAGTTCCCTAAAGCTCTCTGCAACTTTGATTGTAGTATGTTTGTATGAGCAGTAAAACACTACTCTGTTATGAGGTGGCTCACTTGAAAATATCAACCTTTCATAAGACATGTAATTACTTCGCTTACTCTTTTCTATTGGAAGCAAAACTTTGACTTCCTAAAAATGGTTACTAGGCAAATAATTTCTGTAAAAGTAACTGAGAGGAAAAAATATTTTGTGCAATAGAAAGTATTTCATTCAGTTATCTCACTGTTATGCTAGTTATTGAAATATGGGACATTCACAACTTTCCAATGTAGCAAATTAAAAAACAAAAAGTACAGACAGAAAGCGACCTGTGTAGCTCTTCTTCCTGTCCAAACAGTTTATGCTAGTATTGTACTGGTGGATTAGACAGAAGGGTAGGATGTTTCTATATATACCTTTACTGTGTAAATATTTATATCCACCTACATGCAAACACTTTTGATGTTTGCATGAGTGTTTTCCTGATACCAAGAGAACTTGTGAACATGTCTACATATTTGTAGACCACTGAATGTCTTCTGGCATTTGCTGTATGCAATAGTAAAATGAAGTACAGACTTTGTCCTGTCTCTCTATAAGCACAGTCACAAACTTGAATACCTGCACTTATATAATAATTTGAAATGTGCCTAAGATACAAGAGGATGCTCTTGCTATCAATTCACCACTTCAGTTATTAAAGTGTCACATCTGCCTCTAGATGCTTTTTTACATTTGCTGCTAGCTGATTGCAATTCAAATATTTATATGCAGTGCATTTTTATCTAAATCATAGCATATACTGTCTTATCCATTCCATGTATTTGGAAAGCATTTTCACTTCAGGATTTTAATTCTGAGAATTGTACGATTATGTTGGCTTCTTTCCTAACACTGGCTGCACCAGGGAAAAGGGCCTTTGTTTGTGGTATTCAGCACAATTTGGCCTCTGGCAATGGATGTAGATTGCCTGCTGAAGCCTCTTTGATATGTGCAGATTGATTAGCAGAAATTTAAACACTAATTTGAGCAAATGAAAAGATTTTTGTCAACAGATAATTCAAGTGTCGTAAACATTTAGGGATTTATTTACTGATTCACTTGTTTTTGTATTTAGAAATTGTTACATTAACATCTGTATTTTTTTAAAAGAAATTCGTGCTTAGTGACATTGAAAAAACTGTGCATTGTATTTCTTCTGATGATGGTCATCTTCACACAAATGCTATTCATCTCAATACCATAAAAATTATTTCAGTTTGTAATCTGAATGATGCATTAAACGTAGAACTCAATTATCTCTAAAATTTCAGTATTTTATTGCTTGAGGTTCCCCTCTCCCCACCTTGATTAATTTCAAAGTTGGCCGGATGTACCCTTGTGCCCCCTGAGTTGGACCAAATTCCCCTTATAATTGATGGGAGGTTTTTTATTAGCTTCACCATGAGTTGAGTTAGTCCATAACTTATAGATGTGGACCTCAAAAACCTGAATACTGCTCAGCAAAATCAGGGTAGTACCTCTGGGGGCATCAGGATGGTGTAAATGTTATTTCTTTAGTAGGACTAAGGTTCTTGTGCAAGAACAAAATCGCAGGAGGAAAAGTAAGGAGCCTACTATGGATTTTAAGAGTATAAAAGAGTTAAAGGTCTGCAAGGTGGCAGTCTTCAATGTTTGACCGAATATTCTCCTGATCCTATGTTTAACATCAATGAAGTAAAGTTTTCCACTTCAGACAAAAACCTGTGAAAATGAGCTGGCCTCAGTGGTGTTCTGGGATACCTCAAACTGACACAGCAGTGTTTGTAAGGATGCTGTATTTATCAACAAGATGCAGAAAGAGGTACTGCAGATTACTTACAGAATTACTTTTCAGTAGCTCAGACTGGAAGGGCCCACCTGGGTCCTTCTGGCAGACAATCTCAGAGCAATGAAGATCCTTGCTTTGGCAAACTCTCACAGGTGTAATTCAGTTTGCTAAGGGTGTATTGAACTGCATTTCCTTTGCAGTTATGTTTTATCAGTGTTTCTTCATTGATTAAGAAGTTTCTTTTCTGCTTGTTCCTTTTATGGAGTGATTGAAGAACCTAAAGAAACTTCAAATGTGTATCTCCAACAATGTAGATATGTGTTTAAGATTAATAGTACCCACACCCACAAGAAAATAAATGACTAAGGAAGATTCCTTTTCTTCTTTTCTATTTGGAGGACACTTGTGTGTGTTTATTTAGGAAAATAGCTTTTCATCTCTGCTTTTACTCAGCCACCATCAGGAACATAATGAGATGAATTAGACAAAGAAAACTGAGCAATTGTTCTTGCCCTCTGTTCATTTATGAAGTACATACATGGCTTCAAGGGCCTTAATGTAAGAGAAACAAACAAAGCTCTTCTGGAGTATTGCCAATTCAGGCATTCATAAATGCAATATTCATTTTATCACTTTGGAGTCTTTAGGATTCAAGGTAGTATTTCAAATTTTCTTCATCTGTCCATGGATTTTGGAAACTCATTTTGTGATGTGTATGGAGATTGTTATATACTTGTCTGAATTCAGGATTCAAAACTTCTGAAATGTTTCCTCACTTGCCTCTCACCGTCTGTCCTCTCTTTTCAAAAAAATTAGGAAATTTCAGATAAATTAAAAGATTGGCACTGCTGTTACTGCTTGATAATTTGTGATGGAAGTAGATAATCACGATGAGGGGAGGTTTTAAACTTGTAGGTTGTTAAAGACTGAACAATATTGTTGTGCTCTGAGTTTTACTAAAAGGACTAATTTTTTGTTTCCTGGAAATGTCAAAATGTTTTGTGTCAGGGATAGGATGGATGCTTCAGAATAGCAAAAGTCAGGGCCAGTTTGGGAAGCAGTTGTTTCTCTTCCTGTAGGGCAGAAGTGGAGCTTTTGAGTGCTGTGGGAGTGTGAACTGGGATGCAAACCTGCTCCTGCCTTTCCCTCAAGTGTAGGACTGTAAGGGTGCAGCTGTGAGACAGCAGTGTGAGTGCAGCTGCTGGGACTGACTAAAATACACTCTTGGCCTCGCAACATGAATATGTTGCTATAATATCATTTTCCTTTTGCTCAAACTGAAGCAAACTGCAACCTGAATCCAAGTTCCATACTTATAAACTCATTTTCTTTTTTCCTCAAAATTTTGAGTATGTGAAACCCTTGGATCCAGGCCTTGTACATGCTCAGAGTGAGTATGAGGATCTCAGATGCTGATAGTGTTCTTTTTTCTTCAGCCCATGTATAACTGCTAGTATTGCATGGGCTGTGTGTGATGGGATACTTGGCATTTCACTCTGAGATGCAGCTTCTGGCCATGCAATGGGAATATTTGATCAGTCTGGGGAGAACACAATCCCACCCCTGTGTCTAGAGGATAAGCTAATTTCATTTACTCAGGTGTCCTGCTGTTCACCAGCAGTTTAACCAGAGAATTGGGCATGTCATTGCTACCAAGTGCGTGGAGATCTGCCCAGATTGTTTATGGTGTTAAATACCCATTCCCTCATTATGAGCTTGGCTGAACCTCACCCCCAGTGAGGAACACAGCAGCTCGGGAAAGAGAACCCGGCTGTGGGCCCGTGAGAGGGCAGCACATGATAGCTGGGAGAGCCTAGAACAACACAGGTGTTATTTATACACCAGGCATGCCCCAAAACACCCCTTCTACCTTGATCTGGCCCTTTTGGCAGGGCAGGAGTTGGATTTGTCGGTCTTCATGAGCTGAGAGCTCTCCTGGGCAGTTTTCACCTTGGCAGGGCTGACTGCTTGTGATGTTTTTGTCAGTGTAAATTTGACCCATTACTTGCTGCAAGCTTATTTCATTTGCAGCCTGCAGGTAAATTGCAGTACAAAGATCCTTCCTGCCAAGGGATTTGGCTGTAAGTTCACAGTGCCTGGCTGGTAGTGGGAAATGGGACTCAGTGTGGTGTTTGCCCTGGAAATTTTTTCACTGTGTTTTTGG
This sequence comes from Daphoenositta chrysoptera, assembly GCA_013397915.1. Lineage (NCBI taxonomy): Eukaryota > Metazoa > Chordata > Aves > Passeriformes > Daphoenositta > Daphoenositta chrysoptera. The sequence goes on along the minus strand of VZRO01003944.1, from coordinate 628,198 downwards.
TAGCAGTTGTTGCTAGGGAGAGCCAAACTTGGCAGGCAGTGCGGAGTTCTGTGACTTCCAGGACTGGTCTCAAAGCTTATTGGTAATTATTCTTTACAAAGAATAATACATTTCTTTTATGAAAGAAGACTTCTGTGTGAGTTTCACCTTTCATTTTCAGAATAAAGACATTTGTCCAAGTAAACTGGAAGAAATCAGACACCACCACCATTACCCCAAAACCTATACCTAAAATTTTTAATGCATGTTTGAATTCGCATTTTTGGGTGTGACTGAGAATTGGTAAATGTAAGTTTTGCCACAATGACACAGTTGTAGTTACTAAGCAAATTGCTTGTGCACAAATGGGAAGAGATATGGCCCAGATTGTTTTTCATTTTCAGACACTGCTTGCTCATCAAGCGCTGGGAGATTTTCCTATATCTGGTGGCAGAGGTAAATCTGTTGCCCTTTTCATACATAGCAACTAGAAGCAACAAACTTGGAGGAACAGAGGGTGTGGGGCAAGGGAAGGTGAAATGCTGAAACCAGGGCAAGTTATTCCTTGAAACACGTTTGTATCTAGCTATGTAATTACTGACAGGTGCACAGGCAGTAAGTGTGGCATCTAACAAAATATCAAAACCAACACAAGGTTAGTATTTAACCCCAGCTGACTTTTTGAAAAGCCAGCTAATGACTTGAAAACTGGGATTTTGTTTTAATTATACTTTTTTTACAGGTTTATAAAGTTTTGCTGAGTCTCTTTTCTGTTCTTCGTACTGAAGGAGGATCAGAGAAGAGCAGTTCTCTCCCACAAACTGTTCCAGCATATTAAAATGGCAAAATCTGGCTTCTCTCCTTAGAAGCCTTTTAAGTAGAAGTCTGATATTGTTCTCATGAGTGCTGTTATTTGGCCAGCTGGAAGGCTACCATATCCTCTTGTATTCTACTTACCAAGACTAAAAGAGGACAGAAGCAATGGACAGGGTGGTTGTAATAGTTAATAGTTATCAAATTATTTGCGTCCTCATTTTCAAATGTAAAGAAGTTACTTTGAATACGTATTGGAATTTAGATTATAAATGTAATGCATTTATATTTTACTGCATTAACCAGTTTCAGGTGCTGCTTTGTCCATAAAATGCCCCTTTCTTTCCCCACAAGTGAATTGCCCATTTGTGTCAAGACTTTCGAGAAGTTATTTGGACAAAAATTATTACATGGCCTTGAATTCTTCTTAGCACTGGGCATTCAGCACATCCAAGGAGGAGCTGGAGCTGTTTTATCTTAGGCAGCATCAACAGATTTGTTTATTAAATTCCCTCCTGTTACTCCCTGGAAATCAGTGGGAAGCTTTTGGGATGGCACAGGTTGTTTCTTGAGCATAACTGGTTCTGCCAAACCTTGTTGATGATAAGCAGGAGGAAAGGAAGGAAGGAAGGAATCTGACTCTCAGTGTATATTTAGGTGGTGAAAAAAACATCCTGCTCCTTATGCATCTGTGTGGCTGAAAGAAGTTGTGAAAAAATTTGTCCTTAAAAATGTCCTTAAAAATTAAAAAAATTGTCCAGAAAATTGTCCTTAACTGCTTTTCACCCTCTCAACTCTGCTGGTGGAAATATCCATGGTCATGTTCCTTGATCTACTTTCACTCAGGTTTGGCTCAGATAATTTAAAGAGATTTCTTGGTGGGCATTTTCATGTTGGCTCATTTTCCTCGGAGAGGACAGGTGTGATCCCACAGACAGCTCTGCTGGCACATTTGAAGGAGAAATTCCCTTGGATGGAGAGGAGTGACTTGTGGGGTGGTGACCCATGTCCTTACAAACTTGGGGTTGTTCCTTGGTCAGAGTTTGCCTTCCCCCAGTCTTCCCCCTGCATTGAGGAGGAGTGATGTGCAATGCTGCAGGTAGCTGTGAAAGCTGAATATCCTGGAATGGGGTTTAAGCCCTGATACATTTTAAGTGCAGTCCCTGCCAGAAGCAGCTCTTTGTTGCTGATTGAGCACATTTGATGGGGAGTTTTGCCAGATAAAAACTAGAGCTCCAGGACCATTGTATTTTCTGTAACCTTTAGTGCAAGCAACACCTCTAAATTGGATTTACTATTACTGCATGTGCCAGTTCTGGAAAATCAAATTATTTGGTGTGTTTGTTTTTACAGCTCAAGGATAAATCTCACTTCTAGCATAAGCAGATGTAATTTTCTTGAAGTAAATGCAGTTGTTACTTGTGTCTGAAGTTTTGGATTTAGCTGTAAATCTTTGTTGCCTTTTTAAGGAGACTTTCTTTCTCTGTTGCATTCAATATGGAGCTACATTGTGAACGCTTTGCAGAGGTTTGGGAAAATTGAGAGGGGCAGACTCCCTGTGCACTTCAGCTTTCCCCGGAAGATTGCTTCTGTCACAAAAGATTAATCTTGGAAGTTTACTGGCTAGGAACACCACGCGCGGCGGTGCGGGTTGGTTGCCGGGGGAGGAGACACGCGTTGTGCGGGGCAGAGCGCCGGGAGCGCGCAGATGGCGGAGGGGACGGCCGGGGCGGGCGGGACACACCCCGCGGGAGCGGGCGGGACACAGCCCGGGGGAGCGGGCGGGACACACCCCGCGGGAGCGGGCGGGACACATCCCGCGGGAGCGGGNGAGCGGGCGGGACACAGCCCGCGGGAGCGGGCGGGACACATCCCGCGGGAGCGGGCGGGACACACCCCGCGGGAGCGGGCGGGACACACCCCGCGGGAGCGGGCCTGCCCGGGAGAGGCACCCGCTGCTCGGCAAACACGAGCGGGCACAGCCCGGGAGCAGAGTGCGAGCTGACACGATGCGCTTCAGTCCGATGCGAAAGGAATGAGCTGCTGTTCCCAGGGGCGTTTGGCCCCCGTCGCTGAAGTACAAGTACAGGGCTGCAGCGAGTGCACTCGCATCGTCTGGTGCCTGGATACACACTAACGGAGACGGGCACCGGGCAGAGCATTGGCTTGCGTGTTTGTGTGTGACGTGCTTGGCATCTAATTCCTGTTTGCTGAAACAAAAAGGTAAGAAACTTAAAAAGTGACAAGAAAAAATCCTCAGACCTTTCCCCTCCCACCCCCCTGCCCCTAGACAACAGTTTTGCATTAGTGTTGCTTTTGTCTCGAGCTGTATTTTCAAAGCTATGGTCTATTAGTCTAAAGCTACTGTGTGGATGCCTGCAAGGCAAATTACAGCTCCTAGTGTGACAAAGGCAAGTCAGATTTCTTTTCTCCAAGAGCTGACACTTAACAACCTTCAGGAGAGCACTGTAGCAGAAATGCTGGACTGTGTGCTGAGCGGTAAGTATTTGATGCTGTTCTCCCTCTCCTTTATCTCTTCAGATGTTGCTCATTTGAGCAGTAAGCTAACTAATGGATCCTGATGATTAATAGGTTTGGGGGACTGTGTTCAGCTCAGAATTACATGTTCCTAAACTGGCTGTGGTTACTGACTGCATGCTGACCAGCCTGATTCCGTAGAGGCTGATCATAATTTGTTTTTACTTGTAATGCCATGTTAATGGATGAAAAGATGCTGTAGTTAAGAACAGCAGAAACCTCATTTGCTGAAGCAAAGAAAGCTCTGTGTGTTTTCCCTCCCAACATACACCACCTGTATAATTATTTATGTCTAATTCCCAGCTAACTTCTATCTAGACAGTCTGGGCTTTATTTTTCAGCCCATAATTGACAATGAAGATTGAACAATCTGTGTAAATCTTCAAAAGATGTGAACATGTTTAACGGCAAAAGTATTGCACTATATGTGGGTATACATGCATGTTACAATATATTTAGTTGAAGTGAAATGGTGAGCAGCTCTTTTGACAGAAGAAACTTCATGATTAAATATAATCTATTGCCTTGAGGTCTCTGTGCTTGCTTAATTCTATCTGAATTTATGAAGAAATTGCAGCAGGAGAAAATTCATTGATTTGTTAATTGATATATAGCTTTGGATCCTTATTATGTTGGGTGCATGGGGAAGGAAGAGAGACAAGCACATTTATCTTTTTCTCTAAACTCAGCAGCTTCACTCCTCAATTAGGTTTCTCACATGTTATGGAACCTCATTGCTCTCCCTGCTCTGTGCAGTAATTTTTGCTTTCTTAAAAAATAGCTGAGTCTATGAGGGAAGTACATGATCTGTTTCATCTTTTAAAACTATGGCTTTAATTATGTTCTTGTAGCTGTTGCTTTATGGTTAATGTAATTATAACAACTTGTGAGTGAGGAAAAGAATATTATTTAGCCCTGGAGCATTTCTCAGTAAAAAGTGGCCTATTTATTTTCATAAGGATTTAAAAGAGAGAAAGGGAAAGATAGTGGGGGCTTCTTAATAATACCAGTTATAACTTCTTTTTAAGGTTTTTTTAAGTTTTGAATTTTTTTTTAAGTACAGGTTAGTTTTCCCTTTTACAACAAGTGGGTGAATATACATAAACCCTATCTATGAAGACATTTTAAACATAGATAAATTGCAATACATATGGAGAACAAACCATTTGAACTAGTATTTTAGATAATCAAGGTGTGTATTGAAGGTCATGGTATTTCTTGTGTTTTTGTAGTCTGTTGGGAATTAATCAAGGCTTTATGATTCATCATTCACAGTTTCCTGTATTTCACGACATGAAGTAAAATTGTTACAGTGGACAAAGTTGTGATATAGTTGATATTAGAATGCTAGTATTGATTCAACTGCACTGTGAAGCTTAGATTTGTTTTAGAGTACAGACTTTGCTTCAATGTAGTTTAAGATAGGCTGAGATAACCTTATTCTCTGGATAAAGTTAATATAGGTCAAACTCTAAAATTTAACAGTTCTAAATCAGGGATATCAAGTCAGTAAAAAGTGTTCTGTTTCATTTCCACTTATTAGAAAAGAACTGGCCTGTCCCAGAACTTTTTTTTGTATCTGCCAAATGAAACAACATAACCTTTTTTTTTGGTAGTATTTTGATGTTAATGTGATATTAAAACCTTTTTTATATGCTTTAAGAATTTACCAGGTTGGAAATATCTCTATGGCTTAATTTAATAATTGTTTAATAACTTGGACCGGAAATTCTTATATCATAGATCACAGAATCAACTAGGTTGGTGAAGACCTTTGAGATCACAGAGTCCCAGCCTATGACCTAACACCACCTTGTCAACCAGACCATGGCACTGAGTGCCACATCCAGTCTTTTCTTGAACACCTCCAGGGATGGTGACTCCACCACCTCTCTGGGCAGCCCATTCCTATGCCAAATCACCCCTTCTGTGAAGAACTTCTTCCTAAATGTCCAATCTGGCACAGCTTAAGTCTGTGTCCTCTTGTCCTATTGCTGTTTGCCTGAAAATATCCAACTAATCCATCTAAAATGGTGCTCTAGTGATTTGGGGGAAAGGTGGCCTACTGTTCAACATTCTTTTCATGGTTCCAGAAATGTGTTTGTTTTCCCTAACAAGCCAACATGTCCTAATGAGAAGGAAATGATCTGCAGTGTATTATGAAAGATGTCTCTGGTTTACCTCAGGAGAGGAGGTACCTGGAATGGCCGTGTGCTTCAGGGGGTTCTAAGTGCACCCTCTCTTTAATCTCAAGTCTTCAGTAACTGAGTGTGTGCAGATGAGGGAAACCCTGAAGGAATGGCAAAGTGACCTGAGGTTGCTTATTTATGAAGAGGACTTAAGAATAACAAGGAACCAGCTTGGCTGTCAGATACGAATGTGATGTTTAACTCCCCAACTATGAAACTTCCATAGTTTGAGTGCTTGACATCGCATTGATATCTGACAAAATACCAAAAGCCCCAGTAAGTGGGCATTACTGATTCAGAAAGTCTGTACTCTGAAACAAACTCTTCTGGTTTTAAGAGTCCAATTTAGTCTTTACAAAATGTGGATTTGTATAACATGTCAGGGTGCCTCATATTTTCTTTTTATTTTAAATATAGAATCTGAATAGGTTATAGAAGTCTTCATAGTATATAATTAGCAACAGAAGGCTAGACCAAGCCATCAATTTTTAAGCAGAGATCTTCTTTGCTACCAGTGGAGAATTGCTTAAAAATTGATGGCACAATCTGGCCCACAATGAATGGGGGATTCATGCAGAAAGCATTTGTTGTACTGTACTCAGTCTCCATCCTGGCGGTGGCAGGGACTCAGAAACTCAAGGCCAGTCTGCTGGAATAGTTTGCAATTTCAATACTTGTTGGGAGACAAAAGGCTTAAGGACTACTTAAAAAAAAACCCAACCAAAAAAACCACAAACACAAACAAACAAACCAACAAAAAAACCCCCCAAACAACAACAAAAAAAGTGTTAAAAAGTTACCAAACCCTTAGAAAAATTATAAACCACAGCTTTTTTCCTTTCATTAAAAGAAACTATATTTCTCTAATGGTATACTAAAGTGAAGGACATAACCATTGCCTAAGCAATGGGAGGCTTTCAAGTGCACAGAAATGAAGGCTGTTTCCTTTATTTGTTCATGTTGTGTTGTTGAGGTGTAGATACATTTTACGTAGGGATTTTGCTGCATTAAGTGCTACTAGACTTTGTAATTACAAATTAGAGAACCAGAGTAGGGCCTCTTCTGTGCCTCAGAGGATGTTCAGGCAAATACTTGTAACTGTAAATAAAGATGAAAGGCTCATGCAATGCATTGCTGTTTTTAATCAAGTTAAATATATTTTACTCCATTAAAACTCTACAGTAATTGACAGCAAAGACATTTCAGCTGGTTGTTATCTCTTAGGAAGAGATACTGTCAGGGCTGCTGCTGGTGGGTGTAGTCCCATGTGAAAATTTTGAAGGACCGTGGAAGTTGCAGGGCAGACCTTTGTACTTCCTTACGGTGTAGTTAACACATGGCAGCCTTTTTTTTTTATCTGATCTGCTTAAAAAAGACAACTGGGGAAGTTGCAGTATGCCAGACTCCAGGGGAAGCTACAGGAATGAAGAGGTGTGAAGTGTTAGCCATGTCTTTGCAAAGTTAGCTGAATGTGTCAGTCACAGGAATGGTTGGGCTGTAGACCTCTGCCAGTTACAGGGGATTGAACTCCTAACACTCTCACAGGCTTATGCGCAGTGCAGTGCCACACTAAAACACCATCCAAGCAGGAGAACATCACCTTGATCCTTAAAAACCTTTTTGGAGGTGACAAAACCAAAACCTGTCAGGTTTCTTGGTGTGGTTTGCTCTCCATCACATTGTAGTCTCACAGTGGCCCTTGCTGAAGAAGACGACACAACAGTGGTGGCTGTGGAGTGTTTGGAGTCCAGGACAACAACTGCTGTCCGGGCCACAGGGATGGATGTGTGGGGCACCTGAGCTGCTGAGGCTCTTGGGCATGGTGTTTCATCCCTGCCAGCTTCCCTCTTCCCTCTTGAGACCGTCCCATAGGTTGGTCATCTGCATAAACACAGCATCACCATGTCCACCAGCACAGCACATCTCCAAACTATGCTTTGAGGTATTTCTGTTACAGAGTCAGGGGAAAAAAGTTGCCCTGGAATGGCCTGCAACAGGTCAGCTAGACCAGCCTCCTGCCCAAACCTGGGCAGGTTCAGGATTACCTCAGAGCCACTTCAGGATATTTATAAGACTCCAAGAAGAGATGCACAGCCTCTTGGAGTATATATCTCTGGGCTTACCCACTCTCTTGGCAAAGAAACTTGGGTTTGCTCTATTTTCTAAACCCTCCCATGAGCAAGTGGGAGACATTAATTAGATCCTCTCCCATTACCTTGTCCCCAGGCTAAACAAGCCCAACTCACCTCCAGGCTAAACAAGCATGGTTCCCACAGCCTTGGTTGGGCTCACTCCAGTTTGTCACTCTCCATGGATTGGTGAGCCCAAACTTGCATGCAGAAGTGCAGATATGGCCTCATGAGCACCACGTGGGAGGGTGTTTATTCACCTCTCAGTGAAACCTCCATCACCCTTCTGGTTGTGGGGTGGGCATTGCACACCAATGGCCAGCCCCCAGGATACAGTTTGCATCAGTCACTGATGTACAAAACCTGGGACTGAAAGAGGGAATGCTCTCGTACTCAAGCAGTGCCCCATCAGTTACAGCACCCTACAACCCTCTTGCCTCCACTGCAACCCCGGGCTGGGGGACCCTCTGCAAGAGGAGTGTGGAGGAAAGCAGGGATCAGGGAGGCAGGTGCCCTTCCTGTACTGCAGTGCTCTGTCCCTAAAGGTGCCAGTCAGAAAACAGCCTGGAATAAATGAGCCTGGCAGAAGTGATGGGGAGGCAGTGTCCTCTCGGGGTTTGCTCCAGGAGAGGGGTCCTTTCTCACACCTCTGCAGGCTGGAAGGTCATGGGCTCTTTTCCTTGGTCTTGGCCTTTTCCCCTCAGAAATGAATCTCAAATCCTGTGTAGCAGCCCTGACACAGTTTTCTGGGGATTGTCTTCCCAGGTTATTGGCAGGCTCTGGCTTGACCCGTTTTAACTCAGCTTGGAAAGGGATATGTAGGGCACCATACCGAAGCACTTGTACAGCTGCTCTTGCAGCATTTTTGGCACTTAGAGCAATCAACAAAATCTGCTACTTGAACTGAAACTTTCTGTATCTACTTTTTAGCCTTGGGGTGATTTTTTAAGAATTTGTTTATTTAAGTTTAAAGGTAAATTATTCAACCATATTTGAGCTACTAGAATGTAAAGAGAATACAGGCAAATAGTCTTTTGTATAAAAATAATTCATGAATTACAAGATACTCGATGAGAAGTTGTTGGGTTAATTGGAAAGCTGTAATTAACTGGTTAGAAGTGGGAGGCAGCCTCCCCTGATTCATATGCATCCCACGGCAGCCAGAGCCCCACTAATTTCTCGATGCCTGAGGAAGTCCAGCAGCTCAACTGCTTGTTTTTCTCTCACCTTCCTGAATTTCCTTCAGTGCTCTTTTCTCTGGGCTGGCAGCTGCAGTAGTGATTGTTCTGTACAGTTGTATCTTGCATAACAATTGGGGAATTAACAGATCTCCCTTTCAGAGTTTGCGCCAGCAGGTCATGTTTTGTGGCTCTAAGGCATTTCTTTTCCTGTCCTCCCCCCAGTACATTGTGTCTAAATTACAGGACAGTTTCTCCAATATAATGCTTTTTCTGAGAGATGGACATCTCTGTTTGTCCACTTCATATAAAGCCAGTGATTAACGGACAAAGAAAATTGTGTATGTTCTACTTCTCATACTACTTGGAAACATTGTGTTTTCTCAGAAAGGGAAAGTGATACTACTTTTTCAATTCTGATTTTCATATTGGCACTGACATACAGGTTCAACGCTGTTTAGGCTTGAAAGTCTTCCAATACTTGCAATGTTGAGATCTAATTTTAACCCCTTAATTTTATAAAATGCTAGCAATAGTTGAAGTGCTTGCTGATTCTGCAAAGCCCAATAGAAAGCCCATGTAGCTGAAGCAAAGGAATGAGTGGGGTTTTGGCTGGGGGGGATCCACACAGGTCACCACTGGATATTGAAAAGGGGAAATTCCAAGTTCAGTGTATGACAGGAGTAGAACAGAGCACCCTGTGTTTCTGCTTTACAGTGAAGCTAAGTTTCATGCTTCTGTTGTGAAATTTCTGGGAATGTCCATTACATTTGTAAATATGGATCATCTTTCCAACTTGGCTGCTTTCATAGAATCATAGAATAGCCCCGGTTGGAAGGAATATCAAAAGACCATCTGATCCAGCCATTTATGGGAAAGGGAGCCTAAATGAAATAGTCTAGCACCCTGTCCAGTCACATATTGAAAACCTCCTATGATGGGAGCTCTAACATGTCTGTGGAGAGGTTGTTGCAGTGAATTCCTGTTCCTCACAAGGCGCCACATCCAGATTATTACAAGGGACAGCAAGTACAAGTTGCAACAGGAAAGGTTTCATCTCAACCTGAGAAAAAATTTAATTTCTAGTTACTGGCATACACATCCATTTTGGATGGATGCATTAGCGAACCATATGCATGCTTAGTTAAAATCTGCCTTAGAAAACCTATGTTTGTTCCAGATCTACTCATTAAGCTATTTCAAAGCAACAGATCAATTGCTGTAAGCTTGCTGACATGAGATGTCTAGTGGGAATTGGATCCCTTCCCTTCAGTGTGCTCTGTCTTTAATCCTACCCTTATTTCTTGAGATGTGATGATTTTTCCACTCCACTCCACTCCACTCCACTTTTTTTTTTTTTTCCAGGAGTCAGTTACAAGCTGGGATGATGTAGGGTCCCACATTTGTGCACACAGTGCATGAACCTGGCTCAGATGCTCACTAGAGATAAGCCCTTATTAAAAAAGGGGAAGTTGTGAGGTGCATGTAGCAGGCAGGAGTGGGAGAGCAGGACTAAGTAGCTCTCTTCAGAGAATGGCCATTATCCCTGTAGAGACACTATGCATTGCATAGAGTGGCATCCAGTGTTTAAGGAGAGGTGCAAAGAAGCAGGCAGCAGCCCACGTCCTTCCCCAGGCCCACCAACCCTTTGTGGTCACATCCCAGGAAACAGCTTTCTTCACAGGACAAGCTCCAGAAGCACCCGTGTCCCTGCCAGCTCAGCCTGCTGGGGTTTCGTGGTGGCTGGCACGACCTGGAAAGCAGCAGGCTGTGGTAGGTGCCAGGGCTTCAGGGCAGGGGCAGGCAGGCAGAGCAGGTCTGCGGGAAGGGGCGGAAGGGCAGCCACCAGCCAGGGACGTTTGTGCCTCTCCTGCCTGCCTTCGCCTGTGGGAAAGGGGTGTTGGTTAAGTCATACCAAGAGTTAGTGGTTGCTGAAGTGTTTTAGAAATGAAGGTGTGTGGTGATTTTATACATCCTGGCTTCAGCTCGGTGCTCGTGGAAGGTTGTTCCACAGGCTGTCACTTCAGGGTGCAACTTTCAGAGGACCCCAAGTGACCTTGGGGCATGAGCTTTTGGAAAAGGCATTAAAAAAACAGATGACGATCTTTCTACTCTTCCAGTTTAAAGTGTAAGGTTTGCACAACCTTTGCAACACCTGTGTGTTGCACAACCTGAAGAATTATTCTTGTTTCTTTTGTCAGTGTCTGCTGTAAAAAGTGTTACTTTGGAAAAAGGAAGGTTCATGCACTTTCTATGTCTATTTATGCTTTCTGCGTACTACTTCCCGTACTTGTGTGTGGTATTTTAAGCTTTATTACCTCCCACTGTTGATATGTCTGCGCTGCCTCAGCTGATGCCTGTTGGCTTCACTGCATGTTTCCAAAAATACAAACTTCAGAGCAGCGAGATTCAATGAAAAAAGGTGTCGAAAGGAAATAGTGGCCGTATGCTTAGATACGCTGTGCTACAAACAAACAAACAGTGTATGTTAAATGTACAGCACTTTTCAGCTACCCTATCTTGTCATATGCTGGAGCTCTGTCTGCTTGAGTGCTTTCTAACTTGCTCTTTCTGTTTCTTCATGCTTCCCTGGATTCAGAGAGAGGTAAATGATTTTCATTTTTCCATTTTTGTGTTTATCCTTCGGGCATGCACTGAAAATTGTTGTATTGGTTTGCTTGTATCAGTGAACAGAAGCTCAGCTTCAGTGAGTAAATTCATATCTGTCACCTTTTCACCTTGCTATTAACAGAATTGTCCTGATACTGCCTGTTGGTTGTTTTGGGGTTTTTTTCCTCAGTGTCCCAAACCCTCTAATAACAGAACAGTTTAAAATCATGCAATGCAGTGGGTTATAATATTTGCTTCTGGTCTTGGGATTTAAATTTAGATCATGATGTTCTCTGCAGTCTGAAATGCAAGACAGTAGTGTTAAAATCACAGCTTTTATTTAAAAATTGAAAAAACATAATCCTAAGATCAGGGGATTTAGGAGCTAAGTTTAGCAAGATTTGAAAAAGTAAACGTTTATTTTCTATTTTTGACATTTGTTTTGGGTCCGTTTGGGTTGCTTGCTTGTCTTTTAAGTTTGAAGAAAAGTTGTCCCCAGTATGTTTAATTTGTTTGGATGTACAAAGGGATCGTTTGGAATTCTCTACAATGCTTCCTGTTTCATGGGAGCACAGACAGTAAGGCATTGTAGTCAGGTGCTTTGCAGCACAAGGGCTGCAGCCACTCCAGAGGCTCTCAGCAATAGAATTGCATCCCTCAGATGAGATTTGGGGTTTGTTTGCTCTTCTAAATTGCAAAAACTTGGAAGTGGGACTTGGTGGAAGGAATGTGGTTTTAGAGATGCAGACTATTCCTCATGTTTGCTTTGTGGAATACAATGAGAATGGTTTCCAGGCCTGACTTTTTTTTAATCAATTCTTTAGGCAGTGTTGGCCTAGGGAAATATTTGAACTTTCTTGATTATGGCTTTGCAATCTAATGTAGGTTTCATGCATGTGGGGAGTGATGATCCTCCCAGCCTAGCACTGGCAAAAGTGTGCTTCAAGCAGATTTGTGGGTAGTGTCTGTGCACAACTGCTGTGTTCTCTATCTGAATAATAAAGAACAAAGGAGAACTAGGAAGTCTTGCTTATAAAACAAATCACACTGGAGAGATTAACTATTCTGGTGTAGTCTGCTGTCTTCAGTTAAATCTGTTATAGTGCTTTGAGCATCTCAACTTGATGTATTTCTTTATTAAATCTTTAAATATTTCTTTTAAACAAAAGCCCTTGTCTTCCAATTAGATCTGGAAGACAGAAGCATTGTCAAAAATATCTAAATACTAATTTGTCAAAGTCAAATTTACAGGATCTGCTGCAAAGAGGCTGTTCAGATGTTCACAGGCATAATAACACATTCATTTACTCAAAGGAAATTCAGGATTCGTGAGACTGGCCATCCTGAAGAGTTAAACCACTGCTTTACAATACTGCAAGGGAGGAGCAGCAACTATAATGTTCTTGACAAACTACCTCATTTGTGTGCCTTTTCTTTGAAAACTGCTGCACAGGGCAGGAAGGCAGCTCCCTGCCCACGCACATTTCAAAATACTGTGAAGTAGTTAAGGAAAAAACCCAGCAAAATACCCTGAAACATTTGTGTTGACCAAGTCATTGGCCAGTGATTTTCATATGATCTGTCTCCGAAGTTCTGTCTTTTGTTAAATCCATCTATAAAACAAGCAGAGGTCTAAGCTACTGATGGACTTTTCAGTTTGCCATGCCTGTCTAGCAGTTGGTGAGCAGCAATAAACCCCCAGGCACCAGCTGGATGTGACACACTTTTAGCTGGGCCCCTTGGGCTGCCAGTCCTGCAGGAGCGTGGTTCCCAGGGCACCCCCTTGGTGGTGACCATGGCACATGTGATAGACTGTCCTCCTTGCCATGATGGTGGTGCTTCGACCATGGGACTGGGAGGTGAGGCTGGGAATGAGGACCAGCATGGGACATGTATTTAACCTGTACAATCTGCTCTGTTGTCACTGTGCTAACAGAGCTCGTGGATCTGGAGAACTGCACTTTGACATGACTCCAGTTGATGCAAATCTGTGGCCCTTTGCAGGAGTAGAATAAAGCCCTTGGTAGTAGAGAGGGAAGGTATTTGTAACATCTCAGAGCCACCTTTCTTGCTAGGGAGGCAGTGGTGGCCAGGCTGGCAGGACTCCTGTCCCCTCTGCACAGGAGAAGGTGGTGGGCAGCCCTGAGACCCGAGCCCGTCCGGGGGACCAGCTTTTGCAGCTGCGTAAGGATCAGGCTGCAGGAAGGAAATTGGAGTTAAAGTCGTGCAAATGCTTTCAGGCTTGGAAGTGCTGGGCTCTGAAGGGCTGAGCTGGGTATCAGACATATCAGCTCTGAGAGGGTTTTAACAAATTTAGGAAGCACACAGAACTGTGGCGATGATAAGACATCAAAGAAAACCCGGCAGCTGTGAGTTTTAGGGCTGCCAGATTAAAGCCTCTGAGTATCACACAAAGTAGCCATAGCTCCTCCTTCAGAGTTAGCAAGTGACATTATCAAGGAATGAAGCAAACAGCCTTTCAGCAGGGGATAATTTACCCTACAAACTTTATGCTTGAATTAGAAAAACAAGCTACACTCCGTCAATGCCAGACCATTTGAGGAGAATTCATTAAAATGCAGAACTGATGTTTTGCTGCAAGGAAATCCATTTTTAAATTGTGTAAAAACTGAAATAAGAAAAGTCTCCCAAACATCTCTTCTTGGGGAGGGCATCTTAACTACTTGGATCCAAAATTCATCACCAAGGCAATGTCTTGGTGGCCAAGTGTGCTGTTCTGTGTTGTAGCTGGAGAGCAGCTAAAGAGGTGGAGGAGCTCTTTGAGGTGAAGCACTTTGAGTGCTGAAAAATTGGAAGGCTTTCTCGTGTGTTTAGGATTTCCAGCAACTGTCAGAAACACAGGGAAAATTCTTTCTCCCCCACATCTCTTGCAGCTCTCATCAGTAGAGAAGGGTGGATGTGGTTACTGTATAAGAGAAATGGGAAGGAGAAGACTCTTGAGAGTAGTTATTTTTCTTCCTCCTCATCCAGGATTTGATTCCAAAGTGTTGGGTGTATAGTCACCTGGAGAAGGGGCTGTGAGTTTCCTTTGGAGTGTGTGGAAGGGAAGCAGTGGTTTCACTCAGTATCTGTCTGGTATCTGGTAGTTGAAAGGTCCGCAGTAAATCTTTTACAAACAGATTTTGGAGCATTTGTGAATGCTGCTTTGTTTCATCTAGGTATCATTTTCTTACCTTTGGATTTTTCTCCCTAACTTTACAAGTTCCTTGCTGTGATCATAATAAAAAGACAAGTGAACTGAAGAGAGTCACAAACACTATTTCAGCTATAACCTATTCTACTTTCTCCTATGTGAATAAGAAGTCTGGATAAAAAGCCCGAAATGTTAATCCAGAGGATCTGTAATTTCTAACATACATATTACTGCAGGGTTTCTTGCACCTCATCTTCTCTGCCATTCATGATACTAGAATATTTGTGTTTCATGGAAAAAACCCATCCAAGGATGGTCTTAATGGCATTATATTTACCTGCTTTTATCATGTGCCTCCTCTCCCTTCTCTTGTTTCCCCCTCCTCTGCTCCCATGGACATTCAAGTCTTGACAGTGAAAGGCAACCTCCTGCCAGGTGCCTCTGACCCTGCTCTGCTATGGTGGTGGTTGCCCTCCCCTTTCCTGCTTTCATAAGTCTCTGATCAGTTGTTTGCAGGAAAGCAGAGTGAAGTCTGAAAGTTACAGACTCAGGAGATGGTTTCTCCACAGCCTGACTTTTCTGTTCTGTGACCCTGCAGACGCAGAAGTCTATACACCAGCACAGAGACATCATCTTCTGTAGGCTAGTCTCGGTGAATTTCAATCAATTTTAAGACAAACCCAGAGAATATAATTTTCTGGTCCAATGATTCTTGTTACTATTTGTAATACATAAATCTGTAAAGAAATGTACATTTTTCCTGCATGTGTATAATTTGAATGTAGGTGTTTTAAGTAGCAGCAATTTTATTTTATTGAGAAGAGTAAAAAATTTTGTTTCATACTTAAAGGCTAGGATGTTAGGGGTTTTTAACCAAAAAACAAAAAAAGGATTAATGAAATTCTATATTTTTCTACAGTCCTTTGAAGAAATAAGTTTATAGTGAGAAGGTAATGGAGGATGTGCTACTCTTTTAGGCTGTACTTAATTGGGATGCCTCCTAGGACTTTAGCTTAATAGTGGCAAATGGTTATAACTGCTACTCAAACAGGACAGCATTAGCATAAATTACTTTTAATGTGATTATATTCATCCAAGATTGAGCAGCTAAGTGATGCTTAGCCAGGTGTTAAATAGGTATGACTATCTAAGGTTTAGTCAATGACTGTAGACATTTGCCAATTAAAGAGAGTAAAAGAGCAAATAAAAATTAAATTCCCTTCTACTTAGCACCTTACATTGTCTTTTCAACTCTCAAAATTGCTTTTTAAAATGTCTTTCTCTAGTCCTGTATTCTTTCAAAATAAATTACTACTAAATTTTTAACTGTTCAGCAGAACCAGTCTTACCCACTCTTGCACAAAATGCTTCTTATCCATTTTTCTGTTTTTCTAGCTTTTGTCCAGAATACTGATTTATATCCAGTTCCTATAACTGGAAAGTTATTAATGGATGACGTAGTACATGTGCAAATAATGTTAAAAAATTTAAAACTACCTTCTGTGCAGAACACCTTCTCTATAATCCTATATTGACAGAAGTGTTGCACTTGTCTTATAAAGTTTCAAGAGTATACAGCTCTTTTGCAACATCTTTCTCCCACTAAATACCTTGCTGCTCTTTCCACTGACATGGAATGAAATTTTACCCGAAGCTGTCATTCAGATCCCACAGATTTCATGTGCACACACACCCCATGGAGACAGAGACTCATCCAGCTGGATGAGATGTGATCTGTTAACCCTGTGCTAGCTTTCTATCCAGCCATGGGCTTTGTAATGGCTTTTTAATTCCTTTTTTCGCTTGTTTTCCCAGCAGAATGTAAAGACAGGGGAGTGGTAAGAGGAGGCACTTGCCCTTTTCTGTAAATTTCTATTGCAAACACGTTGCTCAGCACTTCTTCATTATCCCAGGGGCCTGTTGCACATAAATCTCACTTAAATGTTAATCAGCTTCAAGTGAGCTGCAGTCAAATGAAGCTTCATAGATGAAGCGACCCAGAAGGGACCTGAAGTGGAAGAAGGATCAGAGACTGGTCTTCTGGCTTACTTGGGATTCAAGGCTCTGGACAAAAAAGAAGCTGTTCCATTGTGGTCCTATGTAGGGAAAGACAAAACTTTTCCTATGTTTATTGTTGTTGTAGGAAGCAGGTACTCTGAAACCCTCAGAAAGCCATACCTTTCTTGCTCAAGAGGAACCGTGGAGCTCTGTTTTCCCAATGCCTGGAAAGGCCTGAAGCAGGGCTGCAAGGCTCCTGCTGGCAGTGGGGGAGCCAGCTGCCCCAGCCAGTACCCCCATCTCCAGGTCGTGGCTGCTGGGCTGCCATGTGGGGCCACTCGTGCAAGCACACGGGCGTCTAGGGGACTTCCATGAATTAATGACATCAGTGGTACTGTCTGTGCACTGCCAGAAGGGGGAATGATGGTTTGTGTGCTCATTTTGATTAATGATTTGAAAACAGATGGTCCTGGCAGGGTTGAGTGTGATGTGGTACCACGGGTTTAGAAGAATTCACATTTTGTACTTAGTCTCAGTAGATGCAGGCCCTGATCATCGAAGGTTTATGTATATTCACAATCCATGAATGTAATTAGCTGATTGACTTTGTTCAAGCTGTTCAGGTACTTAAAGTGAAACACTGGTGTGTGAGTCTGCAACACCACCACGAGGGTTTTATTAGCTCTCAGTACTTGAAACTGATGTACTGGCTGGTGTGTCATTTGCTTCTGTAATTGTGCTATACAGCCTTGTGTATGACTGCATGCCATTACAAGCAGAAATATTTACAGAAGCTGCAGGACCAAGTGCTGGAGAGGCTCAACACAAGCCTCACATGCAGCACCACAGTACTGAGGCAGCACTTGTGGAACTGAGGCGTGGGCCAGGTGGTCCTGGCAGCTCCTTCCCAGCACCCACCAACAACCCCGTGGGCAGGAAATGGCATCTCTGGAACTTCTACAAGGGACTAAATGTGAGTGGTATTTCACAGAATAAAGCTGACTTTCCTCACAGCCTCACGGGCTTTCCAGGCCACACCCTGGAGACTTTGCTGCATACAGTGGGGCATCATTGTTTCTTCAACGAGAGGTCCAGAATCAATACAGGCTGGGGAATGAAGAGATTAAGGAGCCCTGCCAAGGACTTGGAGGTGCTGATGGATGAGAGCAATGTACACTTGCAGCCCAGGCCAGAAAGCCAACCGTGTTGTGGGCTACATCTAAAGAAACATGGCCATCAAGTGAGAGAGGTGAGTGTCCCCCTCTGCTCTAGACTCGTGAGACCCCACCTGGAGTGCAGTGTCCAGCTCTGGAGTCCTCGGCACAGGAGAGACATGGACCTGTGGGATAGGGTCCAGAAGAGGGCCATGAAGATGATCAGAGGAGTGGAGCATCTCTGCTGTGAAGGCAGGCTGAGAGAGCTGGGTTTGTCCAGCCTGGAGAAGAGGTCTCTTGGTGTTACAACTCCACCCCTGAAGGCAGGATAACTGAGGTTCTTGTTAATAGATCCCTCGGGGCATATGAGAGGGAAATGGCACTGAATGACTGGTGTTTAAACAAAAGTATGAAAATANAGAAGAGAAGAGAAGAGAAGAGAAGAGAAGAGAAGAGAAGAGAAGAGAAGAGAAGAATATCACCACCCATAGATCCAGCAACAAAACTTGATAGTTGCAGTTTTGGTGTCTATTGGTCAACATCATGGTCACAGTCCTGATCCATCCATCAGGGGCGGGGGAACACCCCAAAACAAAAAAAAAATTCATTGGGTCAATATACATCCAGATTCAGGTGGGAACACCCAGGTACCTCTTCTTGGGGGGGGGGAGTTTTACACTGCCTGATGCAACACTGGGGATCATGGCCAGTCCTCTGATGGAAGGCCTCAATAATGAGTCTTGGGGTGCTTTGGGGTTTTTTTTAGCAGGGCCTGTTGTGATAGGACAAAGGATAATGGTTTTAAACAAAAAGAGGGTCAATTCACACTAGATATAAGGAAGGAATTCTTTTATGATTAAGGTGGTGGAATTCTGGAATAGGTTACCCAGAGAGGTGATGGATCTCCCATCCATGGAAACATTCAAGGTCAGGTTAGATGGGACATTGAGCAACCTGTTCTAGCTGAAGATGTCCCCGCTCACTGTGGAAGCACTGGACTAGATGAGCTTTCTTCTAAATCCTCTTTATACTCAAATAATTTTAAAAAAACCAAAAGTCCTGCAGTTTTGCAGCAATCCTTAGGTAGCCTATATGTAGGGTTGCTACCAGCTCCATCAGAAAATCAATATGTTGCATTTTGAGTAACATTTTTGTGGACGTCATCTGCTCTTCGGCAAGTGCAGAGCACATCTGTCTTATCAGTGCTGTTGTCATCCTTCTCTTGCAGGCACCACTGGGTTGCAGGCCCTTCTTTGGCAGGACTAAAGTGGCAGATGAGCCTCCTTGTCACCTGCAGTGTCTAAGTACAGATACTGCATCCATAACACTCATCAGACTCCTCCCTGCCCTTGCCACAAGCCTTACCTTTCAGAGTGGCTACTGAGCCAGGCCCTGCATGGTGGCTCATTCATTTGGCTGTCATTAACCTTCCAGGAACAGAGAAATGTTCTTACTGAAAAGTGGGCAAGCTCATTACTGTCAGTGTTGCCCTCCACATTGCTCTCTTTGTTCAGAAAAGTAAATTTAGACTTGAGAGAAAAACTCAAGGCTCAGCAGGCCACCCCCAGTCAAACGCTCTCCTCTTAAAATGCTGCTGAAAATACTTCTACCAAAGATGTTTCCCGCTTATGGGACATAATTATAAGTTGTGTTCTTTTACAGCCAAAATCTTTGATCATGACAGAATTCAGTCTTTAGTTTAACAGAGTTTTAATTGTTTGACTTACTTTTATCTCCATGGTCCTTTGAGTCCTACTTCCACTGGGAGATAACATGCTGACTAAACACATTTAGTTCTACCTTACAGATTCCCCTAAGGCTGAAAACCCTTGCAGCTGAGCTTGGATCTCAGATACACTCTCTGCAAGGTGAGATTTACTGTGGCCTCAGGGGTTGTCCCATGTACCAGGAACTTGGCAGAACAGTGGAGATGCCCTGCCTGATGTGGCCTCCTACAGCAAAGCAATGTAGTTCATTGAGGAAGTCATGGTGTGCCCGGGCATTGCCAGAGCTACTCGTCAAAGGTTGGACCACAATTTCTTGGGCTGTTACAAATGGATTTTGCTGGCATTGTGTTATGTCCTCCAAGCCCTAATGACTTGCTTTAGTCTCTTTGTCCCATCTTAGCTCTTACTGACAGCAAAATAAGGTTCTAACAGATAGCTATATGGCTAACAGAAGGGATGGGTTATCTTCTGGCTGTGTGCAACTCCTTAAAAGTGATGGCCTTATAATTGGAAATCCTGGTATTGGGCATCCTCCTCAGAACGTGCAGATTTCTGTTTATTCAAACAGGCTTCTGTGCAGTGCAAGCATCTTGGCAAAACAACACAGAATGCTTTTCCTGGGATCATCTTGTAAAGGAATGCATAAATCACCTCTTTTCAAGTCCTCAAAGGAATAGTATTGATTTGAGGTAACTGCTTGTAAATGGTAATAAATAACCATGTAATTGTCACATAGATTACTTTAAATGTTATTTTAAGTTAATGCAAACACAGGTTTCAGCTACTATGTCTGCCTCAGAAAGAATGGACCTTGATCCAGTAATAAGGTGTGTGCAGCACTCTGGTTTTTTATGCTGTCTTTGCTACCTGCAAGTGATGGTCACTGCCAGCAAGCTTCTCTTGTATGTAAAGTGGGGGGAAGTCTTATTGAAGTTATGGTAGAAAATCCATGTCTGTTAAGTGAATTATGTTTTTGTATTGCAGTTAAAATACTCGGAGGGAGAGGTATTTGGACTCAAAAATGTCTTAGGACATTTAAAAGATTGCAGCTAAAGCCAAGCGCATAGAAAACAAAATCTGAAATGCTTAGGATTTTTGGAAATTCCTCACCTACAGCTCTCAAACCAGGCAAGATCTTGTCAGAACTCAGGATATTATATGTGGGACTTTGTGAAACAGAGCATTTCCAGAAATGTGCCCTGCATTTCAGTAATGTTGAAAGTTTATGTCAAAAGGCAAAAGTCTCAAAAGTTTTTTATGTGGCACCCTATTTCATTTTTTTCCCTGTAGCTGCTAATTTTTCATAGGCTACAGGTGATCCATACCCTCTTCTCTTGGCATCCAGCTAGGAGTCTTCAGCTTGCTTTTGAAGCATTAAGCGAGAACAAAACCATTCTAAAGCAAGGCTTGGCATATGTCCAGATGAGCCAAAAGCATCCGTCTTTTTCCAGGGGCAAGATTCCAGCTGAAACTCAGCATGTCTGTGGTCTTGCAGTGCAGAAAAAGGGAAAAACATGCCAAAGGGCTCTTGTGGCCGAGGACTTGGGGTCAGGCTTGAGCTAGGAAATGTTGGGGCCCCTTCCTGGATGATTGCATTGTGATTCTTCCTGCGGGTCACGATCAGCTGGGTAGAACACTGTCCCTCCGCAGGATGCCTGTGTGTTACGTGCTGGCAGGGCAGTGCTGCAGCCAGCCAGAGCCAGTGCAGCCCACGGGCTGCGTTCCCCACGCAGGAAGGGTTCAGGTGGCAGCACACTCCACGTGCTGCCCCATGCCTCCTGTCCCTGCCGCGCCCCAGCGTGTGCCATTGTGGGTTGGGATGCAGTGAGGCGGAGAGGGGCCTCCAGCTTCCCTGTGTTTCTGCATGGTTCTGTCATGTGCAATTGCCTTCAGATCTCACGCCCTGATAGTTTTGTGTGGCTTGGGTTTTTTTAGATATTATTCATCAGGCTTCAGGTTGCAAAGCACTTAGATGGAACTTCAGATGCAAACCACGTGTACCTGTTACTGAGCAGCCCTTGCATTGCAGAGGCTCATGAAGAGCAAACTCTGCTGTTCAATTAGATACAGGTACAGTACTTAACTGCAGGGCAGTGTCCACATCTTGTACAGAGCAGGAAGGCCAGCAATCCATCTGCCACAGTCTCTGATTCTCCCTGGAGAGCTTCAGTAGAAAATTCTGCAATTCACTGGGCATTTTAAATGAATTTAAAAATTGGCCATCCATGCTACATTAAACCCTGCTCGGAATATTGACAGATTTTATATACAGAAATAGTTTAGTTTATACTAGGCCTGTGGCTTAGGAATATCCCTCCTATCTCTTCAACACTTAGAACCTTGCTGGTAATTATTTATGTGTAAAGCAGAAAGGCACTGAAAAGAGACTTCAGGCATAAGAGGCTGGAACAAAGTCCCAGAGAAATCTGAAGGTAGCAAGAGGGTGACAAAGTAGGAATGAGCTGTGGTTGCTTGGAGGACATGAAAAAGCAGAGGTGTAAGACCAGTGAACAGAGAATCTGGTACAGCAAGGATGGCAACTGGGCAAAGCCAGTCTTCTTCCTGGCTCAGTGTCTATCACTTTGACTGTTTCAGAAGAGCTCCAGCTCTTAAGCAGTCTGAGAACAAATAAACCTAGTAGTGACACGTCCTTCACCCATGCTAGAAAGCTATACTGTGCTGTGGTGACTAGACAGTACAGTGCAAAAATCTCTTTTGTAGGGCAGCTTTATTTAACTTTTGAAAAAATAAGGTCAGAAATTTAGGGCAATTAGTTTGAGCAAAGCTCAGCAGGTTCACATCTCCCTTATGCAACCAGATCTCTAATTACTATCTGCATATTTTAAACACTTTATACAATCTTTTGAAATACGATTTTTCTCTGACTACAGTGTTGTGTGCTACTTCTCATTTTTTTAGTAGTTAAGAGCTGCATATGTTTTATGTCTTAATATGTCTCTCCCTACTTCATTTTCAATAACATATTTGAGTAAATTTTGCTGTTTATTTACAATTGCATTCGGAATTATGGGTTGTACCAAGTAAGTTGCATGGTTAGGAAACCATAATGAGCGTGAATTATACAGATTAAGCACAAAACTTCAGATATATGTTTCATGGGTAAGCAGCTTATTACATTTGCAGACCTGCTTTGTCGAAGGGATGTGTTTTATACCTTGAGAACTGAGGCATACACCTGTTAAACTGAAGTAGGACTTGCAGTTTTGGAAATACTACTGACTGTAATGTCATGAAATTTGTTTTGTGTGTTTCTAATGTGTCCATTTATCTTGTTTACACAGAGACTTTGCTTATGTGGCAAGAGACAAAGACACAAGAATTCTGAAATGTCATGTGTTTCGATGTGACACACCTGCAAAAGCCATTGCTACAAGTTTACATGAGATCTGCTCAAAGGCAAGTCGATTTAAAATCAGCTGCATTTGTCTGTTCAGAGGTCCCTGAGCCTTACACATGTAATCAGCAGTTGTATTGTTAGTTTAGTTTATATAACTGGCAACAAGAAACAGTGTAGAGAATTTGTAAGGGAAAGGACACAAATGGATGGGAATTATGGGAGAGTGGGCATTTAGATTTGAGGAGGATGATATGTGCTTTTGATTTGACAAGTGTGTATAGAGACCGAAGGCTTTCCTGAATAATAAAGGAGCTGCAGGTTCAAAATGGAAGAAGAACACAGAGGTTAAATTAATAATAAACAATGATGTTAAACTCCATAAATAAATCAGACCTTGTTTGAATGGTGTTATTCAATGGTGTTATCCTTTAGGACATAGAGGAAAACAGTTGCTAACTGTATTTTAAAAAATCGTGGGGGAGAAGGGGTTTAAGGTACTCCAGATATATATTCTAAAGGATCTTAGTTCCTGCTCTGATGGTGTTGTCCATAATGCTGGGGAGGACTGTTCTTTTCAGTCATTCTCCCTTACAGATTTGACACCATTCCCTGGTTATTAATTTTGGTTTTCTTGGATGATCAGCTCATGAGTGTCCTCTGTACAGTCATTTCATGCAGCAGTAACAACACAGCACATCCTTTACAGTGGCCCATCTGATTGAAATGTTTTGTAAAGAGGAAGTTAAACTAATCTACTTGAAACTCTTCTTTTATTCTTTTATTGAGATGTGGTGGATTTGAGACTGCATCCCCGTTTTTAAAAATATTATGCTGCTCATTTTAGTTTTCCTTAAAACATGTTAGTTTGCATCAAAGAAAAAGTGGGCTGTGGGGATGGATAACCTTATCAGTTATCCCTGTGTAACTTGTCTCTCCTCATGAGTCACAGCTGTTCTAGAAATGCTAGTTAGGAAACCTTCAGGTTTTAAAATTCTGCTGTGTGACTGTCATTTGCTTTTTACTTTTTGTCTTCATGTTAGTGAATGGAATCAGGGATGCAGAACCCTTCTCTGTAGTCAGTTGTATAGTCTAAAAATTTTTAATTTTTGCAACACTGAAGACATGGTACTGAACTTATTTGTGGTGTTTCATGCAAGCAGTGTGAGCCTTTACACAGGGTGCATCCCTGTAACCCTCTGGGCAGCAGAGTCATGCCTGAGGCAGAAGGTAGCCCAGGACCTCTGCAAAGCCTGGCAGGTTTGTCCGGGTTTGGGTGCCACGGGGAGTGCCAGTGGCAGCACCTGGGGAGATGCTCAGGTTGGCCAAGGAGCTGCAGGCTGTGCTTGGTGAATTTTAACACCAGCACTGCAGCAGTGGCTGGCTGGAGACCTGTTATGCTCTTCCTAGTTCTCCTCCAACTCTCCAGTTCACACAGATGTTTCCAGCAAGTCTAGCAGGGAAAAACGTGGTACACAGGCCCTACCACTGCTGCTTTTATCCTGTAAGGTCAACATAAAGTAAATGCTGTGGTAGCTTTACACAGGAATATCAGAAACATGATGTCACACAAGTAACTGTGACATGAAACTTCTGACATCAATTTTGGATAAGAGGACGACTAGGCATTTAAAACCATAGCTAACAGTAACACAGTTAATTCAGCAATAAATGTAATTCTGATTCAGGGAAGCACTTGGCTTGTGCTGACATGCTGTACCTCTTTACTGAGTCAGGGTTTCTTCCTAAGCTAGTGTGTGTAATTTTTCATCAGAGGGCAGGAATACTCCTGTATTTCCCTGCAACAGAAAATACTTTCAGAATATAAACCCTAAAAATAAAGGAGGGGGGCAGAGGAGAGAAATTTGCTAGAAGCATTTTCAGACCAAGTGTCATCTGCTGTAACACCAGTTATCTTTATAGCTTAATTACAATGAACAGTCATGACATAAAGAAGCAGATACCTATGGTTCATATACAAGCTTTGGAAAACCTCTGTTAGCTTCCCTGAATCCTTTCTCAGTCATATATTTGTAGGGAATAGCCATCCAAAAGGTTTATTTACCAAGTGGGGCTTTTTTCCTCTTTTGCTAGTACTACACATTTTGAGGGAAGAATATGTTGTATTTTGCATAGGATTTTTAATTCCAGAATAAACATAAAAATGGAGGAAAAAAATTTACACAGCAGAAGATAATTCAGAGAGGAACATGCATGATGATCTTCTCTGTGTGTTAAATATTTATGTTTCTTCCTATATGACTCCTCATTATAATTTTGCTGTTGATAAAATGACTGATTTTTTTCCTCCTCAACCTCTCTTTCATCTAAGCTTGGACACCACTTAGGTTCTTTATGTAGTTAAGGAATGGTGAATGAAGTGGAATAAAATTAAAGTTGTTATTTAAAAAGAATAACCTGCTTAGTCATGTACCTTCTGACTTATTTCAGATTTCAGAAACTAGGTTTACAATAGGAGTAAATTTATAGTTGCTGCTGTACTATATATTTTTCTTTAAATGCTGTATTATCACTGTTTTCTTCAGATTATGGCCGAACGGAAGAATGCTAAAGCTATGGCTTGCAGCTCATTGCAAGACAGGACAAATGTCACCCTTGATGTTCCTCTGCAAGGTACTGTGTGTTACAGCTGGTATCCTCAGGATCCTCATTTTAGCTAAGTTTTGTTTCTCATGCAGATTTTGACCAAAATGGAGCATATTGGGTGGAGAAATCGGGAGTGTAATCCTGCCTTTTAATTAATGTATCTGACTGATTGTAATCTGTTCCTGTATCACTTTAAGTATTTTTCTTGGTTATGCTGACAGTTATGGACTCCTGCTCAGTTATGTCAACTTGTCCATTTCCTCTTTTATTTTGAAATGCAAGTGTTGCAAACAGTCTTACTTATTTGTGGCTACTCAGAATATTGTCTTTTTCAAATCAATATACCTCCTGACTTGAGACTGCACCAGTTGGCCAAACCTTTCTTAAAACCAGAATATACTCCAGTTAATCACTTGGGTTCAGAAGAGCCATAGGAATATTCCTCCTAGGTTTCAGCATCTATTTTAGCAACTTCTGAGGCAAGGGTGCAAGCAGGTTGACATCCAGCTGAAGAGTCTTTTGCACACTCTACTGCATGGTAGAAGGAAGTTGCCTTTGCATGCCATTATTGGTCATATCTTAGTAGTTGCTGTTTTGCAATTATTCCAGGAGAACAAATGTAGTTTGTGTTAGCTTTACAGCAAATTATATGTTTCTAGATCCACCAGGTTGTACTGAATACCTCACTCCTAATCCATACATCAGCTAGTGCAATGGTCTGTGTAATGTGTACTGTTCAGGCAGTGGTATTGATTACTTGGAGACTGTGTTTAACATATTAGCAAGGACGGTATTAAAAGCAGATTTCAGATTTTACACAGTTATTGCAGTGAAACTTGGATCTATATATCTCAGAGATATTGCAGTGAAACCTAGGTCTATATATCTCAGAGACCCATTCATCTACATTTTCTGCATTTTAATATGCCACCAATATAACGTGATTTTATTCTTAGCATAGACAAAAAAATCCTTTAGGAATTACTGAGTCTTGTTCTTGTTAGAAGGAGTAAAAATTTGTTTTAATCAATACCTTCAGAGTACAATTAATGGGTAAACAGTTTTATGTTATTGATGAAATGAAAGTGGTTTTTCCTGCTATGAATGCTGATTAAGAGAAATTGACTTTTGTTCCCATGCAGTAGATTTCCCAACACCAAAGACAGAACTGGTACAGAAGTTCCACGTCCAGTACCTGGGCATGCTACCTGTAGCTAAACCTGTGGGTATGTAACGCTTCAGTGAATTCCAAAGTACCTTGCTTAAACTCTAATGGCTCGTCAGCTGCCAGTGCATGATTTTTGAAGGGTAGCAGCTCCTCTGTTTCAGTCATACAAATCAGGCATGAAGACATCTAATATTCAGGGCATCATATGAACATGTGTTTTGCAAACAGTATTCTGGGAGCTGCCAAGAAGGCGGAGTTTCTTTCTACAGCTTTCTCTGAATATGAGCTCTGTTACTAATGAGAAGGGCCCTAAAGAACTGAAAGGGTACAAAAGCTAAACAAGATGCTATCCTGTTTTTTATAAGCCAGAGGCATCTGTTCTGGTTTTCCAGATGGAGAAATACAACTTCACAATACTTTCTTCCATTATCAAATTAATTTTAATAAGGAATTCAAAACAATCTGTTTCCTATACTACAGTGTGAAGATAAAAAATTCTGTTATTGTTTACATACATTATTTTTCACTATTGCATTTTATCCTCTTTTAGGAATGGATACTCTGAACAGTGCCATTGAAAGTCTAATGGCTTCCTCTAGCAAAGATGACTGGATGCCAGTCACCATGAACGTTGCTGATGCTACTGTCACAGTCATCAATGAAAGAGTAAGGCAGACTGTGTTGTTTTAAATACAGTTAACGTAATATGAGTGTTGAAAACCAGGAACACAGAAATACTAGTAGGGTTAATTTAAACTAAAATTCATTTGCGTATTTTGCATTTTATTTCTTTCCAGAGTCTTCAGAGGCTCTTACTGCTCATATCAGCTTCCGTTTTATCATTCCAAGCATGTTCTCGGAAATAAATTATTATAAGTATTCATTAGATACTTAAATTCAGTGTTTTTCTTTCCAGGAATTTTGAGCCTAAAATGTAGGTTAAGCCCAAAGTAGCAATCCTAAATTACAAACTGCATATGCCTTATTCTTGGTATGGAAGCCAAGAGTAATAAAAAAGTCTGTTACAGAAGAAAATGTAGAGCATTTTCCATACAGTTTAATACAGTGAAACTTACCAAGGCAGTCTTTTATAGATGTCTTTTGATGAGGTACTAAACCACCATCTCTATAACATACCAGTGATAGGGGAGCATGTTTGGAGTCATTATAGCCATATTGTTTTGTTTGTTAACAAAACAAGCAGCTTTTAAAATATACAACATTTTAAAGTTTTGTGGTAATGCTCAAAGCCTTGGTTTTCTGGTGACAGCCTAGAAGGGGAGATCCAGCCCAGGCCTGAGCACGCGTGGTTTATGCAGATAGATAAGAAGGAATTACAGTACTGTATCAGTATATCCTCCCATTTCATCGAAATTGGAAGTTCCTCAGAGTATCCAGTAGTAATGATCAACCCTTGGGTTCATGAGCAGAATGAAGAGGAAGTCATGGTGGAGTGTCGTGTGCGGTTCCTGTCCTTCATGGGGGTAGGCAAAGACATCCACACCTTCGCCTTCATTATGGACACAGGAAACCAGCATTTTGAGTGCCACGTTTTTTGGTGTGAACCAAATGCAGGCAATGTATCAGAAGCTGTTCAGGCTGCTTGTATGGTAAGTGACCTTCTTCAAAGGCATCTAATAGCACTTAAGATTTTCACTGCCTCCATAAATTAGCATTTTTTCCAAATTTGCAATTACATGAATTTCAAGACAGAGAAAAGAAAGATCAAGAGAGGAATTGATATTATGATATATTTAATAAATAAAATCCAAACATTTTAATGTTTGAAGTGCTGGCTTAGTGAACAATGCCTCTTGAATAATTTTCTCTCCTAACCTCTGCAACATCTATGTAAATTAGAAATCTTTTCTTTCACTACACAAGTTATCTAATGCCGGAAAAACATTTTGCTTGGAGTTGTGTTATGAAATCCAGTGGCAATATAGTGAAAATAACCCTTGTTCTAGAGTAGCTGAACCCAGAAAGCTTATTTTTCAGTTTTCAGATGGGTATTTACATGATTTAGTATCTCTTGTGTGCTAATGGACAGGTTCTGCCCAAACATTGACAGACCAATATCCCATTAACTTCAGCTGAGCTTTTTGTCACAGCCAAAACAGAGGTTTGACTATATTTAATGAGAAAACACAAAAAGTGTATTTCAAACGTTCTGTGAAGTGATTTGACCCAGTACTGATTGCAGAATGGCTTTGCTTTGTTGCAGTTACGGTATCAGAAGTGCTTGGTAGCCAGACCTCCTTCACAGAAAGTGCGGCCGCCCCCACCTCCTGCAGACTCGGTGACCAGGAGAGTCACCACTAACGTGAAACGAGGAGTCTTGTCCCTCATTGACACTTTGAAACAGAAACGCCCGGTCACCGAGATGCCGTAGCTGCGGAAGGGAGAAGGCTCTGCTGACCCTGGACTGGAGATAACAGCAGCCACGCTGAGGAAAGTGAACGGACCATGCCTGACCTTCCATTTCAGTTGCTGATGCTTTCTCTTCAGAGAATTTACCCCTATCGAAACAATGTTAGACAAGCATGTTCTCTCGTTCTTGCCACCATCATGTGATATGAAAAGAAGCATGAATAATTTTTTTGCTGTCAGTGAGTTACATCATGGGCAATGGAAGGTCTGTTTGATTGTAAATACATGAACATTACCTAAACTCACAGAAAAAAGAGAATATGGCCACGTCCCTCCCAGTGAACTCATGCTAAAGTCCTTGGAGTGAATGATGCCCAAGTTAAAAGTTTCACCTTCTTGAGCTGGATTTGTCACAAACCAATCTTAAATCCTACAGCACTTTGCTCTGTTTTCAACACTGGAATAGGTACCAAGTATTAGCTACCATTGAATTACTGTAGATTAAATACCAAGTTTTATTTTTTACAGAATTACACCTGTTAGTTTTAAATTGTTTGTCAGCATTGGTCTAGCAACTACTTTAACATCTCCCTGACATGCTTTTGCATCATAGTGTCATTATGTCATCTTCTGGTTACACATTATGGTCTTACAGAAGAATTGTATTTAAAACCAAACCAATGATGAAAAATCCAGAAGTGTTATCAGTAACTGAGTTGCAGGGTGATCCACTGAAGCTTTTCAGCTTTAAACATACAAATTCAACTACTGGCTGTTAAATTTATTCTCATAAATCTGTCATTAATTCATCAAAAATACTGTTTGTTTCATGGAGGGCTCAAACCAATCAGGAATAAGAAAGAAGTAGTTAGTGATTTTATTGTCTTACAACTGTTTAGAGACTAAACTATTCCGTACCTTTTCTATACAAGTGTTTGATGAAATGTTCAGTTCAGTGTCTGGTTGCGTAATTCCCCCTTCCCCTCAGAGTTTGTTGCTGAATACTTAGCATGCCAGAAGAAGAACAATTACATTTCTTGTTATTTACAAAATTTCATTAAATTTATTTTACTTTTAATGCTCTTGTAACAAAATAAGAAGAGAGTTGTTTTTTAACAGGATAGTGTTTCAGCTAGTACAACTGGATTTCAATGCTTTTGCTCCAAAGTCTTCATCTAATTGATTTGTTTTACACACCTGCAGACCCTCACAGATCAGCCCAGCATTGCCCTTGAAACTGTACTTCAGGCCAATTTTGAAATGCAGTCACGCATCTTCAGTCTCTCCCTTTGTCATCTTCTGTCTAGACCTACAGATTGGTACAAATTCTGGAAATGGAACATTAAATATGTTTAACTAGTGTTAAAAATGTTTTGCCTCCTTTTATAACTAGGTTCCAAACTGTTAGTGTCTCCCAAGTCTGCAAATCTTGTCATACTCCAATGATAAAGGAGCACTGGCAAAGTTCTTGTTACAATAACCCTTTTTTTATTTTACTATGCAAGAGACTGTTATAAACAAACTATTTTTTATTTCCTTGTTAGAAGAAATTAATGACCACACCTGGCAAAGTAACTTAGGAACACAACAGGAAAAGAATGATGATTCAAGAAATTTCTGCCTTGAAAAATGCAGGAAAATCATTACTAAACTTAGCGTGATGTACGAGCAAGTGTCAGGTGAAGGCTGGCTATGCAACTATTGTAATTAAATTTAGCTTTCTACAGTACCCTCTGAAGAGCTGATCCTCGATGGATCTCAGATCTCTTCATGACCACGGTTCTGCACCTCAGGCACTGAAGCAACTCTTTCCCCTCTCAAGGCTCACGCTCTTGCCACCTCCTTTGCACCACCCTATTGCCTGTACAGCTGGAGCAGCTGCTTATCCTGAGTACACAGGGAGAGCTGGAGGGGAGGGGATGCAAACAAACCCACCCCCTTTAGCAGTACCAGTGGTTTAGCTGAGCACAGAGCCAGATCACAAAGCATGGGGACAGCAGCTTGCATATAGCTTCTATAGTTTCCAATATTGATCCCAGTCACCTCTGTTAGGAGCAGTGTATAAACTCACTTCCTATCAGAGAATCACAGAACTGTGTGGTTTGGAAGAGACCTTAAAGGTCGTCTAGTTCCAAACCCCAGTCAGGGGGGCACTTTTCACTAGACAGAGTTGCCCATCCAACCTGGCCTTGAGCATTTCCAGGGATGACTGCCCTCAAACTGTGGTGGCTAACACCGTACCCTTAGGTAGGATTGTGAAGTTAAGAGATAAAAGTTTCCTTGTTCATCATTGTGCTAGTGATTCACATTTTATTTTATTTTAAATTAAATATTTTGACAGTGTCTTTTTAAAGTTCCAGCTGACGACATCATGATTTCGGATTGGCAACTGTTGTACAACGGTGAATTAATTTTAAACAGTATAATTAAATTTTGTCATTACATCTGCACAGTGCTGATTCTCCCCAGGAGAGATCCAGACTCTCTTTAACTAAACCAACACTCAGCAAACAGTAATGTAAAGGTTCTACGTCCGTGTTGTCAAGGCTAGGAACATCTGGTAAGCTTTCATTAGCAATGTGTGCAACTGCAGGCAGGGCTGAGGAGAAGACAGAAAGGTATTTGAAAAGCCGTACATCACTAGCCAGTGTATGTGTTAGGAGGTTTATGTCTGTTAACAAAATGCTGTTGATTTTAGAAATATTTAAGTAGTGTGCTTGATGATCTGACTATATGTGGCCTTTTTGCTTCAGTAGAGCTCCTTATTCTCCAAAAGATTTAATATACACCCAAGTGTTCGCAGAATCAGAGCCTAATATTGCAAAGCCTATTATCTTTTGTTTAACCATATTCAGACACTCTTTTTATCATGGCCAAAAATGTATGTATGGGGTGTGTGTGTGTTTGAGCAACTGCAACTGTTCTAGTTGATGTTATAGCAACCCTTCAGTTATCTATGCATTTTTGATAATACCTAGTGATTCTGTAGGCTGGCAGCCATGTTCACTATGCCTTGTATGTCTGATGCCATATTCTAACTTAACCTGTTAAATACAGCTTAAAATATTTTTATTTTATTTATTCTATTTTTACTGAAATATCCTGCATTATTATGTTGATGTATTGTCTTTACTGGATGTGCTCTTGTAACATTCTCCACTCTGTATACTGTAGGTTGCCTAAAAAAAGGCAGGCTTTGTAATTATTTGTAGTCACATTTTTATTGAAGCCTGTAGAAGACTCATGTAAAGCAAAGCTAGTATCTTCATTTTTTTCAATGCTAGTAGTAAGTTAGAGGTAAATATCATGTGTCAGTCAGTCATGTCATTAACACACTCCCTTGCAGAAGCAAGGAGATTTATATTCACAGTCAATGACTAATAGATAAAAGCCTTTCTTTTGAAATCTGTAGTGCTGGCTGTAGGTTTTATTTAAGCCACTTACTATTTCTTTTAAAGGGGAGCAAGGAGGTGTGGGAGATGCAAGGCTATGGAGGCTACCTACAGGGTAGTTAACTGGGAATAACAAAAATAGCATAGGAATGGCATAGAATCCATTCCCAGTAAAACGAGGTTTAGTGATATACTTCCTGTGCAGAGTCAC
Organism: Daphoenositta chrysoptera; assembly: GCA_013397915.1. NCBI lineage: Eukaryota > Metazoa > Chordata > Aves > Passeriformes > Daphoenositta > Daphoenositta chrysoptera. The sequence continues at coordinate 595,626 of VZRO01003944.1, read as the reverse complement.
CTGTACCTAGAGAAATACTATGCCCTTTAGTGGCAGAGGAGCAAAAATTATGGAGTAACTAATAGCTTTCAGCAGTTCTCTGTCGCTAAGAATTCTACATTTGTTAATTTTATCAAGCATTTCATGGATCATTTACCATGGAATCTGAAAGTGTTAGTACATCACCCATGGAAAAGAGAGCATTCTCATTTCAAGACCCAGTATGGGCTCAGCATTTCAGCATTACCACTGAACTCATTACTCCTTTCTTGGGCACGTTAATTAACACGTTGCCACAACGTGTGCTGTCCCATCAGCCAATGCAGGTTTGATGTACCAGCAGTAAGAAACAAGGAAACACACCACTGTTTATTAGCAGAGCCCAGTCTCACATAAAAGTACCTGACTGACAACGAAAAGGACAATTTTCCCTGCTGTTGACCACTTCTCCACATTTAAATGTAAACTGTTCTGAGAATAAATTTAGCTGCATAAAATGATTGTGTCAACTGTTACTGCTCCATGAAACTGTGAAATTATTTTGTTCAAAATGGTGATTGAGGGAAGGGAAAAACGTACTGGTGGTCTAGAGGCAATAGCACTACAATAAAGCCTTTTGTATCTGGAAAGCTGAATCAACAGTTTCTAGTTGAAAATTACAAATAGACAACTGGATTACAGAAAAATAATTACATAAGATACAGTTTTACTGTAAAAAGTCATTAAGTGTTATAGGAATCTACCTACAATCCATCTGAAGTCAGTCCCAGATGTTGCCACCATGTGATGTGCCATGCTTACAAAGCAAGCTGCTGACCTGCAGTTGAAATATTCAGTCTCTGATATTCTTGGTAAGACATCAAGATTCTAACTGGTTTAACCTCCATACTGTGTAAAAAATGCAAATTCTTGAAAGCAAGATGAGGCCAACTGTGGGACATCATGGCATATATTACGTAAGTAGCCCAGAAATTCTTTTATTAGACACGTGTATGTTGTTTTACAAGTAATTTTAACTTTAATAATGAATGATACAGATCTCAATTAAAAAAAAAATATTCTCTAACTGCAGAATCTATTAAGTTTATTTTAAGCTTTTAACAACCATATTGAAAAAAAAAATCTCCTTAGTGTCCATTCCTTCTACCAACATGCAGAATCTCTCCTCCTCCTAGATGGTTTTGAAATAAAATAAGAATTTCTTTTTTTCCAGTTCTACACATGGCATGTGTACAGGTCTAAATCTATCCTTACAAGTTTGTTCAGAAGTAAGAGTAGAGTTCACCATGTTATTGGAAGAGGTAAGGAGCATGGATTGCTCACAGGGATATGCAGAAGGTGAGGGATGTCTTTGTGTAGGACAGCTGGCTCAGACTAAAATGCCAGAAGAAATTTTTCACTGATTCAGTGAAGCAAGGATATTTATCTGATGAACAAGAGCCAGCTGTCTACACTGTTAGTGTAATATCATTCACATCCTTTTCTTAAAAAGGTATTGCTGATCCAGTGACACTGACTGGTGTGAGTGAAGAAAAAATAGAGATGTTACAACATTTTCTCTGGCTGGGTCTAAATCCAGACCCATATGTCAAATTGGTTAAGTTCCACACTATATTGGTGATGCTCCTGGCAACACTTGCCAAGTATCTGATATGGTTGCCTAGAGGAAAATTTCTCTTCTGGGCCACAGCTACCTTTGCCTTTCTATATTGCTCTGCTATCTCTATTTCATTTTTACAAGTTCTAAATACAAATCCAATTTATTGTTAAAAGTATCTCTGTGCCTCCCTTTATCCTCTCCTCAGATTACAAGACAATTGTAGATATTTTACAGTTATTTTATTTTATCTTTGCTAGCAAGAGAGAGCAGCTTAGAAGGCCACGGCTGTTCCCAAAGACAGGCAACTACTCTTTGTCCAGTCACTATTCAGCTGACCAGTAATACTATTTATAAAAATGTGACTTTGACAGTAGCAGCTCTTTTCAACTAAGAACTGTTTATGTTAAGAAATTGATAAAAAGCAGTGATGAACAATGACAGTCTGATGTGACATTACGATGACAATTCAGTGTTTTTAGCATGAGAGTATTTTATCCATTTTCCACTGTTAATATTTCAATGAACACCTAAGTAGAAACCAAGAGAGCAAGTACTAGAAAGCCTATGCATAGGCTTTAATGTACTTGGCCAGTTTCCTGTACAGAAGTTCACATCTAGTTTTAGAAATAAAAGTGAGCTAACAGGCTTACTGTGCAAGGCTTTTTTTCCATGCATCAGCCCTAAGTGGAAACTCGCAAAAATGGTATCTTTAAAAAAATCAGTCTCACTTCAAAAACATCAATTTGAAACTGATTACTTGTACAGATTTAGACCATGGTGGGGGGTTGGATGTACGATTTAACTCTCCACTTTACAGTGTGTAGCAAGAGGCTGTAGTTTTTTGACCTTACTCCCCCCACCAGCCTTAGGCAGCTGAGCTCCATTCACTTTAAAGTGTGATTACTGGATTAAAAGTTACATCTAATGTAGATATTTCTACATAAATAGCCCATAATATATCTTTTCCCAAGGCCAGATTATCCTTGCATAAAGATATACTGTAATGTAAGAGTATTGATTAATATACAGGAATCTTTACCATCTTTACAAAGGGAGGGCAAAGTCTGAAGGTTCATACAGCCAAGATGGCTTGACCATTTTTGACCGGGGTGGTGGAAATATCCAACCACTTGGACCCTGTGCTCCAGTCTGGCCATGAAAGCAATGGTAAGTTGATCCCCTGGGCTTGTTTCCTTACAACCTTTCATATGGTGTTATCAGTGGAGGCAAAGTGGTTGTTGGGGGTTCAGGAAGCCCTGTTCTGTTCGGCACGTGCCTTTGGAGCAGGAGTCTGTCTCTCGCACGCCTTGCCCGGAGGTGATGGGTGAGGTGTGCGCTCCGGCCCCTTCCGCGGGGCTGAGCCTGAACCAGCGTTCAGGGGTTTCCTCTGCTGGACACGCCTGGCTGTTCGGGGGGCCTTTTTTTGCTTTGACCTTACTCCCCCCACAGACGTGGATAGGTTACTGACTGCTTTTGTTTGGAGCACATTTTTTTGTTGGATGTTACTGACTACCTTTTTCTGGTGCACCCTCTTCTGTGGTATGTTACTGCCTGCTTTTTTTCGCTTTTCTTGTGTGTTACTGCCTGCTTTTTTTCTCTTTTCTTGTGTGTTACTGCCTGCTTTTTTTCGCTTTTCTTGTGTGTTACTGCCTGCTTTTTTTCGCTTTTCTTGTATATTACTGGCTGCTTTTGTTCGGTGCACATTCTTCTGTGGTATGTTACTGCCTGCTTTTTTTCGCTTTTCTTGTATATTACTGGCTGCTTTTGTTCGGTGCACATTCTTCTGTGGTATGTCACTGGCTGCTTTTTTTCGTTTTTCTTGTATGTTTCTGGCTGCTTTTGTGGGGCACACATGTTTTTCTTGTATGTTGCTGGCTGTTTTTTTTCGGCACACGCACACACGCTTTTCTTGTATCTTACTGGCTGCTTTAGATGCAGAAACTTCAGCCTTAACATTAGCTCCAGTTTGGCGGTGAAGGAGCTTTGCAGATTTTGGTTTACTATCACTAGCAGTAACCTTACGTTTCCGTCGTTTTACTTTCTGCTTTTTCACCTCTTCTTTTGGTTTTTCTTCAACAATACCATCTAGTAGTTCTTTTGCTGCAGCAGAATCCAAAATGTCTTTAGCAGACACTTTTTTAGAAGTACCTTTCTGAAAATTTCAAAGGAAACAACAATGAATCTAAGCCACACTATAGAGCTCCTCAGAATTTACTCCATGAGAAAAAGACAACAGAATCTAGCAGAAGGACTTAAGTCACATATGATAAATGCTAACCAAACTATTTATTCACAAAATTAAGAACTTGACTTGTGTAAAGAGGTACTGGAGCATTTGCTCTTCAGAGACTTTCTTCTCTACTGACCCAAGAGGGGAAACTCAATTCTGGGCTCTAATGTGTGTCTGACTTGTGTTTAAAACCAGCAGGTCACCAAGCCCCACACAGCCGCTCGCTCCCCCACCAGCAGGATCAGAGAAAGAACTGGAAGAGTAAAGCTAGGGAGCTCCTGGGTTGAGATAAAGACAGTGGTTCCTTGGGAAGACAAGTGCCATAACTGCAAACATCCCCCTTCCTCTTCCTTCCCCCCACTTTACACAGCGGGCATGATGTCACGTGGCCTGGAATATCCCTTTGGTCAGTTTGGGTCACCTGTCCAGGCTGTGTCTCCTCCCAGCCTCCAACATACCCCCAGTCCCCACACCAGTGTGGCTGTAGGAAAAGCAGAAAAAGCCTTTGGCTCTGTGCGAGCCCTGCTCAGCAATAACAAAAACATCTCTATGTTGTCAACCCTGTGTTCAGCACGAATCCCAAACACAGCCCCACACCAGCCGCTGTGAGGAAAACTAACTCTACCCCAGCCAAAACCAGCATGCTCCCACACTGACCTGCTCTGTAATGTGTCTGCAAGAACATACATATCCATTACATGTGTATATGTGTGGGGGAGGGGTGTACCAGAAATAGTTACTGAAACACAGAAATATCAGTAACATTAAACATCAATAATTTCCAAGTAATGGAAGTTCTTGCTCATAATACATAAGTAAGGAATTCAAACTAGAAACCAGGTCAACATCCAAGTATATAAACAGTGGGAAAGAAACTACTTACAACTAGCTAAGAAGAAGGTTTCTGTAAACAAGGAATTTCAGTTTAAATTATATGTTTTCTACTTTGGGGAAAATGTTCGTTTCCTGAATTACCTAAAAACTGGCCATTGGAACAATTGCTTCTTTGCATTAGAATTTGACCAAAAAAATTACTTGAATTAACTACCTGCAACAAAAGTGTTTGTTTGTCTGGAGAGAGACAATATGGTAGAGAGATGCACATAGCATGATTAACTACAACTCAGACCAAGTTAAAAATATTTAATATTGTAAGAAAGAGGTCAATAATAGGTAACTTGGAAGGCTTTTCATATGTAATTCTCTTACTCTTAATAAAATCTTCTAACTTCCCCTGAGAGGCAAGCTCCTTTCAAGCACTGTAATCACAGTGTGACAGAAAATGGTACAAATGACCAAGTAAGATCTCCTATCTTTAAATTTGCAATGAAATTCTAATTAGTTCCTCCCCACACCCCTTCCTCTTTTGGTGGAAAAAATCTGTGCTTTTCTCAGAGACAAGAGGAAAATGTTGATGCTCAGAGATGCAAAGTAGCCCTTTAAGGCCTTTCCTCAGGAATCATGCCAAGACTTTTCCGTTTACTCAGCAAAAGCTCCCTGCCTTTCAAGCCAGATTTGCATATGCCTTAGTTTGGGAAGGAAACATATTCATACCTATTTTATTCAAATTACAATAGCATCACCCATAGGGATTAAGATTTCATCTGCTTGGATACTGGACACTGGAAAATCTTGGTGACATATATAACAAATACATTTACTAGACACCATTTATCATTAATCTAATCAAGCTGTGTATTTCATTCCAAAGTGTGATAACAGCAATATATTTCCTTTAGATTTTGCTGGCACTAACTTGGATCAAGGGCCTGCTCTGATCATGAACACCTCCAGAAGAACAGGCACACCTTGTAAAGCTGTGCTCAGCATAAAACTCCAGAAGTGGCACATTGAAACTGCTCACCTGTCCTTTGGTCTAAAGACAACTAAAGAGCAGCCAGGAATTTTATTTCAAACATTCCATTTCATTTATTCTTTTGTGGAAAATTTCAGTACCCATATACTGTGAAGTGATTTTAAATGGTTATTTTCTTAGCTTACCTCTCTCTCTAGAACAGCTAGAAAACAACCACTGGAAATTTCTGATGGCTCTATTTTGAAAAACATTTCAGTTGAAGCCTCTGAATTGGAGCAAGTAGAAAAAACAGAAGGAATAAGCCTGTAAAAAAGAAATGGAAGACCAGAAAATAATACTTAAGAATATAAAAGGAAATAAGCAAGGATACATTAGAAGTAATTTTCAAATTATGTCTTTCAATAACATAGCTTTTTCTTAATTTTAAAAAACTGCAATTCAAGAAAGGCATGAGAATTCATCTTCTTAGAATTAATTGGGTTTTTTCCATTTTTTTTCAATAATTCCTTTTTTCCCCCAATTATTAAGTATATTAATCACCAGATAATAAATATGTATTAAGACAATGAAAAACTACGTTCTTTCTCAGATGTGCAATTACTGAATTATCAAGTTGTCAATGAAGTTGGGGAATGATCTGAAAACACTAAGCAGCTTGCAGAAATTGTAGAGGTGTTGACTTTGAGTTATATATGCTCATAATAACATGTCTATCTAAGCTAAAAATCTTAGGTTAGCAAATTTTGCTATTTGTTACAATTGAGTGCTGTTTCTCCAATTTTACAGTTTTGCAGGGCATCAATGAGGAGGGAAGAACGAGCCTCTTCTCCTGTTCTCCTTGTATTCCAGGAATGCCTGGTTGTTATAAAGCAGTCTCAAGGACTTGGCTTATAAGGCTGGCAAACTAGTACCAAGCTGTCTCAGTACAAAAAAACACTATCAAAATGTTCTTTTGGAATTGTAATTCCCCTCCCCTTCACTGAGGACTGTAAGATAGAGTCCTATTCCTTAATGCTCTACTAACCCTCTAGTGACAGAGCTTTATTCAAAGATGGTTATAAAGGTATTCAATATTTGAAAGCAGTATCCTGATTTGGCTGGCTAGTTCATTTTTAATGGGAAGTCTGCAAAACTGTTTTTTTCCGAGTTCTCATCACAATCTGGATTTTTTTTCTATGTTCCTTGGAGCTTGATAAAACAGGCTACAAGGCTCACATCCTCCTTGCATTACTAAATAAAACTTATGTCTTGTGACACAGATTTTTGATTTTAGATCAGCTTATTCAATGCAAAAAAAACCCCAGGGGTAATTGTTTATTGATGTATACAAGTTACTGTTCACCAGGAATCCCTTCAATGACCCTGAAAAATGATGCAGAAATTAATTCAAATTTGATAGGCCAAAGAGAAATGCATGAGTGGTTTAGACTCCTCTCTATACACACCTGTTTGCCATGTGTACCCTTACTTTAGGTAAAGCTGTTGCTGTAAACTGTCATATCCTGAAGATAAGCTCAGCTTAGCCAGTGCGTACATATTTGAAATCACCCTTAAATCTGCACAGCCCTAAGACCAACTGTGTGACCCCAAAACGCCAACACAGCCTTATTTTGTTCAGCACCACTTCAGCACTGCAGAGTAATTCCAAAAGATAAAACACACATTTGTTGTAAGAGTTTCCTGAAAGCCCTCAATCTTTTTGGAAAAGGGAATTAATATTCAGTAGATCTTTGATGATCATACAAGATAGTTTATTATGACTTGTCTCTCAAAGACACTACTGTGAACATGGGGGCTAGTAACTCTGCAACAGCCTTTCATTCTGTACTGCACTGTTTTAGTCAAATAAGTTCTCTAATTAATTCTAAGGGAAGTGTAAAAGGAATTTTTGTAAGTAGTACATGCATCCTAAATGGCTTGAGCTTTCATCTTAAGCATAACCACTCTATATATTTTATTTATGGTGTTCTATTAATGCTCTGTTCATGCTGGTTACCAGCAACTTTATTGTAGCAAGGACTGTGATGAAACATCCAAGATACTGCATGACAGTGAAGGAGGCACTGAATCTGAAATTGTCATTTATGAAGCTCAATCAATCTTCAGTCACAAATTTGCTCAGGTCTGAAAAAATCCTAATGGAATTTTATTATCCTTTTCTTACCATCCAAGATTGCCTTTTTGAAAGTGTAAGTATGAATCTTGGTGGTTTGACAAGATTCATGATGCTTCTGCAAAACAGTGAACAGATTTTGGTTTGGCTTTGTGGGGAGGGGAGGTGTTTTACATAAGGGGGAATTTTTAATAAAATAATTAAAGTTCCAGGAACTTTTTTTAAAATAAAAATTCTTTCATATGTTAAGAATTGATATATTTTTTGTGTTCAACTGATTTGGAGACCATTACATTCCAAGGTCCCCCAAGTTCTCCTCACAGAGTAATAGCTGCACAGAAGTCAAGACAGACTCCAGAAATTTTCAAATTCCAAAGGAAAACACAAGCAAGGGTCCATAAATGCTTTTGGTCTAACACACCATCATTGGCAAGACATATCCTGATTTTATCCCACTTAGTGTAAAAAAAAATCAAGCAGGCTGTTATTTTCTATCAGTGAATTTCAAGAAATACGCACGTTGTTGCACTGTGTCTTATGAATAACATACAACTTTTAAACATTCTTTGGGCTGGCCAAAATTTATATTTACCATTTTAATCATGCCACATTTAATTACAGTGGATATCTTGAGCCACAGTACCTTTCCCTTTGATAGCCAGGCTATTAACATCATCTAAGGTAATAAAAAATCTAAAAATTGAGTATGATTTTGCTGTGCTTTTTACAACACAAACTCTTTTAAGCCTCCATCCTGAAATCCACTATTGTATCTATGTGCAAGTGAGTGCAACTGTTTGCATTTATCTACTGTGACTGAAAGGAAAATCCAGAAAATACCCATCAGTCTTTTAACAATTCCTCTGGCCGATAGGGGTGACAGCTAACAGGTTATAACTACATATGAAATATACAGCATACGTACTTTTTTCATAAATATTTGTATTTGCCATGATTGTACAGGATGATCTCTTACTGTAACCTCTCCTTCCCAGAAGTCATTCGTCTGAATACAGTGATGAGTAATCTTACAGCAAGGGTTCTTATTCTTCTGTATTATTCTTACAATTTAAGATTTCATTTCTTTTTCCTTTGAAATTGATCATTCTACATCAGAAGCTGAAAGCATGCTAGCAAGTTACCTTACTTCTAGTCTCCATTTTATCTTAAAACTAGTTTCTTTCTCTGAATACAGATACAATAATAATAGCTCTATCTGAAGAATATTATTTCCAACCACTGATGCTTTCCTCCCATCTTAATTTCAGATGAACAAAAATATTAGATGAAAAAGTCAATAGAATACTGCTAAGTACTCTCATAAACAGAAAGAATGGCATGACAGGCAGCAAAAGCTATTTTAATTTCATGCAAGATACATATCAATCTAGGATAAGAATTATGCTACAACTTAAAGTCATGCTTTAATTTTTCCATATATAAAACTACTCATTCTGTACCTATATCGTCGTGCTTTATCTCTCTCCACTCCAGATTCCAGTGCTTTTTTCACTACTAGTTCATTTTCTTCTGGGTAAACTGAACAAGTGCAGTAAACAATAGCTTGCACTTTGTTAACTACAAAACAAAACAGAACAATTTTTTTTACTTTTCAGATTCTTCATACAGACAGTAGTTTGTAAGGATTGAAAGCATCATAAAAATTATGTCACTTTTACCAGTAAAAATATCCTTCTGATTTCTTAAATAATTAAAATATTTTCAAATATTTGCAGATTTCAGCACAAAGTCAAAGCAGTCTCCAGTCTTTTTACACAGCTACCAAAGGAGATAGGAAAAAAGGGGCAGCATGCAGATGGAGTCAGACTACATTTGCAGAATTTCCAAAGCAGAGTATGGCTAAGCCGTAAGCCAGTTCTCTACACAATACTGAAGAATATTGTATTAATGTCTGGTGGACACTAGGACACAGAAAAACCTTCAGATGGGAGGAAATCATTATTCAGGGGGTTGGGCTACATGCTTATTGCTAATTAATAGAGTAATCTGTATTTTTAACTACATTAAAACTGGTGATAGTACAACGGAATTGATAGTGCAAAGTCCTCCCAGAAATCTGGGAACTAGCACACTTACATTTCAGTGCATGAATCAACTCATTAAACTGCCTCTCAGCAAGAACACTGAGTTTATCCTCAGACACAAATCCCTGGAAAAGGTCTTGTAGCAATCCGGCATCTAAAAGCAGAGAGTAGTAAATTTAGTCTTGCAATTTGTATGAGTGTGTGAAAACTCAGTTGTTTGCAGAAGCAGATCTAGTTGTTACCGGTGCAGTGGGAAGGTAGGTTTTACAAATCAGAATACCAAGGAGTGCCTGATTTATTTGCTTTACTTCTTTACCTGTAATTACTGGTGCCTCTCATTTTCTTCTAGTTAATGGAAATTGTACAGTAAAAGGACTTATACAAACAGTCAAAAAATGTAATCAAATAGAAAATTATATACATGTTGGTATCTTGAAATAAATTTTCTGCCTATAGCCTTTTTACTTAAAAAAAAGCTATACACACTCTGCTCCCCAGAATAACCCTCAAACTTACATACTATCAACCTGAAGCAGTCAGAGCATTATGCAAGTTAATACGTCTGTTTTATAGTAATTAAAATAAGGAAGGTTTTTAAAATAAAATTACACCAGTTACTGGAGCACCTACACGGTCTAGACCACAATACTTGAATCTATTTCTACCAGAAACCACGAGCCATATATTGTATCAAAAGTTACCTCTGTGTTCATTTAAAATAAACTCCATTGGATTGCCAACACCCAGTCCAGAGCATTGTGGTATCAGCAAAATAACTTTTGCCTTTTCAAGTCTTCGGTCTGTGGGTTCAAGCTCAGTAAAGTCTTCATGTAATAACTGAATATCTGAAAAACAGGAAAAACTCAACAGTTATAGACTGCAAGCAAGCCTGTCTACAGGTGATACAGATGAAGAGACTCTGGTATCACACAGAATTCGACAGAGCTAGACCCTGCTACATTCAGATCCTCCAAAGTATGGCCTATGGATTTCAAACAGATTGAAGGGCTGCATCTTCCACTGAAAAGACAATTAATGGGGTTGCAGTCTTGCTGGATTCTGTCCTGATTGTGTCCTCTGGATAAACTGGACAAGTGCTCGTGTTTTGGATTAACACTCTCAAACAGCTGGAAATCAGACTGAAAGCAACAGCCCAAACACCAAAAGTTCCCAGGTACCAGCTACACCAACTGCTACTTCTATGGAAAAATTCGCTGACATGTCAGGAGCTTGCATCTATGATATGGTTAGACTGCAATTGATATGACTGTAGCTGAAGAGCTATCAGCTCACCTTGTGACAAAAAAAAGTTGTTACTGCCATCCTCAAGTCTCCAAAGAAGGGATCACTGAATTCTGATAGAATTAGTCCATATTTACAGATACCACAAACATATGTATTACAATACTTTTTGCATACCGACTGTTTTAGCACCTACTTTCACATCCCATATGACTGAAACTGTTCCTCAGTTCTTCTTCTTTTTCTGAAGATTTCACACCACAAACAAAAACTGTGGACGTGCTTTGATTTGTCAGCACTGACATATGGGCAGTGGTCAGATGGGAACCTGTGTGAGCCACTATAATGTCACCACCTTCACCCAACAGCGCCTGTGCGGAGTGCACAGCCAGGCTGCGAGACTTATCCTACAAAACAAGGACACAAAAATTAAGTATGACCAACTCTTTTGGTTTCTATGAATGCCAACCTTCTTTTCCAAATTAGGAAAGTATTTCATTGTTTCCATAGCAAATGGGAAAGAAGGCAGGAAAAAAACTAATCAGGGCTATCTGCTAATACAGAAATAAATTAATTTAGCAGTCACTCAATAAATTTAAATAACTTAATTTTAAATAATACATAAAAAAGCATAATATCTATAGGTGAAAAGAAAGTACACATCATCCCCATAAGGAGGAACTCCTAGCAAAAGCATATTCCAGAAAAGACAAACATAGGCCACAATTCAGGCAGAATTCATCCTCTGAGGCAGCTTAACAGAGAAATGCAAAACTGTTCACATAGTTCTTGATGATAATTACAGGAGAAATGTTACCCTTGTAGATCAAAGATCAAGATTTTGCTGAAATTTGAACAGAGAGGCAGACTGGGATGCAGAAAACAAGGGACCATTACACAAGAGTAAATACTCTTGTACTACTGGTGATTTAAAGAAAACTTAATCAAATTACTTAAAAAGGAGTGAAGATACTGACCACAGACACCAGGCCTTGCACCAAATCTTACAAACTGATGATAAATGGATAGGAAAAAAAATCACCTTGTGACAAAAGTTCACAGCCTTCAAGTTCACATCATTGTCTATCCACACACAGCATTCAAGCACCACCCTACCCCACCATAGAGATGGAGGTTTTGATGGTTTTACTTACTTATTTTGAATACTATTAAGTAGTAATACTCAGAATTTGTTCCCATTACCTATGTAATGTTATAGTATATAACATGTATACTTCTTATACATGGTATAGTATATATCATGTATAGTTCTTTTCTGTAAGTATTCTATTAAAAAATCTACATACTAAAATGTATTGAATACTGAATCCCTTTTTAAGTTGGGCAATAAATTTTGAGGCTAAAGTTTTCAGACAATGCTAAGCATCTAGTGAAAATGCTGGTCGAAATGTTTCTGCTAGACACTCAAGAATCATCAGACAGTTCAGATAATTCATGGTTCTGCTGTTGCATGGTTACTGCAAACCATCACTCTGCAACAGAAACCTCCCACCAAACTTCACTGAGGAGTCTAATGATGGCAAGTCAGGAAAAAGACCAGTGGGAGATATGGAGATCTAGGAACCACATGGCACAAAACACAAAGAAGTGGGATCATTCCATCACAAACATGCATTTGAAGAGGAAGAAATATTACAATAGCATACCACTATCTACTACCTGGGGGGAAGCATATGGAGTTATATTGAAATTTTCCTCACATTTTCAGAAGTGAGATTGTCTCTTTTGACCACTTTTTATGTTTAGTTCAACAGCTTTAAGATTAAATTTAAAACATTCAACTAACTTAATTGTAGCTATCGATTATAAGGATTGACATTTGTATGCTAAATTAAGTAAGTGGATCAGTTTGTAACCTTCAAATTATTACAAAAGTCTGAAACCTTATGAGAGTTTGTTGCTGCCTGACTGATTCAATAGAATTGTCACACAATACACAACCTCTTTTAATGCAAAGCAATTACTTCAATTTGCAGATCATCTGACTCAAGAGTGAACACCAACTCACCTGCAGTAAGAGTTTGCAATCTGCAAAAAGATCTAAATTAAGCAGTTCTTCTCTAAGAGAGGAAGGAAAAACCAATACATCATGGCAATGTTGGTCCACAGCAAACGTGTAATGGTCAAAGTCCGACACAGATTCAACCTTTGTGAGTCCCTTCATCTCCAAATCTTTGATAACATCTTCAAGGCTGTTAACACACAACTCTGACCATTAAATATACAAGAGTTACTTAAGCAACATAGTTCACACTGATTATATGAATTTTTTACTTCTGTTAGTGTGTGTGTGTATACATATGCATACATATAAAGGAATAAAATGCCATACTGTCTAATGCAGGAGGGAAACTTATTCTACGTTAGGCATGTAAGTTCTGGTTTGAAACAATTAAGTTAATAAGTCTGATAAAATAAATTAAGAAAGAGGTATGTGTCTCCAGAGGATGATTCAGAGCACCAAAACAGAAATGTCCATGTGCTCAAGAGACACTGTAGTAAATTTACTGCTGGAATGTTTTACTTCTTTCAACTGATTTCAATGTAGCCCAAACTCACCAATACTTTTAATGGCTGATAACTGAAAGAATCCTTGTGTATATGTAATGAAGGCATAACTGCTGAGGTTAGCAACTCAAATATCATAAAGATTTAAAGGTATATATAGCAAGAGATGTTTGTTGAAATGCTATTTCAGACAGCACCATAAGTTTATACGGTACATTGAACTGGGATGAATGCAGCAGCTTTTATTTCAGTCTTATTTAATGTTTCCAAAGTCACAACCAAAGTAAGATACATTATCCTGAAGAGCCTATAACCTAAGCACCGAACATTGGTCCAAGACAAGAGTAGTAAAACAAAATCCTTGAAAACATTATAAAATGGATTACCTGTCTTAACTAAACAGGTAACAAGATAATCTGGTATGGTTCATGTATTAGTTAGTACAGAACTGGGAACACCAGTGTTACATGTATAGTAGCCTACAGAATATAGGGATTTTAAAAAGTGTATTTTAATTTCAGGTTTACACTACCCTTACAGAACAAACAGCAGGTTTAAGTATTGTCTTAACACCCCTTGCCAAGATTATGGTTTACACTAATACACCCGCTTTTAAAGAAATTTTCTCTTATTTTTTGTCACCAGGTTAACTCACCTATTTTTTTTTCCTAACTTTATTTCCTCATTTATTTGGTGAAAGACCCACACCAGCAACAGAATAATAAGAAGAACTGTTTCAAAACCTTTTTACAATGTATAAATACCACTACTGAAATATATTAACACTACAAAATTATAACACAATAGCACTAGACTAAGCAGAATTTCCTGTAAGCATTTTAAATTACTGGTAAGAGTATAACCTGGAAATTGTAAAACAAGTATTTAGCAAACTATATCACTTCACAATGTAAAAACATCAATATCAGATGATACTTTAAAGACCTTACCTGATTTTTAATGTGTTTATCCAAACACAGACAGGTAAAGCAGAGGCCCTCTGTTCCTGCTTCCATATGGTTTCTGGTACAAAGTATTCAATTGAAAGAGCATCATGTTTGATGCGACATCGTGCTAGCGCAGCTGCCAATTTGGTTCTACAACTATAAAAACACAGTCACAAGTTTAATAAGTTTTATAAATGTTTCCATCAGCTATTAGCATGCAATATTTCTGTTACAATACCATCTTGCTCAGAAACCAAATCCAAAAGGGACACCTCATTCTGCAAGCTGCAACAGAAAATACAGTTATAGAACATTTTCTACCCCAGACAACAGTAGATGAAGGTGGTAGTCAACAGCTAAAATTATTTTATTTAGATGCAGGTGGGACTGGAATTATGACTGGTGACTCTCAAATACATCCATTTCCTCAGACAGCTAAAAAAAAAATCCCAGTATGTTTTGGAACTGCAGTGTGGGGAATACAAACATCAGATTCATTTGCATGTTTGAAAATATAAATACATATATGTGCAGAATGAGCATTTGATGAAAGCTGACCTCTAAACATGTACAGAAACAATACAAGTATGATGGCAACCAGGAGTCACTTTTATTATTATTACTACATGAAAATGTCAGAGAAAATATTTCCAGTCTTTTTTTCCCACAAGCTACAAGCATACTCCTGATACATGATAATTCAAAGTAAATAAATATTGCTGGTGAACTACTTCAGGTATATTACTTACTGCCCTCCAGAAATACCTTGCACTTAAGAGATTCATGAAGTTTTGGGGCCATTCTAAATCCAGCAGCAACACCATTTTGTCTAATAAATGCCTTTTGAGTTCATCAACTGACTGATGGAAGAAATAATAAATATTAAAATATTTATTTTATGTATTCTGGGGTTTTGTTCTATTTATTTAAAATAATAAATACTTAACAACGTTTCATAGTAGAAATGTGCTGCTAAATAGATGGATGTTATTCCATTCCATGACCTCTTGATTCTATTACACTTGCATTTATGAATATTTACTGAATATTTAATTTCTTTCCTAGAATTGTGTGAAAAAAAGTTTCAACAATGCCAAATAAGATAAGATGCCTGCAAAATAACCCACAATATAAGGATGGTTTCTTATCTGTATTTTTCATAACTATATAAATATGAAAGTTTGCCTCTAAACTAGGCTCTCATCAAAAAAAAAAAAAAAAGCCCACAAAATTTTAAGATGAAAGACATGTTTAATAATTACTTTTAAAAGGCACTGATTATACAAATCTTCATTTTTGCTAATATCTATCAACAACAAATAGGTCTTTGCACATATACCTGTATAAATAATTCCCTACTTCCTGAACTTCTGCTACAAGTTTGTCTTTATCAAAAATCTTTCTTTCTTGAAATTTTCGGTCTTGTAGATCATAAAGCATCACAACAAGCAAGCTGGTTAACTCATCTGGCTGCAAGAGAAAAGCAACTGGATGGAGAAGGTGACCCAAAGCATGCCTTACTTCTGCAAAAAGATCCATATCAAACAGCAGTCTCCCATGTAAAAGGCATTAAAAGCCCTTAAATGCTTACTTGTAAGAATATGAAAGTAATTATTTGTGGAAAGTTAATAAAACACTTTTTAAAAAAAATTTTTTTTAAATCCCAAATACACAACTTTTAAGTTATTTAGATTATCAAAATTAAAAACATTCTGCATGCACACAGACAAAATACTTCATCTTAACAACTTCTAATGTTATCAGAATTGAAACTTTGAAATTATTTTCTCTTCACAAAGTAGTTTGTTAAATAGCTAAGCTAACAAAAACTTCTTGTCTATCAATTCCTCTCTTGTGGGATTCTTCCACTTGTAGCAACCAATACACTCAGTTATAACAACCCTTCTGCTTTTGGGATATATATAAAATCTCCTCTCTCTGTCTAAATATTTAAACCAGGGAGCATGTCCTGCTTAAGGACAATAATTACTGCACTTCAGTTACTATTGTCTATTTCTTTACACGAAATTCTTACAGTTATTATGCCTTCTAAAATTCTCACCTTCTCACAAATATGACCAAAATTAGTTAGAAAACTCAAGTTATTAGGGAAATACCACCAAACACAAAATCTTAGCATGGAAGTTTTACTTCTTTACAAAACCAAGGCAAAGATAAATGTGTTAGATTATTTGTCTGCTCACATCAACCTCCACAAATAGTATCAGCTCAAGTTTATCTTGCAGTTTTCAAAGGCATCAAAGACAAAACTGGAAGGAACAGCAGAATATTCTGCCAGCTCTAGAATTTCCTTCCATGTCAAAGGAGGAAAGCATATTGAGAGAGTAAACTGGATCAGTTTTTGCCAGTACAATATTTGTATACAGTACCATTTGCCCAGGAAATGAAACATGGGGTCAACGCATTTTTTTGTCTGATGGGGTTCCCTCCATGTTTTCCAGCTCCCAAGGACAGGAAGGAAACATTTTTTTCCCTGCTCAGGAGGGGACACAGCTGGGAAGGAAAGCAGATGGACAATATTACTGAGCAAGTACTACGCTGCAGTAAAGGTCATGGCTCGCTCTCCACCTCGTTTCTTTGAACGTTTTGACTCCCAGCAACAAGGTGCAACAGAGTCTCAAAACATACTTTGGAGATGGACGCTTTAGACAACTGTGTAAAAAGGTCAGCAATATTTCAGTCTAAGGCTGTCCATGTAGTTCAAGACAACAAAGGTTGTTTTGAAGAATGTTGTAGAATCCTCAGAAAATATACTAATTATATCAACATAGAAAATAAAAATTCCTCACAAAAATGTTCACTTACTATTGAGTAGCATGGGTAAGCACTACTATCTAACAATATTTGTTCAAGAAGATCTTGATCTGTAAAAAAGAGAAAACGTTGACTGCTTATGCCACTATCTACAAGATTCTATGGAAGTAGACCTTGTAAGTCACTAAATTGTAATTTTAAACATCATGAAAATTGAGGGCAAATTCAATCACCAACATAGCGACTCTATGTAATTAATTTACATGAAAAATTGTAGAGTTTAAATGTTTGATTTCACAAATGCTAATAACATTTAAATATATTTAAATATTTGAGGGATATGAGTAGTCTAGTAAATGTAAATATTCATCCATAATTAGGATCCAAAAAAACCCCACTGAGATGAGCTCAGCTGGTCAGAGTTGGGTGCTAATAACACCAAGGATGTGGGTTCAATCCCCTTATGGGCTGTTCTTGATGATCCTTGTAGGTGCCTTCCAATTCAGAATATTCTGTCAATCTGTGATTCTGTAATAACTTGCAGTTTAACAAAAACTTCTCCAGATCTCTGCTGTCAGGCAGACACTGAACATTTGTTTTTCAATATTTTCTCTGCTGCATCATTTCTGTTGGCAACTCTTGGGCAAGTTTTGTACTTACATTTTAGAGCACTGAAAGCCAGTTCGTAAGATACACGCCTGGAATGCTCATCTTTAAAAGGCATCATGGGAGATTCTGAGTTATCGCCATACCGCACCAGCATTCTATCCGTATTCTTTTCAGTATGGATGCCTTGAAAAACCTTAGCTGCATTCATGTAGATGGAGTCAGGATAGCCATTCTTCTCAATCTGAGTCACTGTTCTTTTTTCTACAGATATGTTTTCAGCTGAAATTTTCATTTCACTCAAGTCTGAAGTACGATTTATAACACCCTCACGTGAAGACACCAAATTACTTTCAGAATCTGGCATTGTTCCAGTTGCTGACTGTGTAAGTACAAGTCACAATCCTGCTGCCTCTGCAAAAAAAAAAGTTTGTATTGAATCATGAAATTTTCTATCACTAAAATACACTTTTCCAGTCCTTTTAGGGTTTTCAATAGCATTTATTTTCTTTTTAAGGCTCTAATCTTACAGATAGTATATATGTGTATCATATATACTTCTATACATCTATCATCTTATACATCATAGAGAAGTATTTATAAGAATTTTCTTACATTATTTGTTTTCACCAATGCACATGCAAAGACTGGTTACTTGTTTCAACGAGGCCAGTCCTTTACAGTCATTGGTCCTTTATACACAGAGATCTGATTCTCTGTGTCTAATAAGAAACATTAGTATTGCAGACAAAATAGTATATTGCTAGGAATTTGCTAAGAATTCTCCTTCAATAAAAAGGACACCAAAATCTCAAAGCAGACATCACGTCTTCCAAAGAAGAACCATCTTGAAAAGAGTTGGAGTGAATTCTAAATGTTTGTCCACTAAACTGCATATATGTTCTTAAAAGTGGAGAACAGACATTACCTAAATGTAATGTTAATGTATTTAACATATTACTTAAACAGCATAATTTCAAATGCAGGAAATCCATTCTGAGAATCTCCTGAGGTATTATCCAACTCTCCACAAGCCCATGTGCATTTCTTAAATTTTCTACATACCTTACATAAACAGTAAAATAAAAATTACCTTCCCCAGAGGTGGAATAGGGCTTCAAGAACATGAAAAAGTCCCACTGTTAGCTGAATGCAAAAATATGCTAAAGTTCCACAAAAAAATATCTAAAGTATTGGATTTACCCTACTTGCTCTGGTATTTATTACACGCATTTATGATAATGCCTGGAGATGCAGAAGTCAGATTAAATGTTCAGAAGTGGGTTAAGCCAGAACAAATTTAAACACTGAATTAAGATTTAAATAAAAATCTGCCTGGGGAAGAATAATACAAGAGAACTATGAGGAATTTAGCAGCTGTAGCACAAAAAGCTAGGCATGGATCCACTGCTGCCAAAGAGTTTTGGATATTTTAGAATTAATAGTACAAAATAGCAGAATTTGGGGCAGGGCGGGGGGTGCCAGTTTAAAAAGCAAAAAAAGAAGGTGCTACTCTGATCAAATGGAAAGGATCTTCTTTTTTTTGCTGCATAATTTCATTCAGTACAACAATTCTCACGTTTTTTCCCTGCACTCCCAAACATCACTAAGGATGAAATACATACCTCTTCTCCCCAGTTCAGATATACTTGCTCAGCATCCTTTTTTCCTCTCTCCTTTCCTGTCCTCCATCACAAAAAACCACAGTGGCAATGGAGGATGGCAGCACACAGGGTTGGAGGGGCAAGGGGGGAACACAAACTGTTGCTTCTCCAGCTGGCAGCCATGAAATGCTCCACGCTGAGCCAGCATTCCCCCACTCAAACTCCCTTTCCCAAACGTGGGTGACACTCAGCCCACCTCTCCCCTCTCCAAGACCAGAACAAGTCAGTGTCTGACCAGCCCAGCATGCTCAATGGACCAGTGTGGTTTCCTGAATTCTGGCAACACATCTGGAGGAGGCCACATCTCATTCTCCTTCTTCCCCAGGATTTGCTCTCCAAAACTGTGAACGGCTAACCCTATAGAAGCAACTTTTACTGTTACTTTACAGAAGCGTCAGACAAACGGTTTCTTCTCGCAGGAGTTAAGCTCCAGCATCCCTATTGCTAGATGCAGCAGTGATGGATCCATGGAGCAAACATAAATTTATTTTATGAAGCCATATTGAAAGAGAACAAGCAGTGCTATCAAAAGAAAACACTATTCTTCACTAGAATAAAGCACCAGATCACCTACACCAAATTGAAACTTGTGCCTAGAAAGGAAAAAAAAAAGCATAAACCAGCAAACGTATGTATGATTTCACAGAAACACGGACCCCATCTCAGGGACCTGAAACTCCAACCTCTTCTCCAGGTAAATGCAAACATTTCATTTTAGAATATGTAGCAGGTGAACTATGTCTGTGGTGTAAGGACTTCGAAAATTTGTAGAGTTCCCAATTACTCTTTGTGATTTCTTTGCCAAAGCCGTTTTTGCTGAGCCACAAGATACACTGCTATTAGGGTGATTTGATGAATATACTTTCCCCAAAGACAAATGCCATCCTAATAAAGATGAGATGCCAGTGTTCTGCCCTGTGCAGACATACTGCATGTTTGCCACACTGCAAATCACAGCCTGAGTTACTGAATGCTGTGCCAAGCAGAGGACACCAAGCTGGATTAATACGAAGCTCAGATGGGAAGAAGAGCTTGCCAGACAACAGACAAAGGATCCTGCCTTTGTTTGTGGATCTCAAGCACATTACTCAGTTGAGAGAGAAAAAAACACTCAAGGTCCCAAGGAAGCCATCATTCTCCTAAAAGAGAATGGCCTTCAAAGTTCAGGTCGGACTATACTGCTTTACAGCCAGGCAGTGTGAGGTAGGAGGCCTGAGGGCACTCACATTTTTTCCCACCTTTATTTTTTTCAAAGACTGGAGGGAACTCTCAGCTGCTCTGGTAGGCTCTGTATTTGAAGTGTTCAACACATCTACAACTAAACCCACAAGAAATTCACTGGAAGGGCTCCTGAAGATTACTTGGATGAGAGAGAACAAAGATTTTATTCTCATGTTCTGGGGAAGCTCTTGAACAAGATATTTTAGTTAACCTTTTTCTCACTCCCTAAACCATCTGGAGAAAAGTAACACATCAGGTATGTGTCACGTACCTTCATAGGATGCCCACCAAATAGAACTGTCTAAAGACTGGAAGGTTTATGTCTGTAGAAGAACTTTAATCATTGCTTCCCAACACCAGAGATACACTACCCTTTTAGCCAGTATGCTTGCCAATGGAACTGAACAAAAATTTTATTTATTTATTCAAATAGTCTTAGTTTTAAGTGAAATTGTCCATAGACTGTATTGTTCTACAATTATGAACAACACTACACAAATACAGTATTTGTGGCACACTATATAGACTTCTATAAGAAATAAACAATGTTTCCACTTTACACATAGCTTCATTTAAAGAGGAAGTTAACTACCGTATCATAAACACTCAGCTTGAAGGATGTCTGCAGCTTTGACTTAACAAACTCAAGCAGATAGAATTATGACATTTATTCACTGCACAGCATAGTAAGTGATTTACACACACACACCCATAAAGATCACTAATTCCTTTGTGTATATACCAATAACTGTATTTTTCCCATTTCTTCAGTTATCACCTTTTTCAGTAGCCTCTACAAATAAGGAAAAGAGATAAACAAGGAACAGCCCAACGGCACTTGTTTTGGATCAGGTACAGCAGGCAACCTGACCGCCCAGTTCCGATTCACATTAACAGGGACTCCATGAGAAGTGGGGATGTGAGCTTGGACGTGGCTCCTCGCACATCAACAGACAGTAAATCCTTCACAGCCGTAGATACCCGGTAGTTTTCGTCTCTCTAACTCTGAGGGTGCACATGACGGCATCTGCTTCCTAACATCGGTGCGACTGTCTGACACTGAGCTCCCAAGCCTCTGCTGCCCCCAGCTCCAGCCAGCCAAGCTGAAAGGCAGCAAGACTGGCGAGTCAGGAAAACAAGTCAGCCACGAGGCCGTTCCCCTACTGCGCTTTATTTATGACAAACAGCTGAAGTCGACTCACAGGAAAGGCATACAGGAAGGGAAAAAACAAACAAACAAACAAACACAAAAAAGCTACTTCTTTGCATAAACAGGCAAAGCGTTCGTTCATTGTAACACTGCACTGAAAGGCCCTGAAACACAAGCAGCACCCCAACGCCGCGCGGTCGCGGACGGCCCAACTGCCCTTGGCCTGTGCAGGGGCGGCGGGGCTCGTACCTGGCCGGGCTCCTGCGGCTCCCTCGGGGCTACGGGCGGGGCTGCGGGCACCACTCCCGGGCCCGTGCCGGGCAGGGGTCGCCCCATGCCGGGCAGGGCGGCGGGGCCCCGGCACGGCCCGTCGGCCGCACC
>VZRO01003944.1:533239-567801 GCA_013397915.1 Daphoenositta chrysoptera | reverse complement strand
TTAAATATTATTTCTAGAAGTTAAGAACAGGAGAGCAATTACCAGTACAAATATTTCCCTGTGTAATCTAATGACTGCTCAAATGTAAGGCTTAACATATAAGTCACCACAGTTGCTAATGTTTATAATTTACCAAGAAAAATAAAAGTACTGCATACGTTCCATAGAAACTATTTGTGCAAGACAATGTTCATTTATGCAAATACCAATAAAATTGCAGAGATGTCTGCTGGGAAGATAAAGGAGATACAGTACAGAGAAGTAAAGCACAGTCAGATAATTTGACACCAAAAAGCAGCAGCTATGTGGTTTGGCAAGACATAAGACATTCTTTCACCTTTCAGGGACAACACGTTCTGGTTTTAGTGACATGAACAGCTCCTTTAATTTTCATCTTGTACATAGGTAAGCACGCCTATTCAGAATGGAGAGCCCTGAAGCTATACATGCATAATGAATCAAACCTCAAAAGATTTGTTCACATCCCTACAGTTGCAAAATTAAATTATAACCTACCTCATTAGTACATATTTTGTGGAACATGTCTATAGTGGTTCTCACCACTTCTACTGTCTGTTTTCTTCCTTTCTTCTATAACTTAGGTTCAGAGACAATCTGAATGTCTAGGACAACTTGAGCATATGTGAAGAAATGAGACCCTTTCATGGGTTCTTCTCCAGCACCCCTGCACAGGTAACGCTAGACACCGAGACAGATTGTGTGATGGGCTCCTGGGGCCCCATCAACCCTTCCTCTCACAGCCTGCATCCACTGAGCTAGATTTAAACACTCCTACTGAGCTTAGTGATACAGCACCAGGCTTTCTTGCTCCATGCCTCTGCCCAGGTAATATCCACCTGTCAGTTTTGAGATCCTTAGTTCATTGTAGCCATTGTTCCAAATTAATTTCATTCCATTCACAAGGAAGTAGCGAGTATCCAGTTCTGTGGGAGGACGGGTGTTGTAGGTGGGTACATGTTCCCTTCCCCACTCTGATGTTCCACGCTGTTATTGATACCCCTCTTACTATGATTGCAATTTCAGTTACAGAGACCACAAATCTGTGCCTGCTAGTTCTCCCCAAAATCCAAATTCACTGCTTCCCATGTCTCTCCCCTGATCTTGTCTCTGCTCTATCAGTCTCATGTCAGGGCCAAGGTAAACTCTAAATGAGGAATTAAGGTATCTGTGGTCTAAACCAAGCGAAGACACATGCTGCTGATGCCCACGAGCACCCACTTTACTGTGTTTAATTTTGTTGTTAGCATAATCAATTATATGCTCAAGAACCTTCTTGAGCTTGTTTAATTTTTTCTCCATTTTCTGGAGGGGAATTCCAGTTTTCAAATTCCTTCCACCTGCAAGTGAGTCTTCAGCCCCTTTCTTACAAAACTGAGAGTATCTGTCTGCCAGATCAAACAGCTCTTGCTGCTCTGCCTGTTTATACCGGGTACCCTGTAAGAACAGGGGTGATTTAGCAGATAAGCCTTGCATTCCAGTAGTCTTCCCCATGACTCACTATCATCTAAGAGCACACTTTTCAGCCCAGACTATTTTCATGTGTCTCTTAAAAGTTTGTAGTATGTGTTAGGCAGTGTTATAAATAAAAATTGCAAAGCTCAGAAAGATGGAGATCAATACTCTAGGCACATGTTGTAATTACTATTGTTGTTATTGTTGTTGTTGTTATTGTTATTATTGCAGTCCAGTAGATTTTACAGGATCAGGCAGAAAAATAGCATCTTTGTGAGGATTTTCCTACTTTCTCTCCATGCTGGAAACTAAGTAAGATAGTAACCAAGAGTTAAGTCTAAATTGACTGTCAACATGCTGACTTTGCAACTTAAGCTATACACGTGTGTTACAGACACCTTTCTGATTAAAAGCATTCATCACAGTGACTATATGCAATTTTCTCTGCTGATGAAGCTGATTTCTGTTTCAGAAATCTTTGGCACTGCTCTGCAGATAAGAATATTACAGAGAAATCCATGAGTCTAGCTCTCTTTGGAATACTGCCAACCATTTTAAGTCCCAAAATTAACTTAACTCAGCTCTATTCACAAGATCAATCAATTCTCTCTCAAATGTATTTTATGTGAAGCAGATTTGTGAAAAGTGTTTTTTGAGCAGTGCAATTTCAATGCAGCTATTGTGGCAGTGCATATGCATCATCAGATCGTTGCCTGGGAATGAGATTGCTATTGCACAGCCACAGCCAAAAGAAATACACTATGCTCCTATATATTGCTTTTTACCATTTGCAACTCCCTTGATAAGTGTGTTTGCATGAAATTGTCCATTTTTCCCTTTTGAGTACTTTGTCACAATTTTCCAGCAATAATGACAAAATAATCTGTTAATAACATGAATTGACAAGGTTTTTTTAGTATGACCATTGCATTCTCACCAATACCTAGCAAAATGAGATCATGAAAAGGCACATTCTTAGTCCTGGCAAGTCACAGTTGCATTTTCATGTTCTTGAACAAAGAGAAATGAGACAGTCCTCCCAAACAAAGATTAAAATAATTTAATTCACGGAAAAAACAGAGGCAACATAAGAGTATTCATCAAAGCCAGGAGGATAAAGAAGAGAAACAGTGGTTGTGAACCACATTTGTTTTCCAGTATTATGCTGAAGTTCAATGTTGCTCAGGACATAACCTGAAACTAGAAGCAGGTTGTCATTGTTTGCCTTCTGATACATCTTAGATTAGTGGCTTTTTTTAGAGCTTTTGTCTGTAAAACAGGTAACCTGAATACCCCAATGACTTTTAAAGTTGCCTTTATGTTGTGTAATAGAACACTGCTAGGGCTTGGAGCCTGTCCTCACAGTGGCCATCCTTTCCTCTCTTTGTGTTCCTCACTTTAAGCCTGGTTTCTTTCAGAGTGAAGAACTCCGTGACCTGTTATAAAGTCTGGCACTTCCCTAGCCTGAATCCTGCAGTGTTTAAGTACTCTAAGAAATGGGGCAGGCTTTAGAAAACACAGCCTTCCAACTGATTTCATGCATCTAATAATAGCCTCTCAAGCGAGGAGCTGTGCATGTGCCTCATGCAAGCAATCACAGTGTCAAAGTAGACAGAGACGTACAAGCTACAAGCTCAGAAAAACAGTTTTACAGGCTGCTGATAGGTATTTGTTCTTTCCATGCAGGACAAAGACATCAATTCAATATTGGGATGGCCAACATGGAGATAAGCAGACAATTTTCTTCCCCATGGTTTTAGCATAAAAGGATTTATGCAGCTCTTACTGTTCTCATTGAGGACTAGCCTGAGTCTTTCTTGCATGTGATTTTATGGCTTGTTTGCTTTTTTGCATTACTCAGTAGATGTTGCACTTTCTGAGTGGTTAAATTCATTAATATTAATTGCTAGAAATACGGAAAGCTGTCGTGCACTGCTGTGATCATATTAGCTTTCCAAGCAAAACTTTCCTGAACAGAAATAGCAATGTGCTTGTCTGTCCTAGATCAAAATAGCCATCAGGCTTCCATTTAAAATTTCACTGATTCTGCATCTGTATGCTAGTCTGGTTCAAGCCAAAGAATACTGTGTACATTAGCATTTCACAACTTAGTAATTGTTCTCAAACATTCTGAGTTTCCGTAGAGACTGTTGGGAATTAGATGTATTGCTTTTCATAGGAGAAAAACCAGGTCTATTTGAAATACTGCAAGGAAACTAACAGGAAAATACTAAAAAGAAAAGATGAGAAAATAAAAGATTGAGAGTATATTCCCATTTATCATAATCTCCTTTTTCCAAAGCTTTACATATATTAAATTCTTTATGAAGCACTCACTCAGTTATGCTGGGAAAGGATATCATAATATTGACTAGCAAAATGACCTGGAAGGTTGTTGCTCCTCTGTTCTTTCACTTGCTAAAACTTTCAGTGATATTGTTAAACATCACAGAAGCACTGCAGGGCCCTGAGTTTTCATCTTTTTATATAGGTGAATGAAATACTGATTGTTTGATATATGGCAATTTGAAAATTTTGTTCTTCCTGACAACAGTTTATATGGGCTTCTGAATTTCCCTTGATCTGTAGAAGTATCAGTGAGAGGAAAATAAAGGGATGCAAGTCTAAGCAACATTTTTCCTTTCTGAAACAAGAGCTCAAATAGGTTTATATTTAAGTTACAGAAAGAGTCCTCAATTATTTAATCTTTCTTTTCTAATTTATTAAATCCCTGTCTTGTTCATTCAAATCAACTCCACTTGGATTTAGCAGAGCTTTATTAACCATATCAAGCCCTGGGCAGGCAAAATACCACATTAGCTTACCCAGTTTGAATTAAAACTGTCTTTGTTACATGGAATTGCATATTTTCTTAATTTATGTATTCAGGTGATTGGCAGTTAGAAAAACTAATAAAGGTTTCTAGAACAAATGAAGAGTGTTTTACTTTTGCCTGAGGATATTCACCCAGCAGATTCATACCACTTAATTAGTGCAAATTTTTACTTTAGATGTACCAATGAGAATGAGAAACAATTAATAATTGTAATTTCAGTGATATTCCAATAAGGAAGCTGAACATTGTCTTCTAAACAGACATTGGGTTACTCCTAAGAAATCTTTCAGATATAATCTCTCAAGTTTGTGTTGCAAGTTCACAGCAGAAAGTCCAATGATCCATTCAGAACTTACAGCAAAAAACTCATACTCTTTTTACAGATTTCGGTTCTGACACTTGGCTGCTTTGGCTCGGCAGTAACCCCTGATGATGTGAAAGCTCCCAGAATGTATGGAAAGGGTATCTGTGGGGTAGGGGGCTACTATCCTTGTCTGAAAGATTTCTAGCAGTGATTTGTGTTACAATTTCAGCCAAGAGAACAGTTAATTGTAGTAAAAATCTGATCAGATTCTGGTGCTGAATTTCCTATGGTTCTGCTGCTTCCTGGCAGTGTTCAGACCCTTCCAGTTTATCTTGCAGAATTCAGGCCGCAGTTGCATCCTGATACCTGCATAGAAGTAAATTGAGGTAAATTGAAACAAACTGCCATCTATTTCTTCACATGAGAAGAATTTCAGAGGAGAAGCAATATTCCCAAACCAAACTTTGATATTTTTTTAATTGAACATTACGATAAAGTTCTGTAACATTACACTGAATTTACCATACGAAACACGTATATAAATTCAATAGAAAACATTGTCAATTTGGCAATGTTTCATCAGACATCTTAGTTATCTGATTGCATTAATGCTACATATCCAAATTCTCCTTGTTCTGGTGTTATATCTCTCTGCATTGGAATCCAGGCCCTGGAGTCAAATAAGAAAATATGCCCTACTCTTTGAACATGCTGGATCAAAGGAATGAATGACATCTCTGATCTCGGAGAACAGAAAAGCACACACTTTGGTAAGATCTTGCTCGCTTGTTAAGAAACCATGACTGGAGACAAAGCACATGGTTAAAGGTTAGGGCCAACCCATGAAGACCAGAGCTCAAACTTCATCTGTAACTGAATTAATGTGATTTCTGGTGTTAATGTTCATTCAGTCCCACATTGAAAATTGCAGATTCAACTTTTCTGTGTTTGGAACATAGTATTTAAATATGATAAAAGTGATTAAGCTTTTCTCTAGTTAAGGTTAATTTAATCAGAGCCTTTCTGAGCCCCTCGTACCAGTCTGGGGTTTTTTGCTGGTTCCTGATCCACTGGCATCACTTCAATTGCTATGAAAAAATAACACCTTGAGTCAAATAAAACAGCACCATTAGCTGGTTCAGCGAACGCCTCAGGCTGTGGAGGAGATGCTAAAGGAGATGCTGTGAAGTGCTCTCTGTGAATGGGTTCATTCGGACTGCGGGGGGGGGAAAGTGACCATCTGCAGCGTAGTGCATCCCAAAATGCAGGCAGTAAATCAGCCCGCAGACGCTGTGCCACGTGGAGCTGTCGGGAGCTGGGTGCAGACAGGGAGCGGGACCCCCGTGAGGGGTGCCCGGCCCGGCATTGCCACCTCCCGGCCCAGCCCGGCACCCGCGGCGTTCTGCCCAAGCGTGGGCAGAGCCTCCTCGCAGTGCTGCTGGGCGCGCTTTGCCCTGCTCTGGTCCTGCAGGGAACCTCGCTGAGCAGGGAGGGATGGGGCACAATGGCACTGGGGATCCCTGCGTGTGAACCCCCGTGTGACTGTATAAAGGTGCTTTCATGTATGTGATGTTTGTGGATTCACACAGGACACCGCAGGTCCTCACTGTATTTTCAGATGCTAAGCTAGGCCGAGAATCCATTGTTGCACCGGGGACGTCCTTACCCGTCCCCTTCATTGGCTCTATGTATTGATGGCTGGCTTTTGGACAAAGTTCCATATTTCTTAACTAGCACCCAGAACAAATGGGAAATGGCCTACAGCCTCATTTTCCTTGCCTGTGCTTCTCCATTTATCTCACCTGTCTGTATAACCAATAGTTGGTAGGGACATATGACATTTGCCCATCACAAAAGTAAACCTAAGCCTAAAACCTTTGTTCATTTGACAAATGGGTTAGAGCTAATGCCTTTTCACCACATCTCTTATCCTAGGGTTCCTTATCACCTCTGTGTCAGCTATCACTGGTGTAATGGCACCTGAACACTCCATGGCCATATCAGTGCAAAGTCTGATGGCTTAACTTAAGCTGTTGTGCAAGGCAGTTCAAGTGAAGATAGGAGGTATTGCATAGATGATAGAAAATGCCCATGTATTTTCTTCCACCAGCAGGACCGAGAGGGACGCACATTCAGAGGGGAGCATACAGTTGAAAGCCATCTGCATTGTCAGACTCTGGTATTTTTTTCAGTAAATACTTTGTGTATGGCTTCTATAATGCCTTTCACTAAAGGCTTTTAATGAAAATGTACTTAGAGCTTGGTCTTATTTAGAGTGCAAGAGTCATCATTCCATTTAAATATTCCTCAGCTTGCTGTGTATCAAACATTTTAACATCGAATTTGGAAAATGCACCCTCCCTTTGCAGTTTTACAGGTGCGCTTTCTACTTAAATCTCATTAATACATGAAAACATTAAAGTGCTGAGTGGTTAATAAATACAACAAAACCAGCAGAAAAAAATTATATAGTTAGCATTATATATCGTTTCTTCTGTGCCTCTGGTGGGATGAATATCCCCAGCTATACAGCAGTTGAGGAGCCATTTTAATTAGAATTTAAATTAGGTTTTGTAGACTTGTGAAGAAGATGGAGGCAAAAATAGGCCAAAAGATACTACCAACTGCAGAGAAACTCGTCGTGCACCAGCAGTGTCCTGGTAAAGATAAAAATGTTCTCTAGCATGATGACACTGGAGAACAAAAGCGTTGCAAGCTCTATCACAGAAAGAGTCCTTATGTGAGGACTTCAGGCATGAAGAGGATTTCTACGTATTCGAACATCTCAGGAATACATGTAAGACAGGAAAACCTCAGCTATCAGCAGTGTTTTAGATTTCCTGCATCAGTAGCTTTATATGTTGCTTTCCAAATGAAAAACTAATTTGATGAAAATTTTGTAGTAACCTATGTCAAAGCTACGGCTAGTTTTTGGATACTTTTTTCCTCTGGGCAAGTAGTACATGCCAGTCTTTGGGACTGGCAGCTCAGAACTTTCCTCACCTTTCCAATAAAATGAATGTAAATGTTAAAATAAAAGGTCCAGGGGTCTGCTGTTTCTCAAATAGAGCAGAAATCATGGTGCTAATTGAGAGGGAAACTTCTAAGATCCTGCTTTTTCCTAGATGTGGGTCGTGAACTGAAACTTACCTAGATTCAAAGTGCTGACTGGGTAAAAGCATCAATATTTGGGGTCCTACAGATCATGGTAACATTTACTGGAAGGTCAATAGCTGTAAGATGAATGCTGACTTTTGAGTTGTTTTTTCAATTAGTCATCAGAGTGCTGTGGAACTAAATGTCTGGACTGGTACTGACAGTGTGTATCACTGTAATTATCAGTGCATTTTGCCATGTTTTTTTCTTGCTATCAGAGAGTATTTAACATGTGTGCAAGCCAGGAGGCAACAGTTTATCTTCCATGAGGACTAGTGGCATATAACTGCACTGTTTTATGGCTGCAGATGTTTTCAGGCTTCTCCCTTTTTTAAATGACGAAACGTTTCATTCAGCTGGGGAACACGACTGGTCTTGGCAATTGCTCCCAGCACAGAGAGCGAGGAGCCGCTCTCTCCTTTTTTTCCCCTGCAACTCTGCCGCTTGTCCAGCAGGAGGAGCTGCAGGAACGAGGAGGAGCCAATTTCTCTCAAACTCGCACTAAAGAAAAATACCCGGGATCATTTGTCAGGAGAGCTCCTCTTTGTCTACGCTACTTCACAACAGGTCAAATACAAGATATTTTTGAGAGACTTATTTATTATGAACTAATTTATTTTTCTTTTTGCAAGGAGTAAAAGGTCTATCAAGTAATTATGACAGTGTTTTCCAAGGCCCGGTGTTGAGTACTCACTTATAGCAAATCTTTTGAGTTTCAGCAACTGAGTACATGACAGCTGTGCAAATCCAGGTAGAAGAGACATAAATATGTTTGAAAGGGACAGTATAGGTTTGTTTAGCTTTTTATTACTTAGTGCAGTATTTTTAAACAAACGGAATAGTGCAACTAGGCAAAGGAAACTGAAATGGCAGCCTAAATAAATTGACTGTGCATGATAATAGATATTTAACTATGGATAAAAGAAAGTTTAGCTATCTATTCAGCGTGTAATTTTTCCTGTACCTTACTTGTATATTGGTCTGTTTCATTACTAATATGTATTCATCCTGCTGGTGTATCTTCGTCTATATCCTTGCTTTTTTTAATGGAAGTTTTTTCTCATCATTCATTTGTCTTACCTTAGGACTCTGTCAGGACCAGATCCTGTGACATGTTCTCTGCATGGGTTTGATTTCATTCCTACCCTTGTGCCAACAAACACTTTCTTACTTCCGGGGTAGTAGGATTGCAAGTAGACCCAGGGAACAATGGCAGTAAACAGACAACTTACATGCTCTAAGTTAAGCAAGTGCAAGGCTCTCTGTAGGATTTTGGCCTTATTTGTACCAGGTTTATCCAATAACTTCCATCTAGTTAGGTTTTGCTGGCTGGTTTGGTCATTACCTTTGGTCCTCATGTCTCTTTCTCAAACTGTGCAGTGTCACAGTGATCTTTTTCCCCTCTCTCATTAGGTATGTGTTAGACCAAGACATATTA
The DNA here is from genome assembly GCA_013397915.1 of Daphoenositta chrysoptera. NCBI lineage: Eukaryota > Metazoa > Chordata > Aves > Passeriformes > Daphoenositta > Daphoenositta chrysoptera. The sequence goes on along the minus strand of VZRO01003944.1, from coordinate 558,594 downwards.
CCTTTCATTTACCAAGTTTGGCACTGTAATAAACTGGAAAATAACTGGCCAGATCCAAAAAGCACTCGACATTCATGCACAAGGAATAAATATAAAGTTGTTTGGCACCCCAATAACTGGATACTTACACAGTGCTTTTTGCCTTGCTCCCTTTTACAAATGCTCAGTGTGCAGCTCTGGTAGAGCTTTGCATTCTGGCACAGGCTGTCACACTACAACTTCCTTAATTAGGTGTGCATTTAAACTGTGGAACAGAAGCAGCCTTCAGGCCAGGTAGAAAACACCCAAAACTATACTTTATCAAAGTTTGGGTTTAGATATGAGTCCAGAACTTCGCTGCCTCTGAAGCAGTCTTTTTGGGTGGTTTTCTCAATGCTTCCTCAGAGCTCCAGAGCCATGCTTATGAGAATTGACATGACAGATTGAAGAATATATAACCTTCCAGTCATATTCTTCATATGCTCTTCTGCCTGCTGGTTATCTCATCCTGACAAGCTCTTAAATCCAGATAAAAATGTAGCAGAATCTTACTAAGGTGAAGGTTGTCTTATCTGCCTATTTCATCACATGGTCAAAGGATGCATTAGCAACCACTTCACTGGGAATAAATTTATGTTGGTCCTGCCACACACAGAGTTGTTATAGTCAGGAATTGCTTCAGTCAGATTGAGACAGACAAATCCCCTTTTCAAAGAATGGGTGAGGCAAAGCCAGAGCTTGTTCTGGAAGCTTTCCATACCAGACTAGGCGATAATGTCAGATCCTCTCCTTCCTTTAATCAAAAGGGTGAACTTCTAGCATGTGTCACCACGAACATGTTTATTTGTTTAGTTAACCGATGAGGTGGAAACAGGACATGGTCACAAGGGATAACCACAGAGCAGCCAGGCTGGGAGTGGTCCTTACAGAGCTGTGCAAGTCTTGAACTAAAAGGGAAGAAAGTAGGAGGCTGGGCTGCCTCTGCCTCAGAAGGCAGAATCACCACGGGTTTTGGGGGAGGAGATGATGAAAGGACGCTGCAGCTGCATATATGCCATCTGGAGGGGCTCTAGGAATTTCCCCGTGTCTGCCTGCCCAAGATTCTGACGAGTGTAAAATATTGTGAAACTGTTGTGGATGTTTGTGTTTAAGTAGGAAACTGAAGATCCAGTGGGTTTGGCATCTTTTCTTCCTGACTTCTGATACCTTTCAGGCAAGAGTCTTAAGCTGGAAACAGATGGATCTTGAGGTGTAAATACGGTGTTGTTGCATCCTGATAACTGCATGCACACACATACAATCTGGGCATTGAAATGCTGGCATTTAAAAATATGAAAGGGAAACAAAAAGTGGACCTACTTTTGATCCTATTGTGAAGGAATTACACTGCTTCTGAAGATCGCCTTATATTTGCACTTTTTTAAAAGTCAGGGCAACTAGGTTTTTTCCGGTTTCTCTGCCTGAGCTAATGTGCCTAGGGAAATGCAGGGACTTACTTGGTCGGTCCTACTTCAAAGTCTAGTTGAGACTCAGGGATGGATGTGCACCATTATCTTCCTCACACTCATTTTTCTGGAGGCCCTTCCTTTGTTTGCTGTCTCCTGAAATAAAACTTACCTGCCACCCTGTTCAGACTACAAAGAAAGTGATCTTCGTTCCTCTTTCATCACTTGTGTTTTTTGAACTATCACCTTATCTCCGGCCTGAAAGGTGGGATCAGTTGTTTCTTCATTTGAGTATAGCTCCAGGCTTCCCCTTAAAACATTACAGACGTGATACTTCTGGGTCTATTAAGAGCAGTAATCCTGCTCCAGGGATCCTTTAAAATACGTCATATAAAAAGTCCAGGATCAGTAATCTTTCGCCGCTGTAAAACAATTACTTACTCGATTTTTATCAAAAATAAGGATGCTAAATTTGCTCTCTGAATATGTCTAGGGCTTGTACAAATTTTTTCATCACCAATGTTCTAGTTATATAAAATAGATGTGAGTGTAAACAAAAGGCATATTTTTTCATTACTTAGAAAAATATAAGTAGATCTAAATAAGTATATTATGGTGTTTAATTTTGAAAGATAAGAGATTTATCATCAAATATCAAACAAACTCAGTTTGGCTTGATTCTAGTTCAATTTCACAAATTAAAGGCAATAAAATATAAGTTCATGGACTATCATTTTAAATTATCATCGCTGATGAACAGCAGTATTAAGGAAATAATCCCTGTATCTTCTTATGTTAGATACAGTCAACTGTGTTGAATTTCTGAATAAACGTTGCATCAAATGTAAATCTGTTGTTAGGTTCCCCACGCTTGTAACAAACTGGGTAGAGCTAACAAACCAGACTGGTTTTGATACAGAGCAAAAGAATATTGGGAGAATTCTTCTTTGATACAGATTCCTGTAGTGAATGGGTATCACCATCAGAGTGGAGTCTTATTCTGGCATTTCTTGCTAGAATAAGAAAGATTAGTATATTTTAATGGAGTATCTCTATATAATGGTCTGCACAAAGATAGAGTCCCTACTCCTTCTGCTCCAACTCTCCCCCCCCCCAAAATGATAAATTACTGCTGTGTATTTACTACAGTTTTTCATTATCTTCATTTACTATGTGCCCTTTAGCTCCCTGATAGGTAATTAATAATATATTTGGTCTTGGGGTTATTTGTATTTGTAACTTTACTCTTGGGGAATCTTAACCAGTTTGAACTGGATCTGACCTAATTTTTCAAGTTTTTCTTAAGAGCAAAGTTATTAATCTTCAGATTTCTCAAGCTGAGTCATGCATTACTGTTCTCAAAGTAAAAACCACAAAAAGTCCCTACTAGCTCTTCTCTTTTTTTAAATTTTGTTTGGGTAGATACCCTACTAACCAAGAAAGGTATTTTCATGCTGTGGCCTTATAGCCTTTTTTTTGCACTTGCACTTTTGCTCTGATGTCATGAGCAGTACAATGCTGGCATAATCAAAAGTATAATCATGTCCTTGAAAACTATTAAAATCACTTAGGCATTTCTTAAATCATGACAGGCATACATGCATGCGCTTATGCACACATTCATGAGGATAAGGACTTTGCTAGTTTGTAGGAGTCACTGCAATGATGCTTGTTATTAACTAAAACCTTAAAATGCACCTAACAGTAATAATCACTACTGGACTTTCTGCTGCATTTTTTTGTGCATCATTTGTATTGACATGCCTCCTCTTTTTTTGGTTTTTTTTTTGCCACAAAACTAGCAAACCACTCCTTTCTAATATGAAGAGAAGGCAGAGCATTAATTGTTTGAGTGGAACATGGGGATAACAATTACAATGATTCCCAGGATGCTTTTAGTGATCCTGAAAGCTGAGCATCAAAGCATTTCCCTTTGTTTCACATTCTCACAAAGCAAATCTATAGAAGTACTTGATGAATGTAGGTTTTTTCCCCTTTTTCTGTTGCAAGGACTGTTCTGGCTTCCTGCTATTGTCCCTGTTCTCCATTTTTGTCCCCATGCCTGTTGCGTGGCTGTGCCACCGATTGCTTTTGTTGGCAGGTCTGGTGTGCCGCGTGTTGCCACACAACTCCTTGCCCTTCAGAAAATCCTTTAACTCCACTTTCTTCTCTGATAGCACGGCAGTGGGCCAGCAGCTCCTCACTTTTCACACTTAAACTACCTAGGTTGTGTAAGAGGCAAAATATTGCTTGCCACTGCTTTGGAGAGTTCTTTGTGGTGGCTTTTAATATAGGAGAGCACAACCTGTATGTGGCAGAAAAGGCAGGGTCGAGAGCTGTTTTCCAAAGCAATCATTACTAGTCTGACCAGCTGCACCAGGTCAATGAGTAAACTATCCCTTTCTCTCTGTGCCTGTCAAGGCAAAAATATACTGTGTGTATATTTTTGTGTGCTGCTGATCCCAGTAGCATTGCTACTTTTGCCCAAATTAATATATTTTGGGTTTTTAACTATGTATTAATTTTGGAGGTCCCCACTAATGGTGGCATTAAAGGGAGAGATTCTATAGGCATAAATCCCACCCCAAATTCCTCACAGGCAGAGAGTGCCCGGCCTCCTGATCTCTTCCTTTCCAGCTCAAGAGAAGGTGGTTAGAAATTACTCAGAATTTGTGAAACTGTACACAAGCTATGACCCCCATCTGCTGAAGAGCAGAGGATTCAGGAAACTGGTGTCAGTGGCCAGAGCCGCTCAGTGGGAAAAAGTTTGCAAGAAAAAAAAAGGAAAAAGAGAATGATCCCTATTTATCTCCTCCAGAACTGACCAAGCAGCAGTATATCCTCTTTAGGGGCCATACACAATCAGGATGGTAGGAGCAAGCTCAGCAGTTCCAGAGTTGAAAGTCTCTTGGGCAAGCAGAGGCTTTGCTGGTAGAAGATGTAATGTTTGTGCTTCCTTAGGCCTGCATCAGTGAATCCATTCCTTCACTGCTTATAATCTTCAGGTATTGTAGATCTTGCTCTTCTGTTCTACAGACCTTTATTCCATGAGAAAGAAATGAAAGTTGCAGTTTGTGACCTTTTTCTGCCTCTATGCATCCTGAATTTGAAATTACCACTAAAGTAGACCCAGGAACGCCCATGTTAGTTCATCCCAATTAGATAATAAATATATCTGCTGGTTCTTGCACATGCAGTGGAATATTAGAAAACTGAAGTGTTTTCCTGTGTTTACCTATGGCTGTTTATATTTGGGTGTGCTTCCCCTGCATGTCACTATGGTCTTGCTTTGAAGTCTTGGACTAAAACTAGTACCACACAGATTTCCAAAGGCTTTGTGTACATAAAAGAGTTGCTAAAGATGCCAAATACCCTAGTAAATGCTGGATTTCACAACGTAGAAGAGATGGGCTGAAACATGTTTCCAGGTTTCCATTCAAATGCATCATTCGGATGTCTCCTTAGGAAGCAGGGGAAGCTTTTAATTTGAAAAACCCAGGCAAGCCTTTTCCATGAGCTTATACAAGTCAGAGACCAAATGTCTGCACTTCACTTTGCTCTTAGGAATATGCAGGTTCTGGTGCTAGTGAAGCTGAAGACCTGCATTATGTAGCTCTCATCATAGTTTTCAACAGATTTCTCTTAATATATGAGCTTCCTTAAATATCCTAATATCAGACAAAAGAGCCATTGTTCTATAATGTCAGAGAATGAGATGGGGATTAGTATTATTCCACCAGTCTACTATATGCCTAGATAAAAATTTTATTTCCAGTAAAGTTTTGAAATTCATTTGCAAGGCAGAATTCACTTAAACAGAGAAAGTTGAACTGTACATTTTCCTACATGTTAACTCAACCCTGAGCAGCTCCAGTGCAACAGAAATTTTGAATTGGACCTATTTTGAATTTCACCTTTTCTTTCTTTGTAGATATGCTTAGGTACTCATTCCCCCAACCACACAGTCCCATCAGTTATGCCTGCAAACCTGAGATTTTCTATGAGGGCCAGAAACTAGCACCAGAAATTTTTAAAAGTGGGATAAAATGCTTATGTTTGCAGTGCTACTGAAAAAAAGACCTGTGGAACCACAGGTTTACCTGGGCAGCTGTGAGACCCTGTATGTTTTTTATCTCAAACCTCTTGCTCTGTGGAAGGTGGACAGATGGTGAGGGTTTATCTCTAACAAGATGAACATTTGGCTACCTCTTCTGTAGGATTTTTTGAACTACTTTATATCATCTCAGGAACACAGATATGGAAATTTGAAGCCAAAACTAGTCTTTCACACAACACCCAGAAATGCTCAAGTGCTTGGTACTTTACAGCTCATCAAAATCTGGCCAATTCTTGAAAATTGTTAAGCCAATATAAGTTGAAATTCAGGACTATTCAGTCAGATTTATGCTGTGACAGAATTTCACCACATTGGATCACGCATCAGCTCTGTAATCAAGGAAAGGCTGTTTTGCTACTATTTAATGTACTGTAATGCCAGATCAGGAAACCAGAAGTGCTTCCACACATCACTCATTTAGCAAAGCTCCCACTAACTGCATGTGACCAGGAGAGATACCTTGAGGCAAGGAATGACTCTCCTGTCTCTATGTGCACTTGATTCTCATCTCTCTGTGTACATTTGGTGTGTGTTTATATGTTCTGTTTTCTAAAATGGCCGCACCTTCATGTGACCATATGATGTAGCTTAGCAGGAGAATCCATGCAGCCTTGGTGACGGGATTTAATGTACAACAGGGGCAATGCTGAGGTTCTGGATTATTGTGGAGGTTCCCCCAGAAATCAGCTTCATTTAACTTCTGGATGGTGTCCCCTTCTCTGCCAGGACATCTCCCCTGGTAGGCAGCAGTGGCTGAACTGCCAAAGCCAAATGACAGCTGCTGCCCCAACTGGAATCAAACCAACAATTTCCAGGAAAGGCATCCTGTTCTGAGCAATCAGATTACAAAGTTCAGGAAAAATTATCTGTGAGACCTTCACACTAACGCATATGCCAATTTTTGAGTTACAAACATGGTTTTCTGCCATTCAAGACTTCCAAAGCCTTCTTTTTAATGGATAACCTAATTTATTACATATGGGGAGGGAAGGCACAGAATTTCTGAATCTGTGTTTCCTGACGGTGGTAGACTTGGCATGTGTTCTTTTCCCATTAAATTACATTGTTAGCTTTATTTATCTTCTCAACTTTTGTAAAGGATGTTGCAGGATTTGTTAAAAGGTCTTTGCTGCTCCTGCTGGATCTGTGAATCCATACTAGACAGACTTTGAGAGCTGACTGAATAGCTCACTGTCTGCATTCACAATCTATCTTTCAACAACCAGCACAAAAGAAAAAATCCAAGTAATGCTGCTGGTTAGAACTTTCCCCTGTTGTTCATCAAAAATAAGCACATCGTTAGCTTAAAGCCAGCTGAGAGTTTTGAGGAGAGTGGATAGAGTCTGCATAGCCCTGGTTAAAAATAAAATTTTTAAAAGAAGCTAAAAAAATGTGTAACTGTAGTTTTTACAGATGTCAGAAGGAATTTAAGAAAGGTGCCCTAGGTCTTGTACACCTTATATTTTTCTTCCACTGAAGTTTCCCCACATACTTTACAAATGCTTGCTTTAGCTGATGAATTTAAGACTATTATTCAATATAATCATGTGTTTGCAAACACTGGAAAGGAATGTTTTTCTCCAATGAAAAGGGTTCTTCTACATAGCTATGTTTCCATTCTTTGATGTGGGTGAGGTAATCTGTACCTAGTCAGTGCTTTGGAGTGTTTAAAAATGTTTTTAAAAAAGAAATAAAAATCTTCTAGATTTCCCATATATTAGATTGCTTTTGTTCCCTTGCAAGACGTCAAGAACCTAAACAAAACCCTGTCTATCTATGAAGAAAGGTATCAGGCCAAAGAAGGTCTCACTGATCTTTGTTCACCTGTTTGGTTTGTCTAAAGCCTTTCATGCGAGTCGTAGTTCTGAATTCTGTTGTTCCTATTTTATGGGAACGGCTAGCTGGTTGTACTGCATGCGCAAAATGCCTGCAGATAAAAAACCAAGTGATCAGTATAAAGGCTTTTGTAAAGGAACTACTTTGAGATCTAGCCCAGGCTGACTGCAGTCCTTTGCGTTTGGGGCTTGCGGCTCAGTGTGTCCTGTGCTGTTCCTGTGGTGTTTGGGAAGGCACAAAGTCTGGAGTTCCCTCTGTTCCGCCCTTGCTCCCAGGGATTAGCACTTAGCAGCAGTAACTAACCACAGAGGCCTTGCAGAGAAGCTGAACCCTGTAAGCACAATTTGCATTTACAGCACAAGACCTGTTATGGCAAAGGAGCACAGCCCTCTTGGTTTCAATTGCCATGTCACCCAAATGAGTTATGTCACTATTATATGATACAACTCATTATGAGGAAGATAAGGTTACTCCCCTGTAACCTGAAGTCTGTGAGTTATATTGTTTCTGCACAGAACTATTAAGCCCAACTTGATAGACCTGCCTTAAATAGCCATGCACATAGGGATTTTGAACAGTTTTCTGTTGAATACAAAGAGTTTAAATTTGAAGGGTGTTCTCCAGCCTTGGCAATACATTGTCAGAGTTCACATTCCTCTAAAGAGTTCATATTCAAAGGCAGCTGCTGCTTCTGAGCAGCTCTGCATTGCCATCCAGGTAATACACCAGTGCTGATACCCACTCTCAGAATCAGATGGGCTCATGGACAGGAAAAGAGAGCTTCTAGCTCTACATCTACTTCTTCCAGTTCTTCCCAGATAGTTTTGTCCAGCTCAGAGCAGGAAAACAGGAGGTCTGTCCTGCCATTTCATACAGCCACCTGATGGACTTCATGGGATGACACCATGGGGGGTCACCTGGGATAGCCCCAGGCCAAAAGGCTTCTGTGTGGCCTGCCAGAGAGTTTGAAGGGATATTTACACCCTTAATAATAAAAGACCTTCCTTGTCCTGGTGAAACGGAACAGAAGGAGACAGAATTATCCTCTCAGGAGCTCCTCATCAGCCTCCTCCTTGCCCTGAGCAGAGTGGTCTCACATCCCATCAGGAGGAGAAAGCTGTGTAGGCACCTTGGTGGCCTGTATCCACACCTAGTCCTCTCAAGCCCCTGTGCAGAGCAACCCAGTGGTGGCCACTGCCTCTCTGGACAGCTTCAAGGAGTGATGGGTGCTCTTGGGGGTGCTCTGCTTGGTGTATCATTCCAATCCTCTACAGATCAATTTTTGAGCTTGTAATCTTTACATCCTTTTCCTTTTTTTCCCACTTGTCTCCTGGAAACAGTTTTGGTTTGGGGTTTTGTGGGCTTGGTTTTTGGTTTGAGTATTTTGTGTTGTTTTGGGGGGTTTTCTTAAGGCCTTTCCCTTCTGGGAAGGGCTTGAAGTCTTTGTTACAGCCAGGAGCAGATGAAATAATATGCTGTCCTGGGGGCAGCCAATGGTTATTTGGAGAACTTGGGAGCTTGGCTGTGACCCAAAAGGTCTAACCTGCCTGGAGATAAGGTACTGGGCTCCTGAGGTTGGCAAGAGACCAGAGTGTGGTAAAAGCTGAATTGCCCAATCGGGCTGAAGGAGTAGGAGCTCTGCTTGCTCTGGTGGAGGTGGGAGAAAATGTATTGCTTTTTTGAAACTCAATAGTTCTGTCAGAAATTTTACATCCCAAGAGAAGTGTGATTTGTGTTTCCTAGCATAAGTTTGGTGACCAGTGTGGGAAAGAACGTAGGAATTTTCACATAGGCAGGTGTTTTATGGGTTTTCCTGAGGTTGGTAATGGCTGGTATTTGGTCCATGGTTTCAAAACCCCTGGCCAGGACACGCAGGAGAAAATCTTAGCAGAAGGTTTTTTCCAGAATGACTTTTTCTTCAGGTAACACAAGTGAGATCAGCTCCCAGACATGAAGTTTCCATAAGCAGAAGATAACCGGCCCAGCTGACAAGTTTGCACTGGAGACGTCAAGTTCAGCTGGAAGAAGTTTATATCTGGGCATTTTCAATCTGCTGAAACTCGGGAAGACGATTTCCCATGTGAAGCATTTGAGACTCTCAACCTCAGACCATACTGCTGGATCTTGATGTTCTTTGGGACATTTGAAACTAATTGGAGTTGGAAAATATACCTGCAAATTGTAGGCAGTCACGTTTGACTGTGATGGAATTTCAGTTCTTGTAGCAGCCACACATATAAGTGGAGTATAACTCGTACCAGTGCTGTGTGCTGGTGTTTGACTGGTGCATGTCTTCTGCCAGACCTCACAGTTAAATGTATGCCTAGCTATTTAAAACACAGTGACAGTGATTTTAAATATAGGGTAGCATTATAACAACTTTACTCAGCAGTTTTCTGCAAATAATAGCCACTTTATTAAAAAAATTCCATATCAGCTTACAGCTTAGCCCCAGTCATTGACAACCATTTATAATAACAAACCTCTACTTCTCAGGGAATGGGACTTGTGCAAATTCTTGAAAGATCAAGCTTTTGGCTGACATACTTTTTAAAGATCTTTAAAATTAGATACCTCAGATATCCTTGCAGAGTGAATTCAAAGAGAAAAGGTCTTTTAATCTTTCTGCAGGGGCTGCATTAGCAGCACAACCATGTCTTGGCCAGGCTTGGGCAACCTGTGTCCCCTTTATGCTTCCGAGCCCAGGGTGGCTGCCCCGTGCAGAGGAGTGCAAAGCAGAGGTCCCACAGGCATCACTGGTACAGGTGCTCATCTGTCACTCAGCCACGATGATAGATGAAGAAAAGCCTGAAGATTGTTCTTCCTCCAGCTCCCAAAGGAATTTTTTGGCAGGTCTGGTTATTTCATCCAGACATTAAATGGCTTTGTTTTATCATCTTCTCATCACTGCCAAAATATCTGAATACTCTTGTGTGTCAAAAAACAGATTTGCTTTAGACCTCAGATAATTAAAATCAAATAGAAATAATTAAAACTTTTTTTAAAAAGCTTAAAGTCCATGAGCTGAAGATAAGCTAGAGATTTATTCATTTTTAAGAAATGGCTTCTCCAGTTGACAGGAGTTTAGAAAGCTTCTGTGTTTGTACAGGTACCTACAATCTGTCCATCTCCTAATTTCTTCACCAAGAATTGATGTTAATAAATGGAGAAGACATTCATTTCTTCACACACAAAGACTCATGTTGCCATATGGTTGCAACATCAACAGGGGCTAATTTTTCTGTCTTCACAAAGCAAAGCCAGCCATCCACATTAGCTTAGAAACCTGGCTGCACTTAATGCTCTTTCTTTTTTCCAGCAAAAGCTCATTCCTGGAAACACCTTGTTCTTTGAATAATGGCCATTTTTGGATGGTCAAAGCTTTTCTTTGATGGTCTTAGGCTTAGCAGGTTGCTAGTGCTACTGTGTACCAGGCCTTCCCCTGAGGGACTCTGCAGTGGGTGTATTGCTAGTAACTGCGGAGGTTTGAATACATCATTTTCTTCTGAAATTTTCAGAAGCAAAATATATTGTTCTTCTCAAATTTTTTCCTCTTGAAGTCTATGGAAAATTAGAAGCGAATTCATAAATGTAGCTCTTCCATAGTAGACAACAAAAACCCCTTTTGTGGAGAACTTGAAACCACATTGATATTGCTGTATTTAATCCCTCAAACCACTTTTGCTAACTAATAAGTAATTTAAAGAAAGTTTACTTCAAAACTTAGGTACTAGGATATTACAATGCCTGCATATAGCAGGCTTACATGCAATAGCTAAACTATACTTTTGATCATACTCTGTAGTGACCCTATCAGGCTGGTCATGTAACATTAGGTCTCCTAAACCTTATGGACATAATCTTCTATTTCGCATATAAATCAATAATAATGGTGGGTTTGACTTTTAGTTTTCTATGTTCTTCTGTTTTAGAACTAGGACAGTGGATAAATGTCTAAGTACCTAAAGGAATCCCAGTTCCATCTCAGGCCATCTCTTTTCATAAAAGATTGCATATGCTGACAAAATACATACAGTGACCTTCCTTCTGCATTTCTTATTTATAAGGTTTCTGGAGATGCACTCCAAAGACACATTTCTTATTTAGAATGAACAATTTTATTCAAAGAGCAAATAATGACTCTGAACATTTACTTATTCCAAAAATGTGCTTTTTCACATGGGATCACAGGACCAGTCTGCTCCTCTATAGCAGGAGCAAAGCAACCTCTTGCTGTTAAACTGTTACATCTTCTCTCTGCAAAGGTGCAGTTTGTACAAAGTTTGCCATCATAGAACTGCCCAGGGAGTGAAGGGACAGTGACAGAGGTGGGGTGTACCTCGGGTGAAACACACTTCTTCCCATGTAACAAATGCAAAGCAATGCCCAGGAGCAATTCTGGTAGTTAGGGACTTCATGGTCCCCTCCACTCCCAGTGCACCTCCCAGATCCTGGCTCTGCTACTCATGCCCAGCTGTGGCTGCCCCTCTGGCCTGGGCAGCACGGTCTGACCGACAGGGGTTTCTAAGCATGCTAAGGAGGCTAAAACAGAAACATTTCCAGAATAGCACGGTGGAATGATTCACAGATACACAGCTCCACTACATCATCAACTGTCCCAAGTGATGCCCATGTCTCCTGCATTTAGTATGGAATTCTGTGCATTTTCGCCCCCTCCAAACAGGGGTTAAAAATGGCCTGTACAAGACAAATTAAATCATCTCTCTAATTACTTCTGGAAAGCCAAACTCCTCCTCTGACACTTTAAAGCTTTATCTCCAGTTGTGTCTTGGGGTATCTGCTCTGTCCTGGTTTGCCTACGCCCTCCTCGGGTATATTCTATATATTATTCTATATATATATATTAACTACAGGTTGTCCCCCAAAACGCTGGTGCAGCATCCCGTGTGGGAGCTGCAGCTCAATAGCTTCCTCTCTCCCCTCCATTTGCTCTTCTGATCTCTGCCGGGGTTTACTCCAGTTCTGTTTATGCCGGGGATTCAACACTGTCTGCCGTCTAGCAGCTATGAGATGCCCGAGATTACTCCCAACTGTGGCAATTATCCCAAAACATCTCTGCTGTTGCGACTGCCTTAGCCAGCATCTCTTTAAAATGCAGGCTCCAGGTGATTGACTTCCAAGTAAGAGGAGCTGAATGGGTTTAGACAGATTAACATTCTAGCAGTAAGCGGCAGTCATTCCAAGGAGCTAAATCAAATTCTCAAGTGCTCATTAGCAACAGGGGAGAAAGGGGAAAAAAAAAAAAAAAAGGAAAAAAAATAAAAGAAAAAGTAAGGAAAAAAATAGTTTGAGGAACATAAAAAAGGAATGAGCACATAATGGGGAGACTTGGTGGAAGCTGTTTTTTCATTAGAGTTTTTCATTGATGGCCAGCACCCTAAAACACCAGGTCATGGGGTGCTGCTGCATGGCATTAGCGTGTAACACAAAGCACGAAGGTGCAGTTGACCCAGGTTCAGCTCAAGTTCAGAATCAGCCCGGTGAGTTTGGCTGGCAGGACGTGTGTTAGCAGTGCCGCGCTTCAGTGGCAGCGGGAAAACTACCGCAGCTGCCATTTGCTGTCCAGCCTTGCAAGGACTGCTCTGCACCCTGAAAAACAAAATACAGTCTGCTGTGATGACTTCACTCGGGTCATCCAGGGCACTTCGTGCTCTCGTAATAATTTGTCTGTTTGGAGTGTCCTAATAGGACGGGATTGCAGCAATCGCTGTGAGGGGGAGGCGAGGAGTTCGCTCGCCACTTAGCAATCCGGACAAGAAACACCGCTCTGTCTCGGGGCGCGCAGGGACGGCGGCTTCCCCGCAGGTTCCGAGAGGTGCCCTGCCACTGGCCATTGCCGAACACCACGCCGAGGAGGATGGCACCAGTGGCCCTGCGCAGCTGTCCCCGGCACGGCCCTGCCGCGTCCCCCTGCTCCGGCAGCACGGCTCCCCTGCCCTCCGGGGCTCCCCTCCCGGGCACCCACCGCTCCTTCCCTGCCGGCGCTCTCCTCGTCCAGCTCAGGAGCAGGGTGAATCGTGGGTCTGAGTCCTACTAGTGAGTGGAGTAGTTTACATTTATACAAAATATTTACAGTTTTTTCTCAAGCTTGTTTTCCTAGAGTTCTACAAATCACGCAAACAGATTTTTGCAGTTCAGGCAGTTGCGCTGTGGAACTTCACCTGTTCTCACTAAAAGCATAATAAAAGGCGTAAATAGGAAAGATTTGGGATTATTAACAACTTGTCCCCTAAAAGTAAAATCACCTCTACCTGAGTGCAGAGGGAGGTCCCCATTTACCTTTTGCATTTCAGAAACAGAAGAGGCAAATCCTGCCCCAGGTTCCCCTTGCTGCTTGATTTACTCAGAGGAATATTTTCACTGCTGTTTCACACAGCACTAATGAGTTTAAAACCCAGTGGGTTCCCAGCGGCTGAACGGCAGCAAGAGCACAACCCTGAACTGTACCCAGCTACAGACTTGCCTGCAGGAAAGGAGGAAAATCCAAAAGCACTCTCCAGGCTTGAATGCTTGAAGAAAAGCTGTCTAAGGGTTTGGTTTAAATCAGGCACCCACACCTGGCTTTGTACACATCAGAGCTCCTGATGCCAGCCCTCCCAGGTTCTGCTTGGCTGCTGGCTCATGCTGCTCCATTCCCTGCACTCTCCACCTGCTCTGCACAGTGTGCTTTGTCTAAGTGAAGCTCACCCTTGGCACAGGAGCATGATGGAAAGTGCCTGGGTGTTCTGGCAGCAGAGTCAGCATGAAGCCTGGAGACAGTTGAATACATTCCTTTGACCGGCACCCACATTTTTCAATGCCTTTTAGAAAGCGGCTTCCACTGAAAAAAGAAACAGCAGCGAAGAGATCAAGATGTCAGGAAATGCTTTTGCTGACTTGGTGTGAAGAAAATATTTTTCTTATCCAAAGCAGCAGAAGAAGCTGAATAAGTCACTTGACCTTCCTTCCTTTCCTCTCCTTACTCTCTAGGCCTTCTGCCTTTGCAAAGGACATTTCTTCAGCCATTTGCCATTCTGTCTAGCACATTTCTTCATTATTTTTTCCCTTACATAGTCAGCTCCTTGGACTGTTCAAAACACCTCTTGATTTGCTCCTACTTTGCACCGATGGGCATGGCAAAGCCTTCTGCTTGGATCCATCACACACACAGTGGTTATAGAATTTTGCATAAAATAGTAGCTGAAATGATAGCAAGTGAGTTTACTTTCTGGTATTCTGAATCTCTCTGCTATAGTATCAATAGTTTACAAGCTGCAAATTTGTGGGTCTAAGCCCATTATGCTTGAAAGCACTGCATACTGCAAAAATTCTTGCAGGAATTTGAGTCATTTTGCTAGGAAGTGTCATGCATAGCTCCCATGATCACTATTACAAAGTATGATCCTAATTAAAAGAAACCTAAACCACAAAAAGCACCTTTGTGTTCAGAATCCTGATAGTTTGCTAGTGTTAATTATTGTTTCCTTCCCTTCTACTCCGGATTTCTTTGATCCTCGAAGCCAACACAGGTAAGGAGCAGAAAGTTGGATCTTTTTCCTGTTATACCATGCATTTGCACTGCAACTATAGTTCCCACTGCAAGCACTGTGGGCACAACCTAATCTCCAGGTTCATAATTAACAGTGATGATTAATGGCAAAATATATTTTAGAAACTGTGGGAATAACTGCTCATCCCTTAAGGAAGGGGGATGCACAGGATGACCTCTCAAAGTCTCTTCCAGCACTGTGACTCTGCAACAACACGAAGACAAAAGGCCCCCAGCTTGTTTTTCAAGTAGTCAGCTCTTTGCAGAGCTGCAGCTAATGGCTAGGGAAAAAACATCCTGCCAGCTGCAAGCAGAGATCATTGATAGGTGTGCAAAATTCTCCTGCCAGGTAAAATTTTTATGAAAATTTTTGTGACAGCTATAATGTATGGACCTGGAAATGGAGCCCAGATTGCAGTAGGTGTCCTGCTGTCTTGTTAGAGATTTCAACCCAATAAACTTTCTTAGAATTCAGTCGAATGATGCACAGTAAAACTACTGTTTTCTGACCTGTTTCAATGGAAACAGGTTTATATTAGAGAAGAATGGAAACACCGTATCTCAGAGATTTAGGGTTTTGTAAAGCCGTTTTCATCATTGCTCTTCTACCTTCCACAAGAAAACTAGGAACAAGAGCACACTTCAATGAAAATTTCAATTTTTAGTAAAGATCCTCTCCTTGAAAGGGGAAAATTATTTCACCTGGTGAAACTTTTCATGATGCTGATGTGAACAGAAGTGTGATGGCATGAAACTGGTGCCACAGCAGTAGCCGGTGTGCATGAACAGGTTTGTTCCCAGGTGGTGGCCATTCCTTGATGCCTGGGTGTTTTGTCCCCTGCTGCCATCAGTGGCACCTCCCTGGTGGCTCAGGGGCTATTTATGCTGAGTATCATGGCTTGACCAGAACTACATTTTGGGAGTGCTTACATGATTTCTCTGTCAGCTCAGCTTCAGCTTGTACTAACAAAGTGGTAGCAGATGGGAGAGAATAGGGTCAGAGCACTCTAGGTTTCTGTGTGGTTTCTGTCTGAAATGTTTCTTGGGTGGTGAAAGCCTCCTTCTAGATTTGTCTTGTTCCTGCACACTGGGTAGAATCTATGAATTTTTTTCTACCTGCAGTTTAAACTGGCAGATTTTGGGAAAAGCTACAGCTGGATGGGTATGTCTGGAAAAAAAGAGAATGAAAGAAAGAAGTGAAATGTAGTAAAGATTATGGAAGTAGAAGAAAAAAGGAAAAAAACCCACAAAGCAAACCCTGCACCTTAGACATTGTAGTAAAAGCACCTTGGCCATTGTAGTAGAAAGTGCTGCTAAAAGCCCAGTCATGTCAGCCTTGGCTAGAGGGAAGGTGCTCCTGACTCAGTGCACCCCGTTTGTCCCTGTCTCTCCTGCCTAAAACAATTGTCTGTAATACCAGTAGATATTTTGGCTTTGTCAAGGTTGTTATTAACAAACCACTAATTACTAAGCTAATAGACTTAAAAGAAACACCCCACAATTGAGACCTATAAAATTTGTATAATCTCCATGCTTTTGTAGGAGCAGTCTGACGGGGTGGCAGAGCCCCATCACTCGGCACAGAAGGTGGCTGGCTTCCAGGCAGTGTAAGTCATCAGGTCTGTGGCAACCTGTGCTTCTTACTGCTGTTGGTAAGAGACTGTTTTAGGGCACACATTTATTTGACCGTCACTTACTAAGACCAGACTAAGCCATTCATTTTTCTTCTAGTGAATCCCATTAATTAACCTGCCAAATATTTCATCAGAGTTCCTAATGGGAAAACCTACAGAGGAGCTAATGTTTATTATGGTCACTAATGTAGCTTATCTTACTGCAGATCTGGAGGGATTTGGTCATGGATCAGGATCCTGTTATGCTAAATGCTGCCAAATGTGGATCACATCCCATGTTTTTCCCCCACAGAACTTATCATCTGAATAGACTTTGTCAAGAGATCTTTCTTAGGATACAGTACACCTGGACTGGAAAGATAAAACAGCAAGAATTACCTTTTTTGTTGTGAGTTATACTTGAACAATATAAATATAACTTTAAAAGTCATAGTTATTTAAAAGTCAAACCAACTGTATCTGTGCCCCTGTTTGTGACTGTCACAAATGGTTCCACTTACCGTTTTATGTATAATCAGAAGTCATAGTTTTATTTTGATCTTGTTCTTATTCTGTATGAATTGGTGCATGCAATGCTAAAGATTTGCTTCTAGGTTAATTTTTTTAAGAATAGTGAATTGCTTAGAATGTTGCAACTAAGACTAAAATAAAGCATGAATTTTAATGTGCCATGTCTTTTATTCAAGTATATACAGTCTGCATTTTTCACATAGGCTGGATGAATTTCACCTTTATACTGTACATTTTTAAGTAATTTTCAGCTAGGGAGGATTTAATTGCTCTGCAGAACTGACTTGTTTCAACTCTCAGATTAAGCTGAAAAGATACTGTGAAATATTGAAAAAGAGGAAAAAAACAGAAAAATACAAATGTTCATCATTAACTAACTGCAGGACACTGCAAGTAAGGGAATGAAACTGATAAATATGCTTTCTGTATAACATCTCAAATCTGTTTTGTACTGTTCATCTTGCTGCTATGAATCTGAAGGGGCTGGTAAGAGTAGGGTTCTTCAAATATTGCAACAAGACACTGTGCTGCTGTTATATGATGATCAGTTATAAAATAATTATCATAGAAATTTTCAAACCTGGACTTCAGTGTTACTCAGAGTATTCCTGCCTGAGCTGGTCACTCTCTAGGTTTCAAGTGGACTTAACAGGCAAGCAGAGTGTTTTTAGATATCCTATATCTAATTTTGAGACTACACCCTTTGAGACTACTCAGTGCAAATACAACTCTTATAAGGGTTCAATGGTTCAATTCATTTTTCAACATGATGTGATTTTTTGGCGTGTTTTGTCTTTCTCTTAAAAAAAGGGGGGAAAAAAGCCCTACTTTGGTCCTGTTTAATTGCTCCTTCTCTCCCCATTGCTAATGCTTACGTTTCGTAGTTGTCTGTCCTCTTTTTTCCTTGTGCATCACCAATTATGATTTACTGTGTCTTTTTTGGAGGGTAAGACACATGGAGCTGGATGCTGGCACTTGGTGTTTGGGGTTTACTCAGCAGTGGGGTAAGGCAGCAGCTACCCAAAGCCTGTGATGAGAAAACATCAATAATGTTCAATCAAAGGTGGTCAAGGGCCCAATCTTACTTTTCTTTTAGCCCTATCATGGCCCCATGGGAATATTTTAAGGAATTCTTTCAAAAATTAGTTTGATCTCATGGAAGTTGGTTTCTGACATCTGTCACCCATTATTGAAGGAGCTCCTATACCAGAGTGGGTATTAGAAACTAGAGCAACCTCCAAAGTTGAGTATTGACCCAGAACTTTGCTGAAAGTCAAGGCAAATATAAAGGTAATAATAATTTTCTGCTGAAATTTGTCTTTGGGCATATGTCCTTCCAGGGTTAGACAGTCAAGAACATGAAAACTGAACGTTTTTACAAAAAAGTGTTACTTAAAAGTGTTAAAAAGTTTTAGAAAGAGTTTTAAACTGAAAGAGGGTAGATTTAGTCTAGATTTTAGGAAGAAATTCCTTACAATGAGAGTGTTGGGGCACTGGAATGTGGCATGTGGCCCAGAGAAGTTGTGGATGACCCATTCCTGGAGCAACCTGGTCTAGTGAAAGATGTCCCTGCCTGTGGCAAGGGGTTAGAATTAGATGGTCTTTAAGGTTCTTTCCAACCCAAAATATTCTATAATACCATGATTACTCATGGGTGGGTAGACTGGAGACAACTGAGGGCTCAGGAGCTGCAAGCCCATGCACAGAACAGAGAAGAAAACCAACAGGTTACATCAGTGCAGGTGAACAGTCCTACTGAAAGCCTGCAGAGGAGCCTTCTGGTTTAGCATCATCTATTGCTAAAATAAACTATTTCATGATTATCTGATTTCTCCTGTATCCAGAAAATTCCTGGTTTTGTTGCAAATTGCTAATTAAAAAAAAAATCAATTTTACCTAGCTGTTTAAGTCAAAAAGAACATCGGTGTTTATTAACATAAGGCTTATGTGGTACAGAGATCTTGTGTATCTGGGTGACCTTCCTGTTTAATGGCTTCCTTTTCTGCATTATATCCCCACAGCCTGTGTCCCGTATGCTGCTGGAGTACTTCTGTCCATCGGAGCGTGGAGGGGGTTCAGCTCTCACCATTATTTTCAAGTCCCTGAGTCATCTGAGTCCTTTTTTTCTGGTAACCACCCATGACTATTATGGGATGTGAACACCCCCTCCCTCCCCCAGTCACAAACCTTCCTATTTGTTTCGCTGACCTCTCACACCCAGCTGAGCACACAAGTGTCTACATGCACCACAGTGATATCTGATGTTGTCTCGGTGGCTTCCCAGACATTGCTGCTTATGTGTGCTGAGAGACAGAAGTGAATTTAGGCCACATCTTTTCTCTCCTCCCCCCTCTCCCTTTTTACAATGATTAATAAATAGCTGAATTCTACTTGGCTTGACTTTTGTTCTGTTCTTAGGTCTTGCTTCGGTACATAACGATAATTTCCTGCTGAACTGCTTCTGCTGCACTTTGCCTGTTTCACTTCCCTTCCAACAGAAGTGACTTCAGAGTAAATACCAGACCAGAACTGTGTGACTCCCAGCCAGGGTTAAATGTGACCACAGAGCCTTGTGATTTTACCCAGCTTCTGATTTCACCAGCCATGTCTTCCAGTTTTGAGCTAAAGTATGTTTGCTGTGAGGAGAGTGCCCAGGTTTTCAGCTGTGAATTCTCAACAATCTGCAAAGCAGAGCACAACTCCAAGATCCCCTGTGCAAATTACTTGCTCTTCTGAGCTGCAAAACTGTGAGAGAAGAGTAATACTACATTCAGAGGGGTTTGCCCTTGCTTTTTCAGGTCCTCTTTTTACTACGAGGACTGGAAAACCACTTTGTATGTGTGAGAGAACTCAGCATAATAATAACAGAAATGACACGACTATTATTATCTCTGCGCTGGAGGTGGTGCTGCCTGTGGCTCTGTGGAAGTGTGGAGCTCTCTACCCTCCAAGCTTTAAGAAAATCAAGAGGGAAGAAGAGCAGCAGCTTGTTGCAGCACTCTGTGAATTGTGGGTTTGGTTGGAGGGTTATGTAAGGGCACCTTTGCATACAGCCAAGGTGCATCATGAACTAAAACACCCCAATATACCCCTCTGGCTCCAGAAACCCCAAAGACTATTTTCTAGCCAAACGCAGCAGGAGCACGTGGCAGGCACACCAACGCTGCGGCTGCCCCGCGTGAAGGGCTTGCAGCAAAGAGACACAGCCGCTGCCATCGCAGCCGGGCAGAGCTGCGACACCGGCAGCCCGGGGCTGATGGGGACAGAGCCCCGGGCAGCTCGCAGGCCCCGGGCAGGGGGAGCAGCCGTGGAGCTGCTGCGGTGAGATGGAGAGCAGAGAGGTGACTGCAGCTGCAGTGCGGCCAGGCAGGCAACAGAACTTCTGACGGCCAGGTGAGGGCACGCCGCCAGGCTTGTCATCCCCATCCCAAAACACAACACCGGGAATCTCACTGCTCTCACAACAGATAGCCTTAATGAGGCAGTCAACGAAAGACACCAGTGGCTTTGCCTCCTTCTTTTTGTTTGGGGATTGTATTTGGTGTGAGGACAGCATGGAAGAACACATAAAGTTACTTGTAAAAAAGCAAATATTACCATGACCTGGGCTGGTGCTGCTGGAGCTGTGGAAAGGCAAAGTGCTGAGATAGAGACATGAATGAGAAGGGATGAGAAATGAAGAGTTTAAATGAAAGCCTGAATCTGAAATGTGTGTAGAAGAAGCAGCTGTTGAGAAGGGTAGGATGGTCAAACTGCCAAGCAGGAACACAAGAGGTACAGACTGAGAGGAGATGGTGGGGGGGCCACAGTGACAGAGGTTGCAAACAGAGTGCATGGAAGTGTCACAAAACAAGACCTTCCTGGAGAAGAAGGTGCTGTGTTACAGACTAAGCATATTGAGATCTTTTATGTAGGAAGGGACAGGATTTCACAGACCACTATCAGAAATATTCACTCTCCAAACTTCAACTGGGAAAAAATCAAATGCTGTATGATTATGGACTTATTTACAGACTCTTTGATTACTGAATTATATTCAAATATTTAACCTGTAGTAGGAAACATTCTGTGTTAGAAAACTTAAACAAAATTTAGAGTTGAAGTAGAGGCTTTTTAACTTTTTATAAAAGTAGTAAATGTTCTGCTTCTCCAATTACTTTTCTGATAATTAGAAATTCATTCTTGAGTAACATACTCTCACTTGTGTTTTTCATAGTTTCCCAATTAGAGAGAGAGGAAAAAAAAGTTTTGTCATAATCTCCTTAATGAAATGCAGTCTCCAAACTTTCAACATGAGTTTTCTTGCTGCAATAAAGTCAGCTATTGGGCAGGAGTGGTAAACTCTACAATAGGTATAACAGAATTGATAACACAATAAGTCATATTCAGAAGGAAACATTGCAATCCAGAAGACACACTTAGCCCCCCCAAAAACACCCCAAACCCCCTGATATTGAATGTTTATAGCCAGATATTTTTTATTGCAATTTTAAGATCACTTTTGGAGGACGTCTTCCTTAATCAAATACTATTGCCTTTCAAGATTAGTGTTCACAGCCTAATCATGCTGCACTTAGCTTAATTTGCTTTGCTATGGACTCATTAAATTCTTTCTTTTGGTCAGAAACCCTACCATGGCTTGGCAGAGAAACAGGAAATCTCTGCTCTGTGTTGCAGGGTTGTGACTGCTCTTTCATTTTAACACACAGACTGGAGGGTGCTGCAGCAAATTACATGTGGGTCACTCCTTCCTTCCTTCCTATGTAAGGGGCTCACAACCCCTTAAAACACTTTGTCAGCTGGACAACTGGGACAAGAGGGAGAAAACTTCCTATGTCAAAAATTACTCAGATTGCCATTATATCAATTAGATCTAATGTTTAATTTTAGGTTACCTGAAACCTCAGTGGCAACAATTCCTACTGATTGTTGAGGATGCTTTCATCCCATCTCAATTTGTGATAGATCCAGCATTTGGTGGTCAAGAAGAGACTTTCTGGAATTGCTCCTGTCATTTGTGCTGAGAAAGTGCACTTAAGGAACAACCTGGCAACATTTACTTGTTATTTGATTTGGAATCTATGAATCAGAGTAAAGCACAAGCGATAAATAGCAGAGGTTTTGCACTATTGTTTTGCTGGCAGCTGAGTAATGTAAAAATTGCTTTCCTCACCAAAGTTTGGAAGTCCATTAAAAAAGTTGCGAGCAGATGTGTCATGGTCCTCCCTACACCTGCAGGAGTATGCAGACAGATGTGGTACCCTGCAGTCTCACCTGGGTCCATGGAAGTGTCTCCTTCACAGACAGTGAGCAATAAGGAGTATTTTAATTGCTGGATGAGCTACTGCCTGCTGTTAGCTCTAACTAGACACCCCTGGTGCTGTCATGCACTTCACCTGCAGTTGAACTGAACTAAGAAAAAAGTCAAACTCTTTCCTATCTTTGGTATCTTCCAAGGAAACCTATTTGCATCCTGCACCAGAAAGGCATGAACTGGCTTTCAGAGGTAAGACCCAGAGACACATGTGAAGAGTCAGTAGAACTGGCAGAGCTACACTTTTAGCAGCATACCTTAAAATAGCTGACTTTACCACACTGGTGCAACCATGGCTTTTGGTAGTGTACCTGTGTTCTGGACACGCAGGACAGTGCACCCACATGTCTTTCCATCCTCTGTACTATTCACTATATTACACAGACACTCGTTTAGAAGTAATCTGTACATGTTGGCAAGGAACTACTTCTGCCAGTAATGCCAATTTGCTCCTTTAATGGAGCAAATGGAGCATGAGTTCTCTCTACTTGAGATGGATTGCCTGAGAACTTTATTGGCAAACTTATCAGATGAGGACACTATGGGAAAGCCTCCCTTTGGGCAAATGGGTCATGATTTTAAAGGAGAGTACTATAGAATACTTAAGAGATTTTTGTACCACTAAGCCCCTCATTATTTACTATTCTGGGCTATTTTTTCTTAAAGAATTTTACTGCATAATGTTTGCCGCTAATGCTGAACTCCCCTTTTAATTCAGGTTTTTTGTGAAAATTTTCCCCATGATTATTTGCTCGTTAATGTAGGTAAGTTCTGAAAGATTTTTTTTTTATTCTTGAAGCATTTGCTAAAACTGGAATCACATTGTTTTATCAACTTTTGAATTGCGATAGTTTGGAGAGAACACAATGTTAACTTGAACTTTGCAACATTTGACTGTGAGCTTTACGTATTATACCAATAGTAGTTTGATTCACTGGTTTCTGCCTGCAGCAAAACTCTCTTAGGGAGTCAATGTGGAATTTATTAACCTGTGAGATTTTTCTATACTTGAAAAAGAATACAATTAGAGACATTATTGTTGTTTAGAAGGACAAACTGCTTTCAAAAAGCATAGGTAATATCACAGAGAAAAGGCAGCATAGCGGGTAGTCAGCTCTGCATAAATCTTTTAAAAATTAAGAAGAATTAAGAAGAATTCTTAATTAAGAATTGCTAATAATTAATTAAGAATAAAAAGAATTATTTTTAAAATTAGGAAGAAATATGCGAATCAATTTCTTTCCCTATTTTTAACTTCCAATATTATTTATTCTTTAAAGATTTAACTTGCAAGACTTCTAATCTACTGTTGGGGGCTTGAACTGTCCAGTTATCCTAGATGAAGATCCTCTGTCCACTCATCAATTACAGATATTAATTGGGGTGAGGGTCATGATACTAATCAGTTGCACAAATGACCTACATGGGGAAACAAATAGATGAATAATATCTTCAGATCACCACTAGTGGTAAATATTGCTCTGTTAAATATTTGCATATACATGATGGAGCATTGCTTGTTTGTTTTGGGATTTTGTTTGGTTGGTTGGGTTTTTGCTTTCCAGAAAAAAAAAAAATTTAAAAAAACCCTGCATTTGAACAAAAGTGACTGAAGGGAGAAGCAAAACCTTTTTTTTTTTTTTTCTTTTTGCTGTTGCATGACAATGCTAGCAGGAATTACTACTTTAAAAAAAAAAATCTGCTGGTGTGTGCTTCCTGTTGCAGTTTGTTTAGTCACAAGTCTGAATTAGATCTCTCTGTTGGTTGGTTTCATTTACTATAAACAGGTCTTGTGCTTTGTTTCAATACATCAAAGCCCATAGCCAGGCACAGACAGGTAATGTAAAAGGGGGTAAGAAAGTTTACAGTCTTGCTTCATTGTTTCTTTAAGCCTTCCAGACAACGGTCAGAGGGATCACACGGAGTTTAAAAGAAGGCTTGGTTGTTGGGGTTTTTTTTGTATATATAAACTGGTTTCTCTTTTGTTCCTTTTCTAGAAACCACATGTAACTTTAGGTCAGAAAACTGTAAAATGTGGCACTTCTTAAACCAGCGTTCCCGCTGCCTTGGGGTAACTGGATCAGGCAAAGGTGCAGGCTCCTCTCCCTGCTATGCTTATGCCTGCTGCTGTCCTTCAGGTGAGTACCCGAGGTTTATTTTCTTTTTAAATATCCATCCCTCTGAAGGAGGCAGATGGCTGAGAAGGGTATTTTCTCATGACTGACACTGACAAAAAAAATATCACTCTTTTAGCCCCTTAAAGATAAATGCGAATCACTCCCTCCTGCAGTATTTTTAGTAAAGCTGCTCTAAAAGTTTGCTTCCTTCCAGCCCTTGCATCTCTCCAGGTTTTCTTCTCTGGGTTTTTTTTTTTTTTTCCTTTCATTTTTTGTTTTTGCGGTTTGGGGTCTTTTGTTTGTTTGTTTGTTGGTGGGATTTTTTTGTTAGTGGTGTTTTTGGGGGGTTTCTTGGTTTTTTGTTTGTTTTTGAGTTTTTTTATCTGCCCTCTTAAAACAACAGGAATGCTGGCTGGCCCTCAGCCAGCCAGAACTCAGCAAGCAGGGTAAAATTTCAGTTCAGATTTACGGGAAGGTGTTGGGAGTAAAAATCTGGTTTGGTGAGTTTAAGGCAGGGAGTAGTCCAGAGACAACCTTGCTACTGTGAGTGTGGAGAGAAAGAGAGGAGGAGGGGGGGAGGAGGATAATAAAAACCACCCAGGCTGGAGATTAGAGACCAACTTTTCCCCTGTCCGAGTTTCAGTGCGTGTTCCTGAGCTCTTGCAGCCTTATCGAGTTTGTAGGCAGAAAGCCGGGTCTGGGGGTGGAAGAGCTGCGCGGTGCCGGCAAAGAGCTCAAGCGCCCCGCTCAGCGCCCTGGAATGTGCGGCTTAGGGCAGGGGCGAGCAGGGGCTTTGGCTTAGCTGGTACTAATTGCAAGTTTTAGTGCTCAAAAACTCTGTTAAAAAAAAAAAA